>OY482673.1:51734808-52334808 GCA_960531455.1 Urophora cardui
TTAATGTTTTTTTTTGCATTTTTTTTTTCATTGTTGTCTAAAAGGCAACTTGGATCAAAACTATAAGGTCCTGTATCATCCATTTCAATGCCAGACGCCGAAGCGTCCGCCATTTTGAAACTTTCGAGAAAAGCCAAGCGTACTTTCCGTTATTTTCCGTTATAAGAAAAAATAAAGGAATTGAAAATTTTTTTCACAGCACTCAATTAGGTACACTTTGAATTACAAAATGCTATCAGTACTTTAGAAATAAAGATAAAAGCAGTGTAATGATAATTGTAAAAGAAAAAACTGGTTTGGTCAAAATTTTTTGGAATCAAAATTAAAAGCACAAGATTGAAGCACAAATTTTACACCTTATCGTGTCAGCCCAGAAACGCGAATGATTGATTGTTTTTTGAATGTAGATGTGTGCCAAAGTATTTATTCTATAGAAGGGAAACTCGTATATCGGTTTGATATCGATAGCAACTCCTATCTAGCTCTCAGTACTCTCCTCACTATAGTACAACGCGAGAATGAAGGAATTGCAAACAACCCAGAAAACCCACGGTATATATATTGAGACGGTAATTCCAGTAGGCGGAAATGTCAAATACTGCTTACGTCACAGGACCAATAAAGCCGCGAACAACCAAACAAACAGCTGTGCCAATTGCAAAAGGAAATGACGTATGAGGACCTGAAACTTTTTTCTAAAACCGAAAGAAATATGGCGGCCAGCGAACTGACATGACCTTTTAATTGGATCATGCAGAAAACCACGGTATATATATATTGAGACGGTAATGCCAGTAGGCGGAAATGTCAAATACTGCTTCCGTCACAGGACCAATAAAGCCGCGAACAACCAAACAAACAGCTGTGCCAATTGCAAAAGGAATTGACGTATGAGGACCTGATACTTTTTTCTAAAACCGAAAGAAATATGGCGGCCAGCGAACTGACATGACCTTTTAATTGGATCACGATGGCAAACCCCGAATTTCAATCGAAGATTTTGTGTCAACCTCGAAAAAAGTTGATAATATCTATCGTACATGTAAATGGCCTATAAGTATCGTCTAAGCAATAGTAAGTCGCTCTTCTTCTTTCTGTTTTATAGGTTACGAAATTATCGTTTGTTTTAATTATACATTCTTTAAGCTTAGTATCGACCTCTCAAGAAACGCAAAAGTTCCATATAAAATGACGTACAAGAAATGCTCAAGAAATTTTTCTTGTGAAAATTTCTTGAGCGAGTATCGACCTCTCAAGAAATTTAATACACTTTTTTACCACTATTTTTCAACATAATGCGAACACAGCAACACAGGTTTTTCCGTGTCGAAACAAGATTGAGAGAGAAAATGCAGAAAAAAAGAACGAAACACGTTATGTGGAGACATGGTATAACATGAAATCTAGATTTGCTGGGAGAGGGATTGTCAACTGTCAATTTTCCTTACCTGAATGACCAAATAATAATATGGTCGTAGCAGTCAAAAGAGAATAGGCAACTACCGTTCGATGGCTGTTTTCACGAATGTAAAAAGCAGATATTTTGTTTTTATTTAACCATGTGTGTGTTGTTGTATGTATGTGTTTTAAAACACATGTAAAAGATGCCAAAGTTTCAAACACACTTACACATACAACCATACAGTGCAGATGATGCATGTCGTTCCTCTACCATTTTGTTCTTCTTATTTTCCTTAAACCACAATTGACCAAGAATCCATTGATTGAACATTTTGCAGAGCACATCGTCATGGTATGATTACCACTACCACTCTCTTTCTATCGCTACCGCTATGTGCTTCCTCTCTTACCCGTATTACTGTTACAACTGCTACTTACTTTGGTTGGATGTTGATGCCAATCGTCGACAGGATCATTTTGTGCTGTTGACATTTTGGAATAAAAAGGTGAGTTTACTGTTTGATAGCTCTTAAATGTCTCTGCTGTGTGTGTTTTTGAGATGAGGCTATTGTTTTTTGATGCTTTTGGAGTTTGTCTAGTTTATTCTATGTTAACTTCATATAATGTTGTTGTTTTTGGTTTTTGTACTGTTAATGTTTACACTCGTCTTACACCTAAATGCAGTTATACACGTGTTTTATTCATTTTATGTACACACATACATATATGTATCCCACATAACTGAATAAACATTATGGCATTATCGACTCCCTCAATTGATCTACTTATAGTCCCCAAAGAATGAGTAAAAGTTTTATCTGACTTATTGGATCATATTAATAAAAGCCGAGCATTTGCTTTTGCTTAAAATTTGAGACCTTTTACTCAAATTTTGAAATCTGGTTCACACAAATTGATGTCAAATTTCTAAAATCTTGAGTAAAAGTATTTGTTTCGTTTTTATTAGTACGGCCCAATGTTTAATCTTTCCAATTTCCGACTAAATGAAATGAGAATAATAACATTAAATAAAAAAACTAATTTGCAATTTTTTACCTTTTAAAAATCTATACTATTATATGCAAATATATGCAAACAGATGTATTTATAATTAAATATTTTTGTGTGTGTATTTATGTATAGACACATCGCACGTTTTATGCAATAGGGATTTAACTCAAAAAATTTTTTTTTTGGGAAAACGCAAATAAACTTTTATAATTTCAAATAGTTTCCTTCTACGGCTAACTACGAAATCACTTTTATTTCCGCCATTTTTATCCTTTTGAGTATTTTATAAGGCTAGACTCAAAGGCACGACCCAGTTATTGAAAAATATGGCAAAATCCCAGAAATCGAAAATTTCGAGTTAAATCCCTATTGCATAAAACGGGCGACATGTAGATATTCGGAACAAGCGTTGCGAGTGAAATATGCAAATTTTGTACATACTCATACACTATTTGCAATAGCCAATTTACAATTTGCAATTCATAATTGAAAGCATTAAATTAGTTTGCATTGTGTGTTGCAAAATGGGTCAACACCACAAAATAACAAAAGCAAAAATAAAAGCATAAACAAAATAGTAAATAACAAAAAACAAAAGATTTGCAAATGGCAATTGAAAATGGCAACAAAACCGCAATGTAAAACAAAAACAAAAAAAAAAATCAATTGAAAGAAAACAAACAACAACGTGAAATTGATATTTTCCATAGAAAAGCAACCACCATTTGCCATTGCGCATGCGCAACCATTATGCGCGCATTATGACTAGAGATATGAGTAGATCGTACATAGATGTAGATACACTGAAAAAACAACTTACTCAGATTATGGAAAAGTGGGAATGATTCGGCGCTAAAGACATATTTTCGTTGTTTTGATGTACGATTTTCTTCAAACCAAGGAATAAAAACCACGTTTTAAAGAAAATTGTACATCAAAATATGGAAATATGTCTTTAGCGCCGAATCATTCCCATTTTTCCATAATCTGAGTAATTTTTTTTTTGAGTGTACACATGTATGTATGCAATTGTTGGGCTTGATGTGCTTGTTGCTGTTATTGTTTTTGCTGCTGATTTTATTAGACACGTTATTGTTTAGTTTCGGTTTTTTTTGATTGCTGTTAGAAAATTTGTTGCTACCGCGTGATCGGCATGCACAAGTGTTGTTGTTGTTGTTATTGTTTTCAATTCGTTATCGGCTTTCCTTGGTAATATACATACAATATAATTAACCAAGTTAATGGCAGCAATGAAAGCAGCAGCTCTCAAATATGCACCAATAACCGCAAAATAATAATTACAGTGTGTAACTATACAATGAATGAATTAATGGCTGACTACAAGTACACACATTTTCAAATATGCACATATGTATGTATGCAAATATTTAGACTTATGTGCCCCCAGTAAAGAATTTCACAATTCTGGAATGCATACGGAATGACTAGCTGAGCAGAATGCGCTTCTTCAAAAAACACCCTAAACCTCCAAATCGTTTTCAATTCTCACACCAAAATTAATTTTAATTTTATTGTCCGTTTTAATTCACATTTTTACAACGTGTTTAATTTTAAAAAAATATTGAAACCATTAGCTCCCAAAAGAAGGTACCCTTTTGCAGGTTTTTGAAGCTGTGCGAGCTATTTTGAAAGGTCGCTAAGAGGTTAAAACTTAAAGAAAGCTTCACTGTTGGTTCTAAAATTTCTTCCTAAATGCCATTAATACCAGAATATTTGTTCGCTTGAGAGCTGGCGCCATCTGGAGATCCCAAGGGAGGCCAAGTGGCATCTCAACTGATTTTGACACCGTTCATTCTTCTACAACGTACATCAGAATTGGAACGATGATAAATAACTACATACTTAGCATTACATTTGGAGAATAAATGCTGTTTATTTTTTATTTGCCTTAAAATTGTATGCTTTAGCAATTCTGATATATTTAATTAGAATATAGGTACTATGAACAATAAACGGAAGGGTTAATCCATGTGTAATACAGATGTAAAAGATTTAACCTCTCGAGAGATAAGCCGAATAATTTCTTACCGAGTTGTATCTACGTAAGTAAATGGTTATATAAATATGTATATAGCATACACTCATATTTGTTTTCATTTGTAGTGAATAGTGTTGTTTTAATAGCTGTTGGCTAGTTTGCAGTTCTATGACTTTTGTTTTTGTTAAAATGGCATTGCTGCTGATTGGTTGCTTAGATGTTGATTAGCTTTTACGCACTCATGCAAATATATACATGCATATGTACATATATATCTACATATGTAGATAAAATTGCATATGAGAAAATTTTAATGGAGGCAGCTCATACATATATATACTTACATATAGACATATGTAGAAGCGCTTATATATGTCGGTAATTGCTCTGGAATTAAAATATCTAACTTGTGAGTACTTAAAAAATTATGAATTAGGAAAATTTAGCTACTTTAAATATGCTTTGAAGAAACTGCTAAAATATTGCATTAGTTTTAGTAACTTATTGTCCGAATATTAATAACCAATTTGTTAATTAAGATAAAAAAGAAAATTGAAGAAAACAATTGCGCTAAATTCCAGATCGAACGAAAATGAATACTTGGTACCTATACAACTCTTCACCGAATTATGAAGAATTAGGTGGCTTTAGTTTATGCATAGAATTTGTTATTTTGATATAGACTTTGTGGATACGACATACTTATTTTGATCAGGGATTGCAAGTAATCGTTATTTTTTAAATTTTGACTAAAAAAATCATACTGAAGGAGAAATGCTAAACGCAAAAGAAGTAAACAGATGTAATCACCGTAAAAGCCCGTCTCCACATAACTTGATTCACCAGAGAAACATGTAGCAAAACATCTCGCTCAATAACCCGTCTCCACGTGGCTAATCGTGATTCAGTTTGACGTTTCTCTTTCTTGTTCTTCTTAAATGTTTGTATGTTTGCTTATTTTTGCGTCTTTGTTTTGGTCTGTGTGAGATTTCGATAGATTTTCGATACAAAATTAGAGAAGACATCGATATCATCGAGGTTGGCAAGATGATTCAGAATGAAACAGTGTTTCAATCTTCACTCGCTCTCAGAAATTTGTATGGAAATTGGCGAGTTTCGGCACTGGTTTCCGTGTCGAAACAAGATTGAGAGAGAAAATGCAGAAAAAAAGAGCGAAACACGTTATGTGGAGACATGGTATAACGCTGACTATCTCTAGGTGCATTAACTTTGATTTTTAATCATTATTTCTTGAGTTTTATTTTCCATCAGAAAATAAAAGTTATTTTTTGAGTTTTAATTTTCGATCAGAGAATAAAAGTTTCTTCAGTTTAATTTTAGCTGCAGCTGTCGATTTTGCCACATTAACACGTAGGTAAAGTTTATAAGTAAATAAAACAAAGTAAAAAAATTTTTTTAAAAAGCTTTTATTTAATATTAATATAAAAATTTACTAAAAAGGAAAAAAATAAATTTTTAATATTTTTGAACAAAATTTATATTAGTCCTTAATTCATTTGGATCTTAATTTCAATCTCAGCATACCTTTAACGTATTTCTTCAAAGCATTTCTGTATATGTATCAACATAAATAAAAGCGCGGGTGTTCTTTACGTAATGCATATCTTACGTAATTGGAATTTAAAGTTTTTATCGCTTCCTTCCATTTCACCAATACTGTTTTATAACATGAATATCTAATGAGTACCCGCGCTTTTATTTACATATGTTGATACATATACAGAAATGCTTTGAAGAAATACGTTAAAGGTATGCTGAGATTGAAATTAAGATCCAAATGAATTAAGGACTAATATAAATTTTGTTCAAAAATATTAAAAATTTATTTTTTTCCTTTTTAGTAAATTTTTATATTAATATTAAATAAAAGCTTTTTAAAAAAATTTTTTTACTTTGTTTTATTTTTGCCTTTTTAGTTTTACAATGCATATTATATCTAATATTTGTCAACACACCCACTATCAATATAGTCCAACAGTTTTTAATATGAAGTGCACTATGTTTAACATTTTGATGGTTTCTGCTCAGCCAGTTTTTTTTATTATCCAATTCCTGTGGAGTCTTTTAAGTGGTTTTACTATACTCTTTTGTGAATAGATTACTTCGTAATACGTGTTCAAAATAGGAACAAAATTGGTTCATAAATACTAATTTTCTAAATATCTTGACACTATCGCCACCTAGCGGCGATTTATTTCCACGGATATATTTACTTTCTCATTGGCAATATATATACCGAATATGAACAAATTCGGTCGGTAAATACGAATTTTACAAATAACTTAACACCAGCGCCACCTAGCGGCGATTTTTTTCCACAGATGTATTTACTTTCTCATAGGCAATATATATACCGAATATGAACAAATTCGGTCGGTAAATACGAATTTTACAAATATCTTGACACCAGCGCCACCTAGCGGCGATTTTTTCCACGGATGTATTTACTTTCTCATAGGCAATATATGTACCGAATATGAACAAATTCGGTCGGTAAATACGAATTTTACAAATATATTGACACCAGCGCCACCTAGCGGCGATTTTTTTCCACGGATGTATTAACTTTCCCATAGGCAATATATATACCGAATATGAACAAATTCGGTCGGTAAATACGAATTTTATAAATATCTCGACACCAGCGCCATCTATCGGATTTTTTTATTTCACATTGCATTGTCTTCGGGTCCTCAACTATGTTCCAAATTTCAAGTACCTAGCTCAACTAGAAGTATCTTAAATGTTCGTTGCAAAATTCCACGACATACACCCATACAAAAAGTGAAGTTAAATAAAAGCTTGTAAAAAAAACCCGCGTGTAGCATAGTACACGTGATAGAAGTTAACTTCTTACATCTTGTTCAATATTTCAAATAATTGTGTTTTCAATTTATATTGGCTCGAAAGCAACAAGTAACAAGTTTCATATACATATCATATGAGAACCGAATTTGAAAATACATCCCTGAAAAAATGCGATTAATCCGGGACGTGTCCGGGATCAATCGTAAGGGAGATTGCGACTAATAAAATTTTACATCCCTTTATATGGAGCGAATTGATCGCATTTGTTCGAGCATGTCCTATGAAGAGACTAATTGTTCAACTTGTATACCCGAACGGGTACAAATGTAGATTAATCACTAACACACCGAACGGGTACAAATGTAGATCAATCTCTTTTATCTCGAACGGGTACAAATGTAGATTAATCGTTTTCATCCAAAGTTGTAAGCCAAGGCTATTTTTTATGAAAATGTCTAAAAATTATAAATTGTTATATATATTAGAAGAGTTTATAATCGAATAATCTTGTAGTGAAATCTTTTAAAAAAATTAAGTATTTTCTCCAAATATTTATTGTTTTGAGAATGCATTATGCGAGTGTAAAAGATATGTGAGGAATTTTTTAAAGTTGCTAGCCAAGGCTATTTTTTATAACAATCTTTAAAAATTATAAATATTCATGCCTATTTAAATAAAGATTATACAATAAGTTTTACTTTTGTAAAAGAATCTATTCAATAAATTAAAATTTTTTAAATAGTCTTTTTCAGTGTATAATCGTAATTGATTTTTCAATGGATATTTTTGGTAAAATTTTGTCAAAATTATTATTCATCATTGTTATTAAAAGAAAGCATGTTTAATTAGTTTTACCTATTGTTTTTTCAATACATACCTACATTGAATATTTTTGTAAAATTTCTACATATAATCAATCTAGATTTATACCCGTTCGGGAACAATTGATCCACAATTAGTCTACATTTATACCCGTTCGGGAACAATCGGGGACTAATTGTGGACCGATTGTTCCCGAAAGAAATCAATCCGGGACAAATCTATGTATATCGGGATTAATCGCACATTTTTTTGCAGGGATATTGCAATGAAAACTATCGCATGTATATACATGTGCTTGTGTGTTTTTGTTTGTACAAATTCTATTTATAGAAAAGACAATGCTTGTTCTTGTTATTAAATTTTGTTTATCGGCAGGCTCATCCAATTGGTTTTTATATTGGTTGTTTGGTCGTTTTTATTTTAATAATTAACTAGTTTGTAATCCCCGATATTCGGGTGGCACTTTTATTTAATAAAAAATTATAAAGAAAATTATTTAATAGAAAAAAAGCAACAAAAAAATTGGCTCGACCTGGACTTGAACCACCTTCACTTAAATTGGAAGCCAAGCTAAGAAGTTAACTTCAAAAATTAAAAATTTATTTATCTACTTTACCTATTTATATGGCAAAATCTACAATTTGATAGATAGCTAACAATGTTTAAATATATCGGAAAAGGAGGGTACCATTTTGCTGGAGAAATACCTAATATTCGAATCATCTGCCAAGCCATTTCAACATTTATTACATCACAGATAAATTTTAAACTTTTCAAATATAGCAGCGAAACAGCGAAAAACGTCAACTTACAACGTTTCGACTCTAACTTTCTAAAGCACATTTGACGCTTTTCACATCACTGATGGTTTTTAACACGTTGGCTGCCAGTGTATCACCGGTGATCACAACAAAAAACCACTCACAGGTGCCAGGAACAAAATTACTTTTGCTTTTTTGTATTATAACGGGATTTTTTACCTAGAGTAAAAGCCATGCTGGCGACGCATCTGAACATGCTTCTAAGCTGTGATGACCCCGCGAACATCTGCTTTTTTATTTTAAAATTTTGTTTAAATTTTAAGCGCCTAGGCGTGTATCACCGGTGATACACTGGCACCTGGGGGTGGTTTTCTGATGTGATCACCGGTGATACACTGGCAGCCAACGTGTTAAAGCAGATACTATTGGAAATGGTCTAGAACAGGAGATTTGTTTTCCAATACTAGTTAACCAAGCTTAAAGTGTGTATACATATGTACATATAAGAATCGTGCGCTATGACATGCCTTATATTGCAACACTTTACAGCCACCGAACTTTGCACCGCCTCCTATTTTAGACATTTTTCAGTTGCTATGCCTGTCAAATATTTGCATAGCCATAAGCGTTTCCAATACTCATTTGCATACTAAGATATGAATGTACATATCGAATCGTGTATGCAAAAAAGATGTAAGAGACAAAATAGAAGTTTTACAGCAGAAGGGTTTTGTCAGTTTTCGTTGCATGCAGTTTGTATGCAGCCATTAAATTTATTAAGACTGCAAATTCGAAAGGGTACATTTTTGAGCTATGAAATTTTGGCAGTTGGTGGGTGTGATAATCAGTTATAAATTGTCATAAAAAAGCTAATATCAATAAAGTAAAAAATCATGGGCACTTACGTCTGTTTTGCGCAGAGACGTATATATATATACAGTTTGAAGGAATATGTAAATCATGCGGCAAAAATCCGCTTGTACGGAATGGTATTAAAATATGTATGCTTACGTTAAATATATGCAAATGATTAGCCTTTTTTATCGTTGAATAATAATACATTTAATATTAAATTATATATGAATGGCGTGTTGAGTGCTTGTGTGTGCCGCAATAGATTGATTGATAGCTAAATAGATTGGCATTCAAATGGGAAAAAACTCGAACACACATCGATCGCTCTGCGAATGTGGCAAGCAAAAAAGAAAAGAAATAAATAAAATCCAAGTGGATAGCTGAACGTTTTAGTTTTTATATCTTTTCGCTTACGGTATTTAACTGACGGATATTATTGTTTCTTTGCTCGTTGGTTACTTGCCATACTTGATTGTTTGTGTTGATTGGCGTTTACTGATAGTTTAACTAATGTGATATAATTGATTTGCCAGAATCAATGAATTTCGCAGCGATAAAATTTATTTATTTAGAAAATAGAGACATGTAAAGTAGCTTACGGAAGTTGATTGTATTCTACTCAATGCGACGTATTTGTGGCATAACAGTTTGCAGTTTTAGAGCCACTGTTATTTTTATTGTAATTAATTGGAAATTATTCATTCAAAACCAGCGATCGTAACGGTTATGACTTCTATCGAAAAAGTAAAAAAAAAATAACACTTAAATTTTTACTTTTATTTTTTAATTCGGTTCCGCCATTGCAATAGTTCACCGGTTTTATTTATTTTGTTGTTTTTTGTAGCCAATCAATTGGCGTCGTATTCGGTATTCGTATTAACATTCGGTATTCGGTATAAAAATTTTTTACTCGCTATTAAAATTTAATATTCTTATTCGGTATTCGTGTTGGGTATTTGGTATTCGTATTCGTTTTAGTAGCTTTAAATTCAAATCTCTAAGAATTTGCAAAAATGAAATAATTGGAGAAAAAATCGTGACGCCACCTTGTGTGCCGCATTTGGCGCCCAATGGGCAATAATAAAGCCAAACCAAATTCAAATCAAACGAAACGAAATGAAAAAAATATTTACAAGCACAATGGGATAAATCAAAGGTCATGTGACACCTGTTCTGCGGCTTGTTGCGCAAAGACATGAATATTTGTATGTACAACTAAGTATGTACGATCACATGCAACAAGCGAGCAAACAAAATTTATTTCCTGTCATTTAAATCATAATAGTTAGCACATAAAGAAAAATGCATGCATATACATACATACATGAACAAATTTGTATAAGCAACACTTAAACTTTAATTCGATCCTTTATACTTATGTACACCTAAAAAAGGCCAAATGCCAGTCTGATTTCGGCTGACTGCTGCTGTGCTTTAGCTAATTTCATACATGCGATTGGCTAATATTATTGCTTGTGGTAATTATTGTTGTTGTTGTGAGCCTAAAACGTGCAACTGATATCTTTTTTTTTTTTAATATTTAAGCTAATTACTTTCATTAGTAATAAATCACAATAAGAAAAACGACTTGTGTCTAGTGTATTTATGTAGACACAAATAATTACAAGCGCACAGACAGGCATTCGGTTGACTTGCAAGTCGTTTCTCTGTTTGGATAAAATATTTGCTGGGACGTTATGGAAGCAAATGATTTTGCAAAGACCGTCGAAAAGCTATAAATTCTTGTATTGAAAGGAAAATTTAATCACATTTGTTGTAAATTTTGAAAAAAAAAAAAAAAAAAAAATAGAAATTGTCTAAGAAACCAAAGTACCGATGCAGACTTTTGTTACAGGATGAATTAACTGATTAACAAAGGATGGTGGGGCTTAGCATCGAACTTTCAGCATAATATTCGAGTTACCAAAACTCCAAGATACATATGCTTTATATACTTAGGTACACACATCTGGTACTTTAAACAAGCAATATATACAAGTATATACATATAAATTCTGGATCTCGGAAACGGCTCCACGATTTTCATCAAATTTTTTATTATGCAAAGGGCTTCTGGAGAGAACTTTTGAAATTTCTATTTTTCCACTCAATTTTTTCGGGTCCCGGGATATATGTCAAAAAATGAACCCAGATCACCCGGTTGTGGGACAAAATGTGGACCAGATGGCCCCGGAAAGTTTCTGAGCAATATTGGAATCAAATGAAATGTGTTAAGCAGTGCTTCTATATAGAGCTCTTTTCATTATGATTTATAGGCCGGGTTTCAAGGTATGTATCGACGCATGTACCCTGCAGTGTTTGTAAGCAATATTGGTATCACATGAAAAGTGAAGATCTGGTCTTCAGTATAGAGGTCTTTGCGGTGTTATGCTCAACCGGGTTCCTTAGGGAAAAGGAAAGGGAAAGGGAAAAGGAAACAAAAGGAAAGAGAAGGGGAAGGGCATGGGAATGGGAAAGGAAATGAGACCGAAAACGAGAGGGAAAATTAAACGAAAATGGAATGGGAGAGGAAAGGAAAGAGAGAGGGTAGGGTAGAAAAAGGAGAAGGAATAGAATGGTTGGAAAGGAAGGAGATGCTAGGAGGCTAGAGGAAATAGAGAAAGAAAAAAGGGGTGGTAGAGTAGAGGGATAGAGAAATGGAATGAAAGGAAAGATAAAGAGAAAGGCGTTGGGAAAGGAAGTGGGAAACTAAGAGGAAGAAAAAGGGAGGACATGAAGAGAACGAACTTTTGAAAAGTTCCACTCTTCACTCACTTTTTTTTTTAACATTTTATTTTTTGTCTGCTTTGGAAGCCTGCTAGAAAATTGCAACCGAAGGAAAGCTCGGTCACCTACATACCTACATAGGTAATATACATAGATAAATCTGAAAGTACGTTTTCGAACTTTCGAAATCAAATTACACGATCTCTTAAGGGCCCTAGCTCAAATTAACTTGATTAAAAATATTTAAATTGATCCCGAAATTCGTTATTATTGGCATCTCTATTTAAGCGATTGATACTCAAATACACAAATATATAAATAAATGCATAGGTAAATACCAGGGACCTATAATAATCATTATTCGTTATATTTTCAGTGAAAAAATCAAATACTTGCAAACATCGTAGAAGGGTATTGAGTTTGTGTGTGTGCATGGCTGAAAGAGC
Source organism: Urophora cardui (assembly GCA_960531455.1). Taxonomy (NCBI): domain Eukaryota; kingdom Metazoa; phylum Arthropoda; class Insecta; order Diptera; family Tephritidae; genus Urophora; species Urophora cardui. The sequence goes on from OY482673.1 coordinate 51,747,660, forward strand.
ACTATCCGAATCCACTATGATCGAAAAATTTTAAGCGATATCCATAAAAATCAAAAATAATCATTATTTTTTGAGTTTTATTTTTTTTTTATCAAAAATAAAACTTATTCCTTGAGTGATATATTTATCGCTCAGAAATAAAAATTATTCTTTGAGTTTTATTTTTTTGCTTAGGTCGAAAAACTCAAATTTTCTCTGAAGTGCTCTGGAACATAGTTACTAAAAAATTCCCATCGATATAACTTCGTGAATGAGTGATATTTTTGATCGAAAAAAATAAAACTAACACAATAATGATTATATCTGAGCGATAAATATATCACTCAAGGAATAAGTGTTATTTCTGATAAAAAAAAAAAATAAAACTAAAAAAATAATGATTATTTTTGATGAAATATAAAAAAAACTCAACATATAATGATTAAATGGCGATTTTTATTATAAAACTCATAATGATTACGGTCCCTGGTAAATACATATATATTTTTTTCTATCACCATTGCACTTTGACTGCGCGATTTTTTTTGCATCGCTAACAAATTTATATAAAACATTCAGTTTTTTGACATTGCACGGTAATCGATTTGTGCGCTGACATAATAAATATGTACTATAAAACAACAACAAATTAGCAGGGAACTAAGCAGGTTAAGCATTGATGCATACCAATACATTGGCTGCAAGTTTTTCACCTCAAATGGGGGATGACTGGAATGCGACCAAAATAGCAAATGTAAGCCACAATCTAGATTTTGCACATTGGTTTATGTTTGGCGCATTGAAAAACTGAAAATAAAAATGTTAAATTATAGGAAAACACGGCAAGTAAAATAAGGAAAGCGTGCGGTACGTGTAGAGTGGCAACAATAAGAAGATATAGAAATAGGAATAATATAAAATTTATAACAACAGAGTATAAAATTAATATGTAGAAGAAAATAAAAGTGTTTACTGAAACTGAATATAATATAGCAACAAATTGTGAAGCAATTGTCGTTTATGAAGCTACAACACGCCACAATGACATAACGTATACCAACAACAAAAACAAATGATTTGTACACGAAAATTAATAAAATGTTGAACAAAGATTTAGATGCTGCTGTTGTTATTGTTTTTGTTACAATTGCATATACAAATAAGCGAGAAAGCAAACAATTTTCTAGTAAAATATTTCGCGACCTGACTTAAATTAAGCGCTTTGACGAAACAGCGCAAAGCGTTTGGTGGCGTGCAGATTAGTATTTTGTTGGCTGTACTTGTATTTGGATGATTATTGTAATAAAATAAGAGGACCGAGCTTGCTGCTTATTTGAGTGCGCCCAATAGTAACAACAGCAGAAGCAACTCTATTGCTTCCATTTAATGAAGCGACTAAGTGCACAATTCGTGCAACCGATTACGATCAGCAGTTAGAGGTGTTTTTGTAGTCAGAGCTTTCTATGTAGGTACTTTCATTGTGTGACATAATTTTAATGATATTTATAGTAATTTTCGTTATAAGTGTATATTAAGGTGGAGTGAAAACATATGGAGATTTTTTGTTTGTTCTTTTATTGAACGTACCAGCAATGAAAAGTTGCCTTTATACGAGTTAATGAACCCCACAAAATTTTATGGCGATAGGATGACGTTTTGAACTGCCCCCAGCCCTGCAAAGTTGAAAGCAATAAGCATGATCTGGTACAAATATGAAATTTTGAAAATTATAAAATCAAAAAATGAAGTATGAGGATTGATAAAGATGGCTAAGCTTAGTATTAAAGAGAATTTTTTCTTTTTGGAAACAACAACAACAAAAGTTATTAAAGGTCAAAGATTATATTACGCATTTTTTAAATTGCAATTACTTAAAAACTACTGAACCGATTTCGAATACTTTTATACCTTTCGTTAGGTATTTTGATTCCCTTTAATTTGATATACATTTTGTATATGAAAAGTAATACCATGTCTCCACATAACGTGTTTCGCTCTTTTTTTCTCCATTTTCTCTCTCAATCTTGTTTCGACACGGAAACCAGTGCCGAAACTCGCCAATTTCCATACAAAATTTCTGAGAGCGAGTGAAGATTGAAACACTGTTTCATTCTGAATCATCTTGCCAACCTCGATGATATCGATGTCTTCTCTAATTTTGTATCGAAAATCTATCGAAATCTCACACAGACCAAAACAAAAACGCAAAAATAAGCAAACATACAAACATTTAAGAAGAGCAAGAAAGAGAAATGTTAAACTGAATCACGATCAGCCACGTGGAGACGGGTTATTTAGCGAGATGTTTTGCTACATGTTTCTTTGGTGAAACAAGTTATGTGGAGACGGGCTTTAAGGGGGGTAAAAGGGGGGTTGACCCCCGCAGGGGGTGTGTTATGGAACCCACATAAAATGTATATCATATTAAAGGGAAGCAAAATACCTATTGAATGGTATAAAAATATTCGAAATCGGTTCAGTAGTTTTTAAGTAATTTCAATTTAAAAAATGCACAATATAAACTTTGACCTTTAATAACTTTTGTTGTTGTTGTTTCCAAAAAAAAAAATCACTTTAATACTCAGCTTAGCCATCTTTATCAATTCTCATACTTTGTTTTTTGATTTTATAATTTTAGAAATTCTATATTTGTACCAGATCGTGCTGTTTTTCAACTTTGTGGGGCTGGGGGCACCTCTACATGCGAGTAGGTCAATAAAATTTTACAGGCTCAATACTGGGCTAGAAAGGTGCCGTTCTGGCTTTGGAACACATTAAATTTCCAAAAAAAAAATTCCACTCCACCTTAGTGTATATACATACCTATACGGCGGTCTACCGTCTCAGAGGCACTGGATGCCATTTTCAACATACTACAGATTGATCCCAGCGGTACGCTATTTGTGGCGTGTTTAGAAATGCGCCTAAAAGAGCTGTATGAATGGAAGGTGATGGAGCAGGGGCATACCTCCATACATAATATAATAATACAATGGCGCTATTATAACTCTAACGAGTTTTATAACCGAGCTTCTCTCCCAATTCGAGGTGTGCTCCTTTTTGTTTTTCCTACTAATTGGGTGGACCTACAGTTTTATGCCGGCTCCGAACGGCGAGTGCATTTTTTGTGAGAAGCTGTTTCATGGCAGAAATATACTCTCGGAGGGTATGCCACCCACTGCCGAGAGGTGGCCGCAGACGAGCGCTCTACCCACTGCACCACAGCGGCCACCTCCATACATAGGGACATTATAAATCAATAATCGGATTATTGCTTACCGAAAAACTGTTTCAAAATGAATTATGAAATAGTGATTCCAGATAGGAACTATTGGGCCAGGAGGCCTGCGCAACCAATCGCTACGCCGATGGATATAATTTTAATGCTAGGATAGAAGGGGGAACCTATTCCGCCTATGGGGGCTAGAAATTTCATTTCTCTTGTCACATCAGTGTCTTCCGGGCGTAGGTAGCAGCGATGAAGTAGGCGGTGGATTTCTTGAAAACACGGAAATGTAAATGTAAAGACGTTTTCAACTTCTCAGAGAGCCAGACCGCTGTGAAAGCACTTGGGACTGTCATATGTAAATCTAGAACTGTGGTTAATTGCTGCCGATCTCTAAATGAGATGGCTGAGCAGTTTGCCATATGCCTCGTATGGGTGCCTGGACACAGTAACATACCGGAAAGCGTAATGGCAGACGATTTTGCTAGAGAGGGCACTTTACTCCACTTTCAATGTCAAGCAAACTCACGCTGAAGTTGTACTTCAAAGAAGCAAATGACAGATGGCATAGGCTGAGTACTTGCCATCATACTGGGCTCTTGTGGCCCAACTGGAAGCCAGACGAACAAAGAGTTTACTCCAACTCGGAATGTTCGAGCCTGCACTATTAACAGGCCAAATAATCCATTAAGAATTAATGCTCCATATTACAATTACTGTAGTGCTTGTGGGGACAAAGATTAGCCCGAAACTGTAAAGTGAACCTTTTTAACCGCTTCTGACAAACATGAGATTTGCCTGTTTTGAATTTCTAACGCCCAGCTCTATCAGTCTGAGCTCTTTATTTCATTCTAATGTCCTTTTCAGGTCTGAAGTCTAGAGCTGGATGTCAGCGATTCAATTAGGCGGTTATGAAGCTTAAACGGTGATATGTACCGGCATATAAGTATATGGAAATAACCACATTCAAATTCTTCTTATTCTTCTTCTTCTTCTTCTTCTTCTTCTTCTTCTTCTTCTTCTTGTTATTCTTTTTCTTCTTCCTCGTCTTCTTCTTTTTCTTCTTCATCGTCTTCTTCTTTTTCTTCTTCATCGTCTTCTTCGTCTTCTTTTTATTCTTCTTCGTCTTCGTCTTCGTCTTCGTCTTCTTCTTCTTCTTCTTCTTCTTCTTCTTCTTCTTCTTCTTCTTCTTCTTTATCAATCTGCTTATATTGTCTACAACGGCCTTTCACGTGACAACAAATGCTAACGGTATTTGGAGAATAAAAAAGAAAAAGAAAAAACGGAATCTGCACGATTTCAATTTGATTAAGAAAAACAAATGGAAATTGGTAATTTATCGGCTACCAAAAACCGCAACAAGTGCCAGCACAAATCAGGCAAAATACAAACAAACAAAGGAGCAGCATCAATTGGCATCGCGTGTTAAATGAGCTCAGCCTGTTTTATTTATATTTGTATAAACATACATACATACATATGTACATATGTATGTATGTAAATAGGCATATGAATGTGGCATATGAATGCATTCTTTGAAAAAAAAAACAAACAAAAATATAAATTTCTAAGGTGTCAGTTAGTCTACCAGTAGAGAGGGGAAAAAGTGAAGCAAGAAACGTGTTGCATAGAAAAATGTGATGCCGTAATTGACTTGCCGAACAAAAAAAAAATGCACACCCATTTCAGGAGTACTCGTATCGAACACATTCTTAATACGAATGTTTGCTTGTGAATGCGGTGAGCGGTGATAATAAAGTGGTAGAGCAAATGATTGCTAGAGTGCCTTTTTTCGTAGGTATATTTGCGACTTTTGTATACCCGTGTTGACATACAAAGAAAATTATTGCCTTTAGAGCAGAAAAGATGATATATTAGCTGTAAAAGAATTGGATAAAAATTGCTATTTCTACATATACATAAAACATAATTAGATTTTACGCTACTGCTTTCACTGAAGGGGTTTAAAAATTCGATTGTGAATTGGTGCAAGCTGCTGAGTTACCGTAGATTTGGCTACACAACTGGCTGACTCGGGGAGGAAATGCTGTAGTGCCTCAAATTGTTCAACAACCATTTTCCGAGCGGAGTAGGCAACTAATCAAAACTTGAGGAGCTTATACTAATTTGAATCGTGCTGCTGGGTATAAGACTCTCAGCCTTATTCAACCTCCGAAATTGCATGTTTTGTTTTTCATGTAAAGCGAAGAAACAAAAGAAAAACATCGCTTGTAAGTAAAGTCATAAAAAATGTCAGCGACAATGGTTGTCGCTTTTTTATGCTTATTTAATGCCATATCGGTTTCTACTTTTTTTGTTTTTTGCCCATTTCGTAATTGTCACTTAACATTAATTTACACTATTTAACAGTTCATTACGGGTTAATGTAATGATAAATTTCAGCCTACATTAAGTGTCTGCAAAAACCAATGGTTGATATACTAAAATGGTTCAGCATATGTATAATGTTTGCTCTATTTTTTAGAAAAAAAAAAAAAATACACACGCAGATAACTATGTAAATACATACATGTGTATTAAAATTTTATACCCTGCAAAATTATTCCTCAGCCTAAGCTGAAGCTAAAGCTGTCAAAATGGAATACACTGGCAGCGCTGATTGCTGTTATGCGCGCATTGGTTCTGCTTCAAATTTCTTAATGCTTAATTTTCTGTTATACGATTATATTCCAAATAGAAAGAGAGAGGGAATTGAGTTTTATGAGCAAACATGGGCAAAAAGAGCACAATGTGTGGCGAGTGTAAAAAATAGCGTATTGTCGAAGAAAAGGTTGCCACTTAGAATTTAGGTTTTCTTAAACTGCCAGGCAAAGAAGTGGTTTCAACTAGAAAAATGTATTTTTAATATTAAGTCAGTCGCAACGCTTAAATAGCGCAAAAAATTGAATTATGCAGCTAAACAAAAAATGAGTTTTTTTATCTCTTATCTTATATTATAAATGTGAAATGGAAATTGTGTTTAAACTCAATTGGCGAGAAAACCGCTGAACGGATCCTCACGAAACTTTGCACACCTAGGTATTTTCACCCGGTAATTGCTATAGGCATATTTTTAATCTGATTAAAATTCAGGGATGGGCACCTCCCATACAAAATTTTCCTTTTTTTTGTACTATCTCTTGAAATATTTGTACTAGAATAATGAACATTTTTGTGAAGGACTAATACAAAAATATATACTCAACGGATAAACAATTTAGGTCTTGGTAAAGCAGGGATGGGCACTCTCCTCCCATATAAACTGAAATTTTCACATCGAATATCTCTGGAAATATTTGTAGTAGGGTACTGAAAACTGGTGTGAGGGCATATGAGATAACTATGTATTAAACGGGAAAAACACTAGGTCTTGGTAAAGCAGGGATGGGCACCTCCCATACAAACTGAAACTTTCACAGCGAATATCTCTGGATATATTTGTAGTAGGGTACTGAAAACTGGTGTGAGGGCATGTGAGATAACTATGTATTAAACGGGTAAAACTGCTAGGTCTTGATAAAGCAGGGATGGGCACCTCCCATACAAACTGAAATTTTCACATCGAATATCTCTGGAAATATTTGTAGTAGGGTACTGAAAATTGGTGTGAGGGCATGTGAGATAACTATGTATTAAACGGGTAAAAACGCTAGGTCTTGGTAATGCAGGGATGGGCACCTCCCATACAAACTGAAACTTTCACTGCGAATATCTCTGGAAATATTTGTAGTAGGGTACTGAAAACTGGTGTGAGGGCATGTGAGATAACTATGTATTAAACGGGTAAAAACGCTAGGTCTTGGTAAAGCAGGGATGGGCACCTCCCATACAAACTGAAATTTTCACATCGAATATCTCTGGAAATATTTGTAGTAGGGTACTGAAAATTGGTGTGAGGGCATGTGAGATAACTATGTATTAAACGGGTAAAAACGCTAGGTCTTGGTAAAGCAGGGATGGGCACCTCCCATACAAACTGAAATTTTCACATCGAATATCTCTGGAAATATTTGTAGTAGGGTACTGAAAATTGGTGTGAGGGCATGTGAGATAACTATGTATTAAACGGGTAAAAACGCTAGGTCTTAGTAAAGCAGGGATGGGCACCTCCCATACAAACTGAAAATTTCACAGCGAATATCTCTGGAAATATTTGTAGTAGGGTACTGAAAACTGGTGTGAGGGCACGTGAGATAACTATGTATTATACGGGTAAAAACGCTAGGTCTTGGTAAAGCAGGGATGGGCACCTCCCATACAAACTGAAATTTTCACATCGAATATCTCTGGAAATATTTGTAGTAGGGTACTGAAAATTGGTGTGAGGGCATGTGAGATAACTATGTATTAAACGGGTAAAAACGCTAGGTCGTGGTAAAGCAGGGATGGGCACCTCCCATACAAACTGAAATTTTCACATCGAATATCTCTAAAAAAATATTTGTAGTAGGGTACTTAAAAGTATATATATACTTTACATACATATGTATGTACATGTGGGTAGTTAATTTTTTTGCAAACAATGGTTATCCTGACTTCATATTAATTTCTTTTTATTTAGAGAGCTGCTGGATTTTTTTTTCGCAAGCTAAACAGTCAGCTCCTTTTGCATTACGAGCATTTGTATTTATGCTTGCGCGTATGTCCAGAGCCTATCAATTTATTATTCCTTTTTACAAATGTTTATATTATGTTGGACTTGTCTTTTTAGTTTTGATTTTTAACACCTTAATGGCAACACAATTAGGCACTTTGTCTTGTTGTTTTCGCGCGCAACACCACCAAAAATGGCCAAAAACACTAGTCAACTATAAAGTTGACACCTTAAACTCCCAATACCAATATTCATGCGCTTACATATGTATTAGGGATTCCAATTCTTCCGATTTTTACGATCCCGGGATTTTCGAGATTTTGTTGTATAATCCCGGGATCCCGGGATTGGTCCCGGGATTTGGACTTTAATTACACAGGCCGGTAAAATTTCCAAAAAATTTTCTAACTCAAATAAAATTCAACTTTTCTAAAGGATTTTGGTGCACTGATTCTGAATCTGAAGTCGGATTTTCGGTAATATGTGTAGGTTTTGATTTTTTGCTATATTCACTGCTCAATCTCTTAAATTACCTACTTACTTTCATTAAAAGATGATTGCAGCTATTGAAAGAACGATAATTTCTCTTAAAAACAGCGCTTTGCTTTTTCGGGTATCTTATTCAGATGTCTACTTTGTCTTCAAAAGAAATGAAAGTGAGTAATTTTAAAAATATTGAGGAGTGAATATGACCACAAACTGCGTTTTTCGCTTCTTTGGACATGAATATCTCAAAAACTACACCGAAATCCTTTTGAAACGTAGAATTTAATTTCTCTTACCATATTTGTTATTTCATTAGTAACAAAATAAAATTGGAACGTAAAATTATGCGTATTGTTTAATAATACCTAAGAGTTACTTTAAAAAGCACAACCAACCACGAAAATTACATACATTTGGTGAACAAAACATTTGCCTTTACAGTTGGTACTTTTAGGATATTAATAAAAAGCCTTGCAATCATTTAATAATTTCCAATAAAAAATTTTTTAGAATTTACCGACGCACTTTGTTTAAGCGAATATTTCCAAGCTTTCCGAAAAATTTAGAAAATTTATGCAACTTCTGAATAGATAAATATCGGAGGCACAAATTTTGATATGAATTCCCAGTATGCAGCTGCGTATTTAATTTTAGTACAATGTTGTAAGACTATCAAGTCTAATTAAAATTTTGTTTCCATTTTCTTCCATTATTTACTTTCCATGTGGAAAAATTCCAAAAAAATTTGAGAAATAAATGACCAAAAATCAGGGAATAGAAATTATCAAATGAATTTTGCCACAAGCTGAAAGCTTTAAAAATACCTAACGTACGTTTCCTTACAACGCGTACTTCAACACAAAAAATTTTAATTATTAAAAAAAAATCAAAAATTTTAATCCTTACTTTGACTAATGGGCTTTTTTATTCTAGCAAAAATGTCGCACTTTCTTCCGGCTGTCACATTTTTTTGTTCTCTTCCACACAGACTCAACACTTTTTTAGGGATGTTTGTTCTATTGACAAAATATAAAACTGGCCCGACTACGGGCAACATTTTCTGCTCTTAGCACAAGTAAAAGGTTGCATTATATTTGTTTCATGCATTACATGAAAAATGCAACACTTTAATAGGGCACAGGACACATGTTGATAATGCTGCAATGTAATAATGCAACATTTTCATTCAGAATAGGAAATGCTATTAGTATACAGATCTGAGACCAATAAAAATTATATAAAATATAACTTTTCTTTGCTTTAATAGCGGAATATTCTCTCTTTATCTTATCCCGAAAATCCCGGGATAAAATTCTAGCTATCCCGGGATTTTCGGGGTGTTAAAAAGGGCGGGATCCCGGGATCCCGGGATTGGAATCCCTAATATGTATGTACATACACTTAGGTGGCCAAACTCTAGCTGTGCACTCTTTTGCTGCAGGCGTCCATTCTAAAATTTTACATTTTTTTTTGCTTGTAACAATTGTTGTTGTGCAACGGTGTGATCATTGTAATTTTGGTGTTGCATGTGTTAATGTGACAAGTTTTAGTTTGCCTTTTAGGCAAGTGAAGTGAAGTGAAGTGCTGGTGATTGTATACGGCGTGCGATATGTGGCATGTGTCATGCGCCGTTTGTGTGGCAAGTGGCAAGTGGTGAGCTCTACTGTGTGTCTCATGTTTTTTTTAAAGTAAATGACTGTGTCAATATGCAACTGATAAGCATGCGATATACAAATGCGGTACGCAAGAAATGCCTTTTAACAAATTGTATGGAGCAAATGAGGTTCGTTACTAAAGCCTTTGTTTTGGTTTCGCAATCACAGCTAATTTATTTTAAAAGGTATGTATGTTTTGCCTTTCATTTGATTTGCGAGTGACAACACAATACAATTGTGTTGGTTACTTAGCTAGTTACATAGTTAGTTGAAAGGTGAACTGATTTATTATGGAAGTTTTTCGAAATCATGAAAATAGAATGTTATGCAGAGAATTCGAATTTCGAAATACGATTATATATACACAGAGGTCACTCAAACTTGTACTGCACTGAATACAAAGCGCATCTACAGTTTTCTATTGCCATTGCAACAATTACAAGCTGATTGCACAACAATGCCTCAGCAGAGATTTACATTTACTTTTCAACTTGTACACCGTTATAATAAAAAAAAAAAAGAATTTGAAAGAAAAAATTCGCCAAACACCTAAAGGTGATTTTCTATTTCCTATTTACATTGATTTTGTGTTATATTTTGTTATTTGCCACACAACAACTTTCACAAGTCATTGCTACCCTGCAGGGAACTCAATAACTAGTGAGCAAAATTTCTGGTTCCGAACTAGCGAAAAGGTGCCAAAAGGGAACTAAATCAATTTTAGTTAGACCCTCACCAGTTCAGAAGGAGTGAATTGAGTGACCATTATAAGACACACTTTGATTTGTGTGCAGTGTCAAAGTGACAAAAATTCTATGAAAATTTTTCGTTCGTTCAATAGCCGTCGGCTTTGTATATTTCTGCAATTCTCAGATGTTTAGTGAATCATTTTATATAAAGAGTTTTCTATTTGCATCTTGTATGAAATGAAATATTCCCCTAATTAAGTTTTTCCGATCCCTCAGGCTTATTTTTAATTTTTTTTATTTTATTACTTTTTAAATATTATTGTAAATTTTTATTAAATAAATAAATAAAAAAATATTAGTTTAAAAAAAATTATCTATGACACCGACAGGATTCGAACTCGCGACCCTCAGATTGAAAGGCACATGCGTTAGCCAGTCGGCCATCGCGCTACTTGCATGAAGTGTGTCAAAGGCTGCACTTAAGTGGCAGATGTAAAACTGTGGAATTTGTAGGTACTTGTAGCTAGTTCAGAACTATCGAAATTGTGCCTATAAACGAACTGGTATAAACTGTAGAATTTAGAGAGTGACAATTGACACCGACTAGGACATCGCCGTGTTAAATTCGCCAGTTGATAACATGCAAAAGAGATTTAGCTCGGAGAAGCGGCCTAGTTCGGAACTAGAGATTTTCCCTACAGGGTACGAAACTTTGCTTATCTTTTCACTATATTTTGTTGTTATTTTACGGCGCGGTGGTTAAGAAAGAAAATGTGTCTTTGCTGTCGCCACACAAAAAAAAGAAAAATAGTTAATATGGAAGAGAAAAATATACATATATGTAAGTAACAAGTGCTTAAAGTGACTGGAAGCAATCGCTGTATAACCAGTAGTGAGTTTGCAGCTGCGAGCACGTCCAAATTTGATACCTGCACTACCCTGTATCAGTGGCGGACGCTTCATACAAGCCGAAAAGCCCGACTTACCTGAATATTTTCATTTTACGGATTCCTTTAAAATTTGTAATGTGTTTTTATGTATAAAATCCTTAAACATGCATATATGCATACAAGACTGTATATTTAAATATCAGCTAATTCATTGAATACGATATGCAGTGGCGGATCCACGGGGGGGGGGTTTTGGGGGTTCAAACCCCCCCCCCCCTTGTGGTTTATCATAGATCCCAAATTAATGCCTTTATAGATTCTGCGCCCAAATTTCCCAAACTGATCAAGGAAAACTCTATCATTCCAAAAGCAATGGTTGGACCACATAACATCCAAAATATGTACCTACATGCGAAAAAAGTTCATGTATGTACCGTTGAACGCACGTGCATAAAATCAAATTTGTCAAATGCTATTCGCAAATTGCCAAATCGCAAATTTATTTTCTTTTCTTTCTTATCCCTATTTTTATCGGGATTGTACAGAATTAATTTGGTCAGAAATGTCTGAATCGTTGGAGAAATTGCCCTTTTCAGAGGCATTTCGCAATTCTTGTTTAAATTAATCTTAACAAGTAAGGAAGCCTAAGTTCGAGTGGAATCGAACATTAGATACTCAGCTGTATGCTTATTGTTTGTTTGCCTTTGATGGAAACACGGTGTACTTTATATAAAGCGAGTGCTGCATGAAGTGGGCGTATCCACGCCCATTTTCCAAAATTTTTCTATTTTTTGTTTCCAGTCTATTGTAGAACTCATGCCACAAAATTTCAATGAATTATCTTTATATTTGACAAAGATATCGCTTAAAATGTTTTTATTAGGCCACTTTATAATACCCATATATAAAAGTGGGCGTGGTCGTCAACCGATTTCGCTAAAATTTTCAACATGTATTGCTACAAGTAATAAAAGTGTATACACCAAGTTTCGTCATAATATATCAATTATTTGTCGAGATATGGGCTCCAAAATCTCGTATATTCCTGCTCCTAAAAGGAGGCGGTGCCACGCCCATTTTCCAAAATTTTTGTGTTTTTTGTTTTATGTCCTTAGTTGGAATCTTGCCATAAAATTTCATTGATATATCTTTATATTTGACAGAGATATCGCTTCAAATGTTTTTATTAGGTCACTTTATAATACCCATATATAAAAGTGGGCGTGGTCGTTAACCGATTTTGGCAATTTTTCGTCAAAACATTTGCGTAAGCAAATATATCACGCGTACCAAATTTCATCTATATATCTTCAATAGTTTCTGAGTTATGACTCATAAAACTTTCAATGTTTGCCCCTTAATAAGTGGGCGTGGCACCGCCCATTTTCCAAAATTTCACCACATTTCTTCATAAGGGCCTGAGGTCAATACGTGGGTGAAATTTTATCACTCCAGCTCTATTAGTTACTGAGATACAAAATTTCCGATTTTTACTATATAGGGGAGGTGGGCGTGGTCATGGTCCGATTTCGCCCATTTTCAATACCGTCCGTTCCTGTCTTGATACCAACTTGCATTCCAAATTTCATCAAAATATCTCAATTTTTGCGCGAGTTATCGTGCGTACAGACGGACAGACGGACAGACGGACGGACGGACAGACGGACGGACGGACGGACATGGCTCAATCGATTTCTCTTTTCACCCTGATCATTTTGATATATATAAGTCTATATCTATCTCGATTATTTCATTCTGTTACAATCCACCGTTAGGAAATCAAAACTATAATACTCTGTGTACTAGTACAGCTGAGTATAAAAATTTGAGTATATAAACACAAGAACTTCAATAAAGTAAAAATTCTATTAAAAATATAAATATTATTTATTTATTTTGGCTTTAAATGAAATTTATGATCAATTTGCCACCAATACCATACGATACTCATTCGCACGTACCAATGCAAAAATATACATACATACGTTATACATGTTATTTAGAACTTCAATTGAATTCTCCTGCACTTTATGTGATGACATACATATTGTTAATTTGGAGGGTTTTGAGTTTGGTGTTTTTAAGGTGCGGGAAATGGCGCAACTAGTATATAGAATAATAATAGTAGGTGGTATTAGTCCATATTTTCACCAGCGCACATAGGTAGATTTTCAAGTTTTATGCATCCAAAAATATTTTATTGTCTACATTTATTCCAAATTGCTTGTTTGATGCAAAATTTTAATATTTTGAGTTAAAAGTCGATTTTATTGAAAAATATATACAGTGACTCAAAAAAAAAAAATCATACGCCAAAGTTTTTAAATTTATTTCAAAGAGTTCTGTCGAAAATTTTACTTTCTTATTTAATTTAAAAATATAGAAAATTTTTCAATAAAAATCGTTTTAAGCAGGATTTCTGAGCTTATGGAAAAAAATCTGAAAAATCGTAGAAATTTCTGAAAGTGGATTAAAAATTTCAAAGCAAGGCCATAATTTATAGAAGATTTTGAGGAGATTTCTAAGTGTACTGTTATGTAGCCAACCAATTTTAGTGTAAAAAGTGAAATTCTCAATGCTGTGAAAAATTCCGTCAATTTTAGAAGTTTTTTTCTGTAGGGTGTAGGGTGAGACCGTTCCAATTAAAATTTCCGAAAAGCCAATGAAAATTTTCAAAAAGTTGAATGTTGCATATTGTTATATTAAAATTGAATGAGCTGCAAAATTGCATACTCAAAACTCTTCTAAAAAATGTAGCTTTAGGATTCTTAGCCCCTTTTTATGATAAATACTAAAAATACGAAAGCAGGTAATTTTCCAAATAGGCCAATTTTTAATACATTGTTGATAATTTCTGGCTTTGCATTTTTTCGTATAGAAATTGACGGGTAATCGATCGGAGGAATTAAAAAATTAACAATATTTTTTCAAGAAAAGCCAATATGCTTAAAAGCTTCAAAATGGTGGGTCTTTTATTATGCTAGGTTGACGATTTCTTCAATAAATAATGATATTTACCTGAAGCACACGAATCCATGATGTTTACTTTGATAACTGTCTTAAAACTGAAAATATTGACGTTTAAAAATGGGTTACTTAAAATACGTAAAAAATAAAAAAATCGAAAAGTGGGAGAATAATAAGTTTCGACTAGCGGCAGAGACACCCCCGTTGTCTATGAAAGCCGAGAAACCCGGTTTATTATCGCCCGGTCTATTATAAACGTAGAGCGATTTTGTATTTTGTATTTGCACCAATTTTAAAATTTTCAATTTTGGCCGCATAAATTCGTAAAATCTACTTATGTGCAGCGTCTGCCCTTAAAAAACATCTTCCAAAAAAAGAAATTTTCAAACCCCCCCCTTGCCGAAATCCTGGATCCGCGCCTGACGATATGTATTATCCGGCTTCAAAAAATTCCTATAATGAAATTTCGACTTTGGTTGCACAAAAGTGCATTAACTGATGCAGATACGTCAAAATCATATAAGAGAAACTTGTTTGTCTATTTATTCTGAAAAAGAGTGCAAATCCATATATCTGAACAACCAGTTAAGTGGGAGCTATATGTTATAATGATCCGATCTTGACTATTTTTTTTAGGAATAGTTAAGGTAATATTAGAAAATAGCCACATGCAAAGTTTTGGTAATTTATCTCACAATCTGACTCAGTTATTAACAAAAAGGTTAAAATTTATGGTAAGTTTTAAGTACCGCTACCTCGAAAACCGGAGCCAATTTCGGAAAACTGGAGGTGGCATTGAATTGTGTATATCCCAATTAGGTAAGGACAATTGTCAAAATCTTTATGCGGGGAAAACGGTTCAAAGCTTGTATAAATTTATAGACGAAAAAAAAATTACCTTCAGAACTCTGAAACTTCTTTCCTAAATATCTCGAAATTAAGAGCTAATATTGATTTTCTGAAAAGACTATCATATTCTACAGCCAAAAGCTAAGTTGACGTGTTTAGGCATTTCGCTCTGATATTTCAAAAGTTTAAAATTTACCTACAGTGTACTTCACGTTCTGATGGTGTGGAATTTTAATTTACTTTCGACTGAGCCAGCTTGTTCATGTGCTCACCAAAAGTAAGTACAGCTAAAACAACAAAGGTCATATAAATATCTACATATTATACATTGTATATCAAAATTTAATCATTCTTCATCATCTTCATTTTATCGATTTATTCAAATACATCCAGTCTTAAATGATACGAATATAAACAAGAAACCAAATATGCAAAACGAATTTAATCAAAGTCAATGATGGAACCGCATTCAGACTTTCAGATAATACAGCAAAGAAAATGGCATAAATGACTAATGGCTATGCTTTCTACATAGGCTTGCCCAGCCAATTTATGCTAGAGCCGCCACTGCCCATAATACAACTAATAATGCTATGGATAAGCGCTACGGGGTAAATAAAATCTATCTAAAAATCAAAGAATAGGTAATGAAACGGTAATGCTGTAGCAAGAGATTTTGTTTTTTTCTTCAGCGCATGCACCGCCTGCACTTGTGTGTCTTTGTATTGATTTACATTGATAGCGTTGGGACCACCGCGGCCAGGCTGTTGGCGGTGATTGTGCAGCAAAAGCTAAAGTCATTGTTATTGCACTCTTTTTTGTTTACTATTATTATTGCAATGCTAGAAGCAGCTGGACTGAGGTGGTCATCCGCCAGATTGTATACATGTAAAATAATCTTTTTCACTTGGCCCAACTAGTATTTGTGGTGGTGGCAGCGTCTTCGCTCGATGGCCGATTGGTTGGTTGTTTGGTGATACGGTTGTTTGTTTGCTCTGTATCTTAAATTTGGCATTGCCGCGTATTATTGTATTTTTGTTGACCAAAGCTAGTTGAATTCATGTATTGTATTCAAAAGCGCGGTCAGATTATTACAAGGCGCAGGCGCACATTGAGTGCAACATTTCAATTTTTACACCTGAAAAATTGTACTAACACTCAAAGCTTCTTCATGCAAAGTTTTTCATAAACAGCAAAAAAAAAAATAAATAAATAAAATCAAATCAAATGACTACCATTGTTGGCGGCAAAGTCTTATGTCGCCGCCACCGCTATTGCTGCTGCAGCTGCTGCTCTCTTACTGCCTTGCGTTGCTTTATCAATTGTTGCTGCCGCAGCACTGCCAATGTTGCATTGCGCATGCATATAAGGAACAATTGCAATTGAATTTCGTTTGCCAGCAGCAACAGCAACAGCAGCCGCCACTTTTTTTTGGGCTTTTGTGGTCAATTTCATGCGCTTTGGGGAATTGAAACAATGGATCTTTACTTTTGCTTCCATTTGGTGGCTACACAATTTTTTGGCGGTTTATGATTACTTGCACCAAATCAAAACCTTTTCTGTGGGCTTTTGTTGGTGGGTGGTTGGTGAGAAATATAATCAAGATCTAACTATGGCATTACAATGGCTTTACGGTTGCATATTTTTACGTCAACATAGAGATTTGTGAAAATATTGCGATCAATTTGTAGATTGTGGCGAATTACATGGTTCAATCAGAAGCGAGAAAAAAACGAAATAAAATGTAAGAAAAAATGGTCAAAGCATTCACAAGGAAGTAAGGCGGTTGGTTAGCACAAGAAATGTGGGAGTTATAGGAAAACTTAAAAAGTGCATACACAGTTGATTGCCTACAAGGTGCATGGCAAACAGCCAAATATTATGTAAGCATTTATAAAATCGTTAAAATTAATTACAAATGCAGTGAGTGAAGCATTAATCACTTTATTTATGCAACAAATGGTGTTCAGTTTCGGCTTGTTCGGCGTTTTAACAGCCTTTTATTAATTTAATACAATATGACATAGTTTAATTTTTGTATTTTTGTTTTCTAACATATACATGAATGCAACAACAAAACCCTTAACTCAGCAGAAATGGGATTTTCTAAACCTCTCATTAATTAAATGAATTAGAGTAAGCCAAAGAGAGCGAATTAAATCCTTAAAAATCGCCGAGACTTCTGGAATCTATGTATTGCAGGAATTAGATGTAACCCTGCTGTGCCTAAGCCTCTTTCCTACCAATTGAATCACTTTAGAGCGAATATGCCAAGCATACTCTTCCACCAAAGCACCACAGCCGCATATTTAGGCCGTCTAACAAGATGATTGTTCATTGTGTCTACGGGCGACGTTTTTAACAATATTCTCTACGAGGTGCTCAATATTACTTTGAGGTGATGCTTACTAAGGTTTTCTTCCATTAATAGTTTCTCTGTTTGGATTTAATAGTGAGGTATTAATGCTTCTGCCTCCACTACAACTAAAGCACAGGCGCTCAATGCGCTAAAATTCTAAGAAATGTCCCTGTCAACTTTCAAAAACTGGATCACGCAATACTAGCCTTCTGTTAGGATAAAAAATTCTCCACGAGAATCCTGAAGCTCGACCCCAACACACTCCAGCTGTACAAGGACGACTTCAAATTGAACAACAAAGTTGGATGTGGGGTTTTCTGTGAAAAGCTTCACCTCAAAGTAAGTTAGCGTCTACCTGATCATTGTCTATCAGGCCAGAGTTAATAGCCATATGGGAAGAAGCTCGTTGCCTGATAGATCTGTCAAACACCAATTATATCAGGATCTACTCTAACAGCCAAGCTGCTATAAAATCCTTACATCCTATCTTTAAATAAACTAGCCGAAAAGCGTGACCAGAACGTCATTTGGGTCCCAGCCAAGCTGCCATAAAATCCTTACCAGGCTAACTGCATTTCGGATGAGTTAGCAAGGGAGTGTACAAACTTGCAAGAAATCACAACTACGGGTTGGGTGGACCTCTCATTGAAATAACGCAAGCGCTGGTTGAGATATCACTTCATTAAACATCCAAACGCTAGATGTGCCACGGAGTCAACTTGTATGATTTCTAGGCAAACCTGACTTAACTGGATGAGAGGAGATCTGCGTCGGTGCTACATCTGAACCGGCTCTCCATAGTTTCGCTGGTGGAACTTCTAATAGGCCATTGTCTCATGGGTAGTCATGCCTCTCTTATGCTCCTCTAAAGAAAGCGATATTTTTCGCAGCTGCAGAGACGTGCAAGGAATTGAAAGTGCTGAACACTAGCTATGCCACTGTCCTGGACTGTCGTTGACCAGGTATCGTTTCTACCATAAACACTTCTTCGAGTGTCTCGCGGAGTTGGAAAATGCAAAGATATTAGCTCATCTGTGCTTCATTAAGCAAACGCGCTGGTTTAGCTTCACGGGCATCTACTCTCAACTTATTTTTAAATCTATTTTTCGAAAAGGTTTTTAAAGGGATCTAGGAAACTAGGGCTGTCATGTGCCTATACGGCCTAATGGTGCGCCCGCTTTCCTAGATTTGCGGAAGCAGCCACCTCAACCTAACCTAACCTTTTGCTAGCTGGTAGTCGATTGGTTATTCATCTTGCCTCCTGTCCTCAATATAAGTATGTACATATGTAAATGCTGTAGAAAACCACATCATGCCTATATAAAGTTCTCTTATCAGAGTAAACTAAATATTATATCTCTGAACTGCGTACAGCTGTCTCAATCTGCAGAAAAAAGTAATTTCCAAATTACTTGTGAAAGAAATCTCATTATATTAATTGCGCTGTTGTGTTGCTCTTTGTACGTGTTCATAATTTCAATAACAACCTATTTTTTGTTGCTTGGCAAAATAAAGCAGAAAAAAGGAAATTTATAACAACCTCAATTGTGTGTCGCCGCGGCCAAGTCGTGTGGTGAGTGTGATGCACATGCCACGACATCTAACACTCATAAATAAAGACAACATCAACGTGTAGCCTAGGCGGTGAGATGCGCATGAGAAAAAGAAGAAGTAAAGTTATGAAGAAATAAAAAAGATAAAAAAACACAACAACAACTATATAAAAAATTACAAGTGGTAGATATAAGCGTTGTTGCCTTGTTTTGATTGCTTTCAGCGCAGTAAAGCCGTTGAGCGCGCGAATTGAGTTGAGTTAAACAAAACGGGTGAAAGCATAAGAATTTGTTAGAATCTTGCGCTTTGATAATTCATTTTTGTTGTTGTTTTTTTCTTTTGCTAAATTACATTTTTTCATATTTTTATTGTAGCTGATTGAACGTGCAAAGAGGTGGCAAATGGGTTGCGAACGCGGTTATGATTGAGTTACAAGTGTGTACATATGTTTGTATGTTTGTATGCTTTGACTTTGAGTTGACATCAGCAAGGTGTAGAGATAGATTTGTGGAACGTGAGGTGTCACAGAAGGGCATGTATGCGATAGAGAGAGAGAGAGGCTGCAATGTTGTTGAGAATGTGCGCAGTGATGATGATGTGATGTGATGATGTAATGGCGATTCAACAAAGTGTGAAAAAAGGCTTTGAAGCAAACCACCAGCCGCACGGTATATCCTCCAGGGAAATGTGAATCAAAATGGATTAGAGTGGAGAAAACAAAAGTCAAAAGTAAACAGTTTCTCGTACTAAACCAGATATTTTCTCGACATATTTATGTATCTTTTTTCCACTGCTGGTTATATTAAACGGAGCTCCATCCGATTGAACACCTATCAACTCCTTGTTCATTATGTAGTTGTCTTCATCCGTAGAAGTATGTTTGCCTGTGTAAGCGCTATAAAACTTTGACTCTTAAGTGGTGCCCATGGCATTGAGTTGAGAATTGCATTGTGCTCCGCATGGTGCTGACAAGCGTATGAATGAATTATTAATAAAGAAAGATGCACACGTCCACACGAATAGACATATAGATGCTACGCTAGACAAAGAACAAAAAAAAAAAAAAATAAATAAAAAGAAAAACTAAACTTCAGCCTGGCACTTAGTCAGTCAGCGTGTCAGTTAGTTCGTTAGTTAGCCAGTTAGATGGAATTTCATTTCCATATTTTTTTCTTTTCTTTTTCTTAAGTGCCTGCAAGGAAGCGGACGTGCTCGAGCAGTGAGGTACGTGTGAATGAGTTTAGTGGAATTTTGTGAATGAATCATTTCCAAGCAAAGGCAATGATTTTAGCGTGTATGTGTGTGTGTGTGGCTGTGTCTAATGCTTATGAAAATTATATCATTTGTGCACGTACCATAAACTATGACATGTGTTATGATTTTTTGGCCTTGGGCATGTTGGCGGTTGGATGCATATGTATACGTTGTAAATATTTGTTAAAAAAAAGCATTCACACTAAATTGAGATGGAAATTTTCCCAGGAGTTTAGCGGGTTGCTCCTTTAGCGAAAGCTTTTTAACCTACTTTTGTACCAAATACATTTTTCTAAAATACCTAAGAGCGCATAAAATAGAAAATGTTGTTGCTGTGGTTGGCAATATTTTAAAAACTCTTTTTCAGCTGTGAGAGTTCTCGTGGTGATAAATACTTGTAACTAAACATTTGTAATTTCTTCAAGAAACTAGTAAAAGAGATTTGTTGGTAAGTGATGGCAAGTTCTCCGGGGGGCTTTGGTATTGTGACATGTATTTAGAGAAAACTTATACGGCTATGCCAAATGACTTTGACTAACACCACATTGGGAAGGAAATTTTGGAAAAGTGAAGTCCTCTTTGTGAGAAAATTTCTTCGGGAGATTTATGGACCTTTGCGCATTAGCGAGGACGAGTATCAACGAAGATTTAATGACAACTTGTACGAGCTTTACGCAGACATCGACATTGTTCAGCGAATAAAAATCCAGCGCCTACTTTGGGCATGTCATGTCGTGAAAATAGATGAAGGCGCTCCGACCCATAAAGTATTTCTATTGAAACCCACTAAAGGCAGAAGAAAAGGGAGACTTGCAGTGCGTTGGGAAGATAAGGTAAAGACTGACTAGTCCTCCCTTGTTATTTCCAATCAGCGCCAGGCAGTGCGAAACCGACACGATTGGCGCACTTTATTGGACTCGGTCAAAATTGTATATACGGTTATGCGCCAATTAAGAATTGAAGAGGAAGACTTAAGAAAAAATTTACCGGAACTCCGAGTTAAGGGAGTTTCAACCTCTTTAATTAGACTGTAACTGCCTGGCGATCTATTAGTATCGCAGGACTCACATGCTAAGGAATTGTCTAAGGCACTTCCGCGCATGTGAATTTCCATCGCCATAGTTAACTAACTTTATTGTTCGCACAATCTAAGAGCGACTGGATTGAAGTATATATATTTTAAATATCTCTACATCAGTCACTGTAGGTGCCTATCCATTCATCATAGGATAAGCATATTTGTAGGCAAGCCTTCTGTTCAACCATCATTTTTGACCGACCAGCAAAATATGCCTCCCTTATTTCTGAGAAGTATGCATGAATAGTTTTTTTGTTAATTTAATTTTTTGCCTGTGGTGGTCATGTCATAGAACATGTTTTCTAGAGCACAATTAACCATTCCATACATGCCTCATGTAATCCACTTTTTCATAAAATGAAATCAATTCAAGATCTTCCCACTTCATTCTACAAGATCGACCAAAAAAAAAACCAACATTTTGAAGTGTACACACAAACCAAAAAGTTAAGTTCGCAAAATCAAAGAACTTTTTATAAGTTTTCCTTTTTTTGTCAAAAGTTTCGAAAGCTGAATACATATTTAAAACATCCCGTGTTTTTTTACACAAAATCCTCAAGTTTTGCATCCTCATGCGTGGGTTAATTGAAGTCCCTCAATAAGAGCGAAGAAATGTAATTTAGCAAATCTGCGTAGGATGCACGTACATGTAAATAAGTATGTAAGATTACTACAATTGTGGCAGTATCAAAATAATTGGGCATGTGCCTTGAATAAAATTCTTTAATTAAGTGTGTTTCTGATGTCCGATTTAGCCGCTTTGGGCACTTATTTGTAAGGTTTCTTATTAGTTTAATTTAAGTTTATTTTATTTTACTATATTCTATATTTTTATTAAAGCCTTTTTTTATTTCTCAATGTTGTTATTGTCGCGTTGTTGTCGCTAACGGTTCTTCATTGTGACAGTTCATAATTTTATTGGAACAACGACAGTGATAGTAGTGAAAAGAAGAAGAAAATGGAAAAAGAAACTAACCTAATATACAGGGTAAGATAGTAGATTTCCATAGGAAATCGAAAGAGGAAAGTATAGCATGTAGCTCTGTGATATCAGAAATGTGTATTCATATGTTGCGGTTACCATAGGGTATGCACTCTGTATTCAGGCGTCCTGAACTAGTGTGATTGCTGCTCTTATATTCTCCATTATTGCTGCTAAATAATTAATCACAGATTTTAATTGTGGCTATTTAAATTTTGAGGAATTAATTTTCTCATTTAAAAATACATATGTGACGTCAAAATAGAAAGGGACTTAAGCGAAAAACCCGGTTTTGTTCAGGAGAGCCATTTTAAAGATTCAAATACGTGTATCCTTGGTGTAACATCACTGAGCGTGTTGGTATTGGTCTCATTTGAAAGCGACATATCTCATAACGTCAGGAAGGTGTTGGTCAACCTTGAAAACGCGCGTAAGTCGTCTCTTGTTTTGTGTAGTTGGTTTTTACTCTTTTCTACCTAGCGCGCTGTTTCCATGAGTTTGAAATAAATTTTGCTCGCGTTTTTTTCGAATCCAGCTTTATTTTCTGAAATTTTTAATTGTGAATTATAATAAATACTCATTTATGATTCTTTTAAATCGTGAATATGACTCTGTTAGTACGAAAATTTTTTCACATAACCGTTAGGTCCCTTTCTATTTACGCTTAAAGCTCGTCCCCACATAACTTGATTCGCCAGCGAAACATCTAGGAAAACATCTGGCTAAATAACCCGTCTCCACGCGGCTGATCGTGATTCAGTTTAACATTTCTCCTTCTTGTTCTTCTTAAATGTTTGTATGTTTGCTTATTTTTGCGTTTTTGTTTTGGTCTGTGTGAGATTTCGATAGATTTTCGATACAAAATTAGAGAAGGCATCGATATCATCGCGTTTGGCAAGAGGATTGAGCACGAGACAAGTGTTTCAATCTTCACTCGCTCTCAAAAATTTGTATGGAAATTGGCGAGTTTCGGCACTCGTTTTGTTGTCGAAACAAGATTGAGAGAGCGAGTGCAGAAAAAAGAGCGAAACACGTTATGTGGAGACATGGTATTAGAATCGTCGACTTCACTTTCAGAAAGCGCGCATATCTCTGGGAGGGAACACTTATGCGACATGGGATCGGTCTCATTCGATGCTCAGATGTTGTCCTCATCAAAACAAAAAAAAAAAAATAAATTTTTTACCCTGTCACATATGTAGATTCAAACTGCTGAGCACACTAAAACATTTTAATGGCAATTTCTAACAAACACCTTGTATTCTGACATTTTTTTCTTGTTTAAAATTATTTTTTTATATTTAACCGCAATCTGACTTAATTGCACTAGGATATAAATCATTTTACCAGCTGATCACTATCGACAACACGCACGCGCTGAGTGAAAAAAACCCAGCAAAAGGAATAGCACATGAAGCAATAACAACATATATGTACATACATCGTTACATGAGCAGTGTAGTAGATAAATTAACGCGTTAAGCTAAAAAACCACAAAAAAAAAAAAACAATAAATTGCCGTGTGGAATTGAAAGCACGCATTGCAATTGAAAAAAAACTTTTTTTTGTATATATGTATGTATTATACATGTATGTATGTATTATATATATATCAGATAGATCTTGATTTAAAAATTCACAAAAACTGTTCAACCTGTTGGTTGCTGTCTGTAAGAATAATAATTAGAGTATTAAATGGAAGAAGCTATCTTAGATTACAAAAAATGCCCAAAATGCATATTCACTCCTTATTAGTATTAATGTTGGTCAAAAATATGAAACCGTTTAGCACATACATATTTTTTTAAGTTTCATCTTTGATAAGAAATGTGAAAGTTGGGGCTCGATTCGAGAAAAAACTTATTTTTCAGCCAAATGGAACCCTTGCTGTGAGACCTATTTTCGCTTTGAAATGAAAAATCAGATCCATTATCGAAGGAAAATTTTAATCAGAGAGAATCACTGGTTTTCGTTATTTTCGAACTCAGTTTGATGCTAGGAGCTTGGAAAGTTTCTGCCTTTGCTTTGGCGGCTTTCGGTAAAAATACCTTCTGGACCGGAGGACCTCCATCCCTTCTCCCGACATGACCTGCCCAACGCATCCGCTGGATCATTATTCGGTGAACATTGTTTGAAATGCTTAGTTTGGTTATAAGTTCGTCCCCAGCTCCCTATTCATATTAAAAAAAATTTGGGAATGTTCACCAAGAACATTAGACATTACGATTTAAGGCTTATAGACCCGTGGCAAAAACTTGACCAAGACAATGCTTAGCTGGCATTGTTCTCACATTTTGCAACGGTCCTTTACTTCTAACTAAAATTAGTTGTAGCTCGATGTTTGGTCCGCAAAAAAACAGCCCAAATTTAACATTCTTATTGAAACTACTATACCTTACAGAATTAGACAAGGGATATCGTCATATACCAGATGTATGTATAAGTATCTCCTACACCAAAATTTGTCCAACATTGCCATTGTCCATCATCGTTGGTACACGTCAGCTTCGTTAAGCACATTTAGAATGTGAGTTTGATCTGTTTTTGGTGATAAGAAATGTGAATAAAATATTTTTAAAAACTAAAAGCCATAACTAAATGAAAAAAAAAAAAACAAACGTTTAAGCATTTGTAGCATACATGCGCGTATGCTATGATAAAAACGTGTGAGTCGAGACTAATTGCCTGCCTTTCTCGCTCCAAATGGAAAAAAGCAAGCTGGCCAGCGAGCCACAATGTGTTTCGAGATTTACGCTGCCATATTTGTGAGCTTTGCGCGATGGTAGAGCTATTTGAGAAGAGTTGTTCTCGTTCTTGTTCTCCGCTATGCGTTGAGGCATCCGAAAAATTTTTATGACAAAAAATATGTATTTTATTTTAATTCTTTTAATTCTTATAAGTGCATGTACATGTACATTTATGCATTTCCTTGTGTTTTTGATTTTTTATTTTGTTTTGCTTTTATTGCTTTATTTTGTTTTTAGCACAACAGCAAACATTGATTTGTGCCCAACACATTTTTGCACTCACTTCGACAATTTGTCATTCGGGCGGTATCAAATCCTTTTCAAACATTAGTCAGCGCTTGATTCTGCTACGGCGACGACGTCGACAAATGGTGTATAAGGCAGGCAGTAGCGCGAGTAACAGCAGCAGCGCTAGCAAAACGTTTCATGTGATACCCAAATACATACATACAACCGCGTACATATGTATTTACAATATCTGCTTGCAATTAATTGGTAAAGTGTCAAAGCGAGAATTGCTTTAGAGTTATTTATAAAGAAAAAAGTAAAAACAAAAGTGGCAACAACAGCAATCAAAATGAAATATCTTGCGCAGCCGCAGCGGACAGCGACAGCATAACAGCAAAACCATTGACGGCCGTCAATCGCTGGAGCAATTGCCATTTCAATGGTAAATCCACTTATGCGTCAATGCGATAATACGAGATCTAACGCGCTTATATTGCCTATACAAAAAGGTTGTTCGATTCGTATACCCAGTTATTGCAAAATTTGGTTATCACGATGCTTTGTCGAAGCGTTAGAGCTTTTTTTTACTTTTATTTTACAAGTTAGCTTATTTGCTTTCGTTCACTAATTAAAACTAAAAATAAATTAATTAAAAGCGAAAACTCACAATTGGTTATACATATACGTATTTGCTATTGGCATACTTGTGTATACCCTTTTCTATGACAGCAGCGCCATGGTCAGAGTCAAAGTTAAATTTTAAGGGGCAAAGCGCTTTTTATATGTGTTTACTTATATACATATGTATGTATATGTACTTGTATGTATATATGTATGTATGCAACGGCACAAAATGCCTGATATATAACCAAACAGTAATGAATAAAATACAAAAAAAAAAAAAAAACAATAGGAAAATATTTGACATGACAGCATGTGACACATTGTCACCGTTACAGCTCGTTCTATATAAATTGCTATTTTATGCTGCTGTCATTTGTTTCCAATGCAATTGCACACATATTTGTATGTATACATATATGTTCCTTTGTTATGTTGCAGCGGCAGGCAATCACTTAGCGCTAATCTAAAGCTAATGCGCGCCATTTGACAAGAGATTTTCTCTTTCGATTTGTTTATTGCATAGCATAGCGGTTGTTGTTCTTAGCGAAAAAAAAAGAAAAAAATAAAAATAAGCCCTTGTTCTTGTCTTATTTTTGGTAACAGGTTGTACTTTTTAATATGAAAATTTTTCAACTCTTTAGCTCAAAGAATCTTAGTATCTTTATTCAAACAAGTTCGTCGTTTAAGTCTTTAGTTCCCATACAAGTGCTGAGTGAAGAGAAAGAAATTCACACGGCCAACTGCAGTGAAAGCGCATGTGTATGTATGTATGAAAAAGTGCATCATCAACACTTTAGTATTAGCAGCTAATTATAACAAGCAAATGTAATTATCGATTACTTTAATTTAAATATAAAATTAGTAATTTTCTTTTTAATATACATAAGCACTTATTAATTATGAATGATAATTGAGTCAAATTTTATGTTGTTGCATACATACCTACGTACTTACGTGTATGTTTTTCTAGTTGACGCTAACTTATTCTGTTTTTAACTAACCTACAATTACATGACTTAATTTGTATCAAGATTTGTTCTAATAAAAATGCATGTATATTATTTATCTAGGGACAATGTTTGTTGGCAATATAAAAATAATACGTCACTTACATATTTAATTTGCTAAGTATATAAATTTATATGCATCTATGCACATATGTGTAATTTACAGATTCTCATTAATAATCATATAAATTACATACTGAATTGCATTAACATGATTCAATTAATGTAACTTGAATTTGCATTTAACATTTTTATAACCGACAATACGGTGGGTAAAATCGATCAAAAATAAAAAGTGATTACGAAATTTTATTTGTATTTTCTTCATCATCATTGTCGGCGTAATGATCTTAGTCATTATCGTAATTAGCTCATCATTTTATTTGATCATATCTATTACATATTTTCATATTCTAATAATAATTTGCTATTTTCATATTTTCGTATATGCATATTTGTGTACTTTCATATTTTCACACTTTCATATTTTCATAGTTTTATATTTTCATATTTTCATACTATCAATTATCATATTTACGTATTTTCATATTTTCATATAGTCATATATTCATATTTTCTCGCATTTTCATGTTTTCATGTTTTCATAATTTCATATTTTCGTATTTTCGCATTTTTATATTTTCAAGTTGCCATATTTTAATAATTTTATATTTTCATACTATAAAATTTTCATATTTTCATATTTTCATATTTTCATATTATTATATTTTCGTATTTTCATATTTTTATATTTTCATATTTTTAAATTTTCATATTTTCATAATTTTATATTTTCATATTTTCGTATTTTCGTATTTTCATATTTTCATATTTTTATATTTTCATATTTGCATACTTTCATATTTTCAAATTTTCATATTTTCATATTTTTATATTTTCATATTTTCATATTTTCATATTTTCATATTTTCATATTTTAGTATTTCCATATATTCATATATTCATATTTCTCTATTTTAATATTTTCATATTGTTACATTTTCATATTTTCATATTTTCATATTTTCATATTTTCGTATTTTCATATTTTCGTATTTTCGTATTTTCATATTTTCGTATTTTCGTATTTTCATATTTTCCTATTTTCCTCTTTTCATATTTTCATATTTTCTTATTTTCATGCTTTCGTGTTTTCATATCTTCATATTTCCATATTCCTTTTTGAGCCCGTTTTTATTAATCACAGGCCTGAAAAGTTTACTGTTTAGTTATTAACAAAAATGATGCGAATATATAAAAACACACATATATAAAAATAAGTTTTCATATCTCCGTACGTGTGTGTATTTGGTATCATCTATTGCTTTATTCGTACAAACAATGTACATTATTCACTATGAATAATGCAGTATTTTTCAGCGTAAGCAAAATATTTGCATATTTGCAACATTTACTGTGATTTATCAACATCACATCGCGCCAGTCGACCGATCATCAGTTTTATCAGCTCCATAATGCATGTTTGTTTATATTACAGCGTAATACTACTCATATGCATGTACGTAAGTATGTATGTATGTCTGCCTAACTGTTGGCGTAATCTCTCTAACTATTTGTGTGATTGCTATTTTACATAAAAGTGCTTACTGTGTGTCGCATTGACTTTTATAAAATATCTAAATTTTTATGCAAATTTACACATTTTTATATGACAGATAAAAATCTAAACATTATTAGTTAGACGAAAATGTCGTGGGTCGTGTCGAGTCAAGTCGACAACGGTTGCCGGTCGTTATCTTAGGTAAGGTAAATACTTAAGTAAGTAAATGAAATGTGATATATAAGTAATAGGACTGTACCCGACTGAGTTTCGAAATTCGCCTCTTGGCCAATGAGACTACAACTAATTTTCATATTTGATCTTTCCTATGGAAATACCCATTTGTTTCCAATGCATATGCGACTTTCATCCGAACGGCTATAAAGGGCAAATATACTGTCCATCAAGCTGTAATAATTGTCTTCGATAGAACTTCAACTTCATTTATCTACAACATTCCACTCAATGCCTCCAGAATTATTAAATCTCTCAGTCATAGCTGCGTACTCTAGTTAGCCTAAAAATGATGTTAGCTGCATTCGTTTGGGCAAGACTTAGAGACTTGCGTAAAAAACAACTACTGGTATAAAAACAAATGAAAATTATACGACCGTTCTATAAAGAATTGGAAAAAAAGGTGTGTTTATTTGAGAAAATGGCTTGAAATTTTTGTCGATAGATGTCTTCTCCATTTCGAAACTATCTTCGAAACTAGCCATGACTCAACCCAACATCGTTCGTTAAAGTAAGGAATTGCAAAAAATTTTCTAACGAACGGTATTGGGCTGAGTCTTGGCTAGTTTCCAAGATAGTTTCGAAATGGAGAACACATCTATCGACAACAATTTGAAACTAATTCATTTATTAACAATAGAAAAAATTGGCATAATCAATTACGATCACTTTAATAAGTAGCTGGTATACTCTCTAAAAGTCTCTTAAAGTCTCTAACATTTTGTATGGAAACTGTCAGCAAAGAGAGCAGAATCCAGTATAAGCGGGTAGCGAAGTGCCTAATAAAACACGCGTGTTATCACTTAAGACTGTGGGATCATTAAGTTTACAAGGTCGTCTAATAGTATATTGATTCCCTTTGAGGACACTCCTCCTCTGAAAGGATTCTCTGCCGAAAATTTGCTTTGCTTGAATATCTGTTTGAAAGTCCCTACTACTGTCTACCGATTTGCTGTATTTTGAATCAAATACATTTGCCCTGTGTACCACGACGAGTTAGTTGCGAAATGCGGCCTTATGTTATGTTCAGACACAACCTTAATTGGAAATTAAGAGCCTTAATTCAATTTTCAAGCCCAATGATTCTCAATTTACCATAAAAAAATTGACTAAGTTAATGCTTCATTAGAAATTAATGAGTTCCTAATGAAGAATAATTCTGCATGCAACCCTGTTAGAAGGGTTGTTTCATAAGCAAAATTAAATGTCATGTTCAGAGAAATGTCATTAGCGTCAGGGTCCACTAAACAGGTTGTTTCGTCAGATCAGCTGAATTCTGTTCTTCTTCATCACCTATCAAACTTTTTTTTATTTCTGCTTATTCTATACATGCATTCGTGTTTACGATTGGTAAAAGTTGTGAGCTGAATGTCAAATTATTTCGTCCTCCTTGCAATTTTCACATTTAGGTCACGAGAGTTTGATATTCAGCTCACGGCGTGTATGTGTGTATGTATCTTGAGGCGACCTGTTAAATGGGCCAAGTAAATTAAATATGTCTGAACACCAAATCTAGAGATGTTAAATCAAGCCCAATTGACTTAATTAATTTTTATGTCTGAACATGATATTACATTGTTTGTTGCATCGCCGATTAATTATTGAGATAATAAAGCTTCAAGAGATTTATTGTGTCGTGAATATATAGTAAAGATCTAAGTGGTATGAATTTCATAGATAATATATTTTCTGCCTTTATTTCAGAAACGTTTTTAAGTATCGAAGCATCTTCTCCTATAACAATCGGAAAGAGTAGTACTCCTATTAAAGTACTGTGAGCACTGGAAGAAAATTTTTAATTGCACATGCTCTCTATGTATACAAATATATTGGTTGAATTGCAGGTAGTGCAAGTAGCGTTATTTACAAAAAAGTGTCTTAAAATTCTTCAAAATTACAGCAATTGCGGAAGTTTAAAAATTTTTGATTATCCAAATAAGCATAGAAGAGTTGCTGATCTTATTGAACTGGCCATGAGTAAGTAGTTGGCCGTTAATTTTATGGTGAATTGTTATTGTATCTTATTGCAATTTTAGACAGTTTTCTATTGCATAACTAGACATACAGATACTTATGTATTCATGTATATATATTTTGTTAGTTAGCGGCCCTAGTGCCAAGATTTTTATAGCCCACAAGTTCATTAATCATTGCACAATTATAGTGTCTTGGAATACTTTTTTTTGTTTCGGTTTTTTATTTTATTATTTTGTCTTTAGCATGAAAAAGTTCATGGATACACGCAACATTCGTCGTGAACCATATATTTTTATGTTTATGTTTTTGAGCTGAAACTGCGAAAACCCCACAATTTGCATTTGATTTGTGAGATGACTATGACTACGGCGACGTTGGATGACGATGTCAATGACGCCGCCAACACTTGAGTAGTGAAAACGAAACGGTACGCGACTTTGAAACTTTTGGACGCACAACAAGAAAAAAAGAAAAAAAAAACAAAAAAAAAACATAATAAAAAGAAAAGACAAAACAAAATACAAACAAAAGCAATTGCACTGCTGCTGTAAGCTTCTCTATGGAACGAAAAGTGAACTTAGCCGAACTGAACTGATTTATTTTTAGTACCATTGCGAATTTTAATTTATTAGCTATCTACTTTTTTATATATATTTATGTGTAGCAATGCCTTTTTATAACCAGATGTTGGTGTAAAGTGAATTTTAAAGGAAGAATTGAACAACTGCTGAGCTTATGTCTGTCAAAACAAGCTTAGTGGGTAGTCGAGCTAATAGCAAGCCTTACTTACATATATACATATTTCCTTCTTGAAGATTAGATTGTATGAAATGGTTGCGAAATCAATACATACGACAGGGTATATGTTATACACTTCCAGTAAAAATAAGTCCCAATAGTTCGTTGCATTCTTTATTTGTTACATATTCGCAAATTGCAATGAGCGAACGAGTAAGCGAATTGGGTCAAGGCGATGCCGGCATGTCATACAGCGCGGCACCAGAAAATTATAGCAAACAAAGTCAGCTGTATTGCGCTTGCAACAAGAACAAACAGTGTAATAATAACATAGAAAGCAAAGAAACCATACAAAGCTACAGAGTAAATAGTGGAGTAACACGAGATAATCAACACTTAAAATCAACAAAAAAAAAATAATACAACAAAAAACTATTTGTTATAAGAAGTACCGGAATCATGTGGAAATATAAAAGTACTTTAAAAATAAGTAGTATCTATAAAATAACGCAGCTTAAAGCACCAGCCAGCCAAGGCAAACAGAATAAAATTTAACTTAAAAAAAAAACAACAAATTCAACAACGTTTTGCAAAACTGCCGCTAAGGGCTTACAAATGCATCAACGAGACAAGATTAATCTAAGCCAAATAAATGTCAATTAAAGTACTCATAAAACTAAAAGCGTCAATATATTGATTTAGCGCTATAGAACAGTGATTGATATCGGAATGAAATCAAATATTTGTTTGTATGGAAGTATGTGGCTATTTGATTTGCTTGAATTTGCAAAATGTGGCTGTAAAAGCGTTTTAGATAGGTTTAGAATCTAGATTCAAGAATGAGTTTGTATTTTATTTTTTATTTAAAGCATTAAATATTCTTCGATACCCACAAAGGTCCATACATACATCTTCCGAAGAGCTATTCTCTCAAATAATAGAAGTGCCATCTTAACTCTGTTGGTGTCATCCATATTTAGGAGCCATATAACAGAACGGAGAAAATGAGCTAATTGTAGAGTGTGATTTTTTTCTTTGATAGATGATTTTTTAGTTATTTATTGCTTACTTAGTCCAAAAAAGTATTTGTTGGCAGAAGTGATTCTTCGCTGTTAATGCTAGTTCCGAAATACACAAAATCCTTTGCAGTTTCAAATTTCTAACTGTCAAAAGTGACCTGCTTGCCAAGAAGCAAATGTGCCAACTTGTGTGTGTTGAGGGATCTAAATTAAATGGTAACGAGGGTGGATATGTTTTCGTACCCTCAGCTGGCAAAGAAACTCTTCTTCAACCTTCCGGATCATTGCAGTGTATTTTGGACAGAGCTTTCCGCTATCCAAGAGGCGGTGGACAATCTTCGCAAAGCAATCCTCGTGCACGACAATATTTTCATTTATTCTGACAGTCAGGCTGCGCTGAAGATGGCGGGGTTTGTCAACTGCAAATCTAGGACAGTTGGGGGTTGCCGCAATGTCTACGCTGGCTTCTTTAACACTGGTATCGAAGCCTGAAGTGAGTTTATGTAACAAAATCGGGAAAATTGTCTATTAAATGGACCTCATAATAATAAATTTCACACTTTGTCAGCGCCTAAAAAGCAAGTGAGAATCTATCAATTGGCGTCATTATAACCTCACTCAGTCGAAAACATTGATAGAGTTCAGCTACAGGAACTTAGTACTCGACACTGTAATACACCAGGCAATGAGATGGCAGACGAACTTGTAAAAGGGGCCACATCCGCTCCGCATTCGTCAGCTTGGAAAATTTAAGTATGCCACTTGCCACACGCAAGCTCAGTCTTAAGAGCTTTTTCCCTGCAGAATCGTGTGCTAGATGGAAATGCTTCTCTCCCAATTCGAGGTGTGCTCCTTTTTGTTTTTCCTACTAATTGGGTGGACCTACAGTTTTATACCGGCTCCGAACGGCGAATGCATTTTTTGTGAGAAGCTTTTTCATGGCAGAAATACTATCGGAGGGTATGCCGCACGCTGCCGCGAGCTTACCGCCGCTCTTAAAAAACCCAATAATTGGATTTTTACTAATTAGAAAAAAAATTTTTTTTTGGTGTTTTGCTCGGACTGTGGTTTGAACCCGAGACCTCTAGCATAGCAGGCGAGCACTCTACCCACTGCACCACAGCGGCCACAACTTGGCTAAGATGGGGCCCAAAAAGAAGCTTAGATTAGCTGGATCTATTTTTTGATTTGAGTAGGGGTTTAGATCCTCGTGCTATCACAATGGGAACTGTTTGTCCTAAGTATGTTGACGCTTACAATAACAGTCACTACTACCTAACCTAACATAGTTTGTTGATATATGGTACTTCATCTTGTTCTCGTTGACAGCCAAGCCTCCTCGAGAAGTCAAAATTTAAAGCGCAATTCTTAAGCTTAATGATCTCAATATCATCGGCGCACGCCACTACACCATTTCCAGATGGATTTTAGAAAGCGTCAACTGGATTTTAGAAAGGGGAAATTGGATTTCAGAAATGTCAATTGGATTTTAGAAAGAGGAAATTGGATTTTAGAAATGTCAATTGGATTTTAGAAAGGGGAAATTGGATTTTAGAAATGTCAATTGGATTTTAGAAAGAGGAAATTGGTTTTTAGAAATGTCAGTTGGATTTTAGAAAAGGGAAATTGGAATTTAGAAACTGTAAATTGGATTTTCGAAAATTTATATACTTAATTACGTATATATATGTACATTACACTTTCATACGCAATAAAGAATTTCTATTCGAAAAATTCTGTGTAAAATTTATTTTACACGCACATTCTGAAATCCAATTCACGCTTTCGAAAATCCAACTGACATTTCTAAAATCCAATTTCCCCTTGCTAAAATCCGACTGACATTTCTGAAATCCAATTCCCCCTTTCTAAAATCCAATTTCCCCTTTCTGAAATCCGATTGACATTTCTAAAATCCAATTCTCTCTGTCTAAAATCCAATTGTCTGTTCTAAAATCCATCTGGAAATGGTGTAGTTGTATACTCTTCTGGTAGATGGTTTCTGAGCATTTAAGATCTGAAGCTCCAGTATCAAATTAAGGGATAAGGAGTTGCCTTGTCCGACACCTCGTTTGGATCGGAGAGGTCCCGCCTCTTATTTTGCCTAAAAGTTGGTGTCGAACTCTTATTATGTATATTTGCTACTAAGTATGGAACCGCATTAAGCTTGATTTTTATTTTGCTAGTTAGCTTTTGTTGCTTCTGAACAACACCAACTGCCACATAAAAAGCCCTGCAGCTAATTTCTAAGTATCACAGCAGGCTGTTAGATTTTAATAACAGAAAAAAATAATAGCAACAAATTAACGCCTTTTGCATGTAATATTAAGTAGCAAAAAAGTAAAAATAATAAACGTCATTGAAACACAATAACAACAAAATCTAACTAAGTATAAGTAAAATATTGTTGACGGCCTGGTAATGACCACCAACGAATATCTAATATTCTGAATTGGAGGCTTGATTGCGCTGATTTGTACGTTATTGGTATTGTTGTCGTTTTTTTTTTTTTGTTTTTTGTTGTTCTTATTGTTTTTTTTTTTCTTTCTTTCTTCATTTTGTGTTGCAGCTGCACTTACGTAGATAATAATATACATACACATATCGTCGTTTAAAGTGCATTTTTGCGTAAGAGGTATTTTCATTTTCGAGTAAGGGACATTTTTGCCAAAAATGAGATTTTCCAACCCTGAGTTCCTGACGCTCAGCTCTATCGATCCATACCAAAACTTTGCAATTCTAACAACAAAAACGCATAATAACAGTAAATTTCATAATCGCTTATGAAGAGTATTGTTAAAATTACCGCATATAATTTCAGTTCATTCATACAAGCGAAGTTATATGTTATTAGATAAATAAATTAAATGGCCAATTTATATGAAAGGGAGCAAAAGTTAAATATTTTAAACAAATAATGTCAAGTAAATATCAAGCTGGTATTAATTTAAACAAATTAAATGAAGTTTCTAATTGGTAAGCTCTGATACTACGTTTTTTTGCTACAATCTTTACAATTTTCCCAACCAAATTATGACTAAAGGTATCAAAAATTAAAAAAACAAAACAAGAAAGGAAGCCTCAGTTCGAGTGGAGCCAAATATTGTAGGCTTTCATAGTTTTTTTACGTTTGCTGGAAACACGGTGCTATCTATATAAAGCCCGTGCCGCATAAAGTGGGCGCAGCCACGCCCATTTTGAAAATTCGTATCAATAATCCGACTAAACGTATAAATATTCTTGTTATTATAAAATTTCATCCCTTTATGACTTTTATTTACAGAGATGTCACGTTACAAATTTCTGAAGGGCATTCGAGAAATATTTTTACTAAAAAGTAGGCGTGGTCATAAACTGATTTCACTAAAATTTTGCACATATACTACCGCAAGTGGTAGAAATAAGTCCACCACTTTTCGTCATAATATCTCAATTATTTGTCGAGTTATGGGCTCCGAAATCTCGTAGATTCCTTTGTCTAATAAGAGCGGTGCCACGCCCATTTTCCAAAATTTTTCTGTTTATGGTCTTCTATCTATCGTGGTACAGTAGACGCTCACAAATTATAACCACTTTGTTTTTAGGGTGATTCTAATTTCTGAAAAATTATAATTCCTGGACGTTTTTTTTTGTTTCAATAAAACCTTAAAATTTAAGTCAATTTGCATTGAAAAACTACAATGAAATTTTGTCTTATTCAATTTTATTCCCAAAAACGAGAGAACAAACATATAGATATGCCTGTATACGAAATTTCATAAAAATATTTAAATCTGTGTATTATTACAGCTGTGTATAAAAATTAATTTATTACATTGCGATAAAAACATGTTTTTTGTCGGCCATGATTCTTATGCGAAAATTTATAAGACATTCAAGTCAGGTTATAAACCAGATTGAACACGGATGTTCGTAATCCAATCCACAAGTCACCTCAAAATTACAAAAAGTAAATATCAAGATTTAAAACACTTAAAACAAGTGATGCCCTACGATTGTCATAGCTTTTATGACAATTTACCACATTTACCTTACGACTTCTCCAGCAATGTGTAAACAAAATTACGTTTTCTTAATTAAAAATATTAATTTTAGCTTTAAATTTTATATAAGTTTAAGTTTTGTTACTTTTTTACAAGCTTTTATTTAACTTCAC
Source organism: Urophora cardui (assembly GCA_960531455.1). Classification (NCBI taxonomy): domain Eukaryota; kingdom Metazoa; phylum Arthropoda; class Insecta; order Diptera; family Tephritidae; genus Urophora; species Urophora cardui. The sequence continues at coordinate 51,784,513 of OY482673.1, forward strand.
TTTTTGTATGTCGTGGAATTTTGCAACGAATATTTAAGATACTTCTAGTTGAGCTAGGTACTTGAAATTTGGAACATAGTTCAGGACCCGAAGACAATGCAATGTGAAATAAAAAAAAATCCGATAGATGGCGCTGGTGTCGAGATATTTGTAAAATTCGTATTTACCGACCGAATTTGTTCATATTCGGTATATATATTGCCTATGAGAAAGTAAATACATCAAAAATCGCCGCTAGATGGCGCTGGTGTCAAGTTATTTGTAAAATTCTTATTTACCGACCGAATTTGTTCATATTCGGTATATATATTGCTTATGAGAAAGTAAATATATCCGTGGAAATAAATCGCCGCTAGGTGGCGCTAGTGTCAAGATATTTAGAAAATTAGTATTTATGAACCAATTTTGTTCCTATTTTGAACACGTATTACGAAGTAATCTATTCACAAAAGAGTATAGTAAAACCACTTAAAAGACTCCACAGGAATTGGATAATAAAAAAACTGGCTGAGCAGAAACCATCAAAATGTAAAATATAGTGCACTTCATATTAAAAACTGTTGGACTATATTGATAGTGGGAGTGTTGACAAATATTAGATGTAATATGCATTGTAAAACTAAAAAGGCAAAAATAAAACAAAGTAAAAAAAATTTTTTAAAAAGCTTTTATTTAATATTAATATAAAAATTTACTAAAAAGGAAAAAAATAATTTTTTTATATTTTTGAACAAGATTTATATTAGTCCTTAGTTCATTTGGATCTTAATTTCAATCTAAGCATACATTTAACGTATTTCTTCAAAGCATTTCTGTATATGTATCAACATAAATAAAAGCGCGGATACTCATTAGATATTCATGTTATAAAACAGTATTGGTGAAATGTAAGGAAGCGATAAAAACTTTAAATTCCAATTACGTAAGATATGCATTACGTAAAGAGCACCCGCGCTTTTATTTATGTTGATACATATACAGAAATGCTTTGAAGAAATACGTTAAATGTATGCTTAGATTGAAATTAAGATCCAAATGAACTAAGGACTAATATAAATCTTGTTCAAAAATATAAAAAAATTATTTTTTTCCTTTTTAGTAAATTTTTATATTAATATTAAATAAAAGCTTTTTAAAAAATTTTTTTTACTTTGTTTTTTTCTTTATAAAATACTAAAAAAAAGAATTATATTGAACATTTTGCCATTTCATAACCGCTTGTGCGTGATTTTTGTGCCAAATAAAAATTGCACAACCGCACATGAAAAAAAAGAGTCCTAATAATTCAATTTGTTTCTTTTTCTACACTAAGTTGATGTTTTAGCTAACAAACTGATCTACGTAACTATTTAAATTTAAGTTTGTACGCAGAAAGAAGTAACGGTTTTGAAATGAAACAGTTTTCTTGCTCTCCTGTAAAATTCAACCAATGTCCGCTACTCGAAAATGAAAATACCTCTTACGCAAAAATGCACTTTAAACGACGATATCTAAGAGCTTCTGGAGGCGAACGAAAAAAAATTAATTTTACAATAAGCTATAATTTATATTTGTAGGTGTTGCATTAAAACAAGCAACAACAACAACAAAACATGAGTTGCAAGTTGCAATAAGGGTATTAAAAAATTTTCATTAAAAAGATTTTCTGCAATTTACAAACTCTCACAACTTCGGTACACAATTGCTGGCTACTGATACCGCTGATCATTCATGCCAAATTGGCGTGGAGTTCAAAGTCAAATTTTGGCGACTGCCGATTGGTGCCACCGAGTGTAGCAATGCAACCAAGTTTTAGTTCAATTGCACATAGTTCTTTTTTGAAAATTCTTTTATTTCGTGCAATTTTGCTTCAACTTCTTTTTTGCTTATTTTTGCTTAATGTTCTTGTTCCTCTCACATCAAAAGTTCATTGCTAACTGTTGGTGGTCAACTCACCGCTGGGCTGCTGGTTTTTTGGGCTTCTGGGCGTTAAATAATTGAACTTCAGCCGCCTAAGTCCGTATTCAAAGCTTATTAACCAGTTGCCGCTGCTGTATTGAACTCATTGTGTGTTGTAATGACACAGAGCCAGTCAGCCTGGCCAGTAACACATGTAGGCGGCAACATTGAACGCTTCGTGTGTTGCGACTACGGCTGCTGCTTTGGCTGCTGCTCCGGCTGCCGCTTTGACTGGTGCGCCATTATGGTTCGGCTTGTTTGCCACGCTGCGTGTTAAGTTATCCAAAAATCAACACAATTAAAAATCAAAAATGCTCTGAATTTTATTCCAATGATTTCTGGCTTTTTTTTTTTGTTTTTTCGCACACCATTCAACTGATTATTTGCTGATAAGAATTTATTAATTCATTGCTAAGCGAAATCGTTGGTTGGCTAACTGTTGCTTTTTGACACCTTAAAATTTGTTTTACAGCACCATTGTGTGGGTGTGTGTGTGTGTTTGTATTATATAAGTTCCTATTTTGTGGCTGTTGCATGTAGAGGCAGGCAAAACATGAATTATTACTGAATGCAAACAAGAAGCATAAATGTATTTGTTTTTTTTATTAATGCAAATCGCATGAGAAATATTTTGCTTGTAGATATGTAGATATACATATATATAAATCGTAATATATATCGTTGCCGTTAATTAAATTTCTCAATCTTTATGCCACTGATCATTTCATACACAAATACAGGGTGAGCAGATAGAAAATTTTCAGGTGCTCATATAAATTCAGAAGGACAAACATATATATAATAAAACCGCGAAAAATTTTTGTATAGTTCCTCATATCGCACGTTTTATGCAATAGGGATTTAACTCGAAATTTTAAATTGCTGGGATCTTGCCATATATTTCAATAACTGGGCCATGCCTTTGAGTCTAGTAGACTCAGTCTAGTCTTATAAAATATCCAAAAAGATAAAAATGGCGTAAATAAAACTGATTTTGTAGTTAGCTGTAGAAGGAAACTATTTGGAATTATAAAAGTTTGTATGCGTTTTCCCAAAAAAATATTTTTATTTATGCGATATATCATTTTTTCGATATTTTAAATTTGAAAATTTTTTCTTTAAGAGTAAACAAAAAAAGTTTTGCTTTCCTTTAGCCCTATATAATTTTTACACATCTTAGGCGTACCCTGTATGAACACACATAAAATATTACGAATATGAAGAACAAGTGTTGCCAACAGTTTAGACTCCATCGCAGCTCCATTTTTTTGTTATTTTAGTTAGCTTGTTTAGCCTTTATCTGATTCAAATTTTTTCTTGCACTTATAACAACAAAAAACAAAAACAAAAACAACAACAACAACAATAACATAAGTTATGGCGTGCGGCATGCACTTGCTTTGATATGATTTATCAATTACTCGCCACTGACATTTAATTTGTTTAAATTTTGTTTAAATTTATTTTATTGTGTTGATTTCCCTGCACTGCAGTTTAAGCCTGCGAAATTGTTTTTTTCTTGTTTTGTTTATGCATAACACATGTTGAAAAAATAGGTTAATTAAAAATTCTACACCTTTTGACCTGCAAATTATTTTACTGTTACAAATACTGTGGATTTCGGTTGGTTGGTTGAAGTGTGGCAAGTGGGCGAAGTGAATGAATGACGTGTGAATACGATAAAAAGTAAATCGATTTGAAAATACTCAATAGAATTTAGAACTTTATGTTATAAAATGAGTACCCAGTTTCAGGAGCATAACAATGCCAACAAGTTTTATTCCAAAATTTGCCTAGAGTTTATGTGCGCCTTTACTTGCTGAATTATCTCAGATTGCCTCAATTAATGCTCTGTTGAACTTGTTCAATCTGGATCTGGTGATCCAAAATTAAGCTGCGAAAACGATGTGTCGACTACACTCCTTCGGGTTGTGGCACGACGATTGAAGCTAGGGGCATGGTGAGTTGTTTAGCAGAATGGATAATTGGTGAGAGGTCGCGTGGATACCAAATTTGTATCGCAGTGACAGCCAGACTGCACAGAAGGCATAAGAAACTGCGCGAGCCTCTTCAGAAATTGTTCACGAATTTGGCTGAGTAGAAAAATGGAATAGACTTCAACTTTTGTGGTTATCTGTACACCGGAGTGTTCCAGGTAACGAACTGGCCGATGAATTGGCAAATTTCGGATCAGCTGAACAATCAACTGCATCGCAGCCAATCATAGCATCAAGTATAGCTGGCAATGTGAGGTATATCAGGGACTCCATGAGGGAAACTCCGGGGAGACGCTCTAAAATTACAAAGTGCTTTCTGCAGGTGGCAAACTTCTTCCTAAAGCAGAAAAGGAGAGAGCTTCTTGCCCTTGTGGGGTTGATTATAAGACACAATACATGACGGCAGCACATGACTGAGTGATTGGAAAATACGTACGTTTTCCCGGCCTATCACAATTCCATTCCATTCTATTAACCTGAGATTACATTTTAGTTGGCTGAATTCTTTTTTCGCTTAACCTTCTCATGGCTCGATAGGCACAGAGAGTATGGGAACGTATTTTAATTCTCACTTCTCGAAGAAAGTGTTTATTATTTTGCGCCACAAACTCGGATTCTATATTTGTGTACTTTAAGTTGTATTGAAACATAAAGACTGATATATATTAATAATATAATCAGCCTAACGCCATTATACTTACTTTAGATGATATTGGTGAAATTGTTTTTTATCATTTTACGTTTTCAGAACGTAATTTATTGCTATTGTTTTTGCATCTACTTGTGATTTGCCGCGATTTTAATGATTGTTTTACATGCGAACACAAAATTGTTGCCGCGAGCGTAAACAAAATATTATGATTTTTTCATTTTAAATAAAAAAAAATTGCAATGCTTCATACCAAAAAAAAAAAATGAGTACAACTAACGACATATCAACAGCGAAAAACTATCATAACAGCAAAGCGAATTATTAAATTAAAATAGTAAAAAAAACTAGAAAAATAACAAAAAGCGTCGTTTACCTTGTATGCACGCCATTTATATATACATACATATATACTTATATATTATATGCCATTATACATAGTTTTGTTGTTCTCAAAATTACCAAATCGTGGGAAATCTACGTATTCGCTTATGTACTTATATATGTAGCTCTTTGCTCTAAACGCTGTGGCATTGCAGTAGAGTATTTCGCAATAAAATACATTTGATTTGAAAACGTGCTTCTCGGCTGGCGTGAAATATTAAGTGTGAATAAAAATAAAAGACTTAAGCGACGAACTTGAAAGATGCATTGCTATTGTTGAATGGCTCAACTAGGTATATAAGTACATTAGGCCATCTCGCTTTATATGGACAAAAAAAGTCTACCGTACGACGTCCTCCCATATGAAGTCTGTTTGGAAAAGGTTTTCGGCGAACATTTTTTTTATTTTTTTGGACGTCGCTAGATGTCACTAAAATATATTTTTTCATATCTTCGGTATTTACGATCGGTACAATTTCTAAGTTTAATACACCAATATCTTTGGCTTGAAAGAAGGGTTTCGATTATATGATCGCTTTAGACCATTGGTGTCACTACCACTCTGTACTTAATTTAAAAAGTTTTAATGTACTTTTTTGCCTGCAAGGTAAACATTGCTAAAAATCATCGTTTGTAGAAGAAGCTTTTCAATCTCTTCAGTAGAACACGAAATAAAACACATTCGACATTCCGAGGAATATATGTTTTCGCCTCCTGTGGTCTTTTAGGTTCCTTTTACAAAGATTATTTTCTGAGGTGACCTCTAGTGAAATTCTCTGGCGAATAATTTTCTAGAATATTTTAACATTTTTTTGGAAATGTTTCCAAAGAGACATCATATGGGGGGCGGAGGCGTAAGGCGAATGTTTTTTTTTTTTGTCGATATGGTCTAATGCACATACATATCGCGCCCTAAATCATAAAGTGACATAACTCAAAATTTTCTGAAATCAAGCTTTTTTCATAAATTGGTACACAAAACATGTCTCTAGCGATTGCCCGAAAAATACTTTTCAATTAGTATCTTTTTTGAACGAAAAATAACCACTATACGTGGCTTTTTTCCATACGATTGTTTGTAAAGAAAAAAAGTTTTTTTTGGCTCTCTTGAAAATTTTTGGATTTTGAGTTGGGTCACTTTATGATTTAGGGTGTGATATGTGTGTAGAAGCTAACTAAAGTAAAATATTTATTTTTATGACCTTTGTTTTTAAGTTTGTTGATTTCGGTTTTGTAACTAGGGCATGCTGCTTCAAAGGTATTTCAGGGCATAGTTAAGCTTTTAGCGGTTTTGAAGGTGTTAAAGTAGTCTCGGGATTAAAGCAACACTTCCTCTGGATGGAAAAAATATATGGTTCGTTTTAACGAGTTCGCTTTGATTCACCTATTGATTAGCCTGCTGAAAATGTTCCACCTTGCATGCACAGTTATCTTAGGGCAGCCCAGAAAATGAACTTCCATCAACATTTCCAACGCTTCCATATTCCCTTGGTATCAAGCCCCCTATTCCCTACGGATACCCGTATAAGTTTTGCTTAGAGAGAATCTTCCGAAGTCTCGATGCCTTGGCCTTTTAAGCAGCCCCTCCAATCACTCACATTTTGTTTCTTTCCCCACTTCCTTTTTCTCTCCTTTCTCTATAGTATTCCTTTTTACATACCATTAGGTAAAACCTAAATAATTTGCTGCTCTTCAATTACAATTTAGTCATCGATATTATGATTTAACAAAATCCGAAAAGCCACCAAGAGCGCAAGTTGACAAAAAAAGCATAATGTAAAAAATAAAATCAATCAAAAAAATGGCAACAGAAAAATGCGAGTGTCCGCCATCCGGCTTAGCATGTATTATTACACAGATAACTAAATGATCCAGTTTGTTGCGATTACCAGTACTTGTTTGTAGGTTGAACGATTTAAAATGCGTGCGTACATGTATCACATGCATTTACATATGTAAAAAAAAATAAAAATAAACAATTTGAATAACCAGAGCAGTGACTAAAAACGTACGCTGACTGTAGAAAAAAACGCAAGCAACAACAGTTCTGCACATTTTGTCACCCCAAAATGATTGAAGATGTTTGCCACGAAATGTGATTTAATTGAGATGGATAGATTTTTGTGCCATCACTGCTGCTCTGTGCCATAGTTGCGAGCTTGCGGTTTGAATGTAAGTGAATATTTGTTGTTGTAAGTATGTATGTATATAGTTCTTAAACTGCCACTGCCATTGCCATTGCCATTCGAATATTGATGGCAGTGTTGATAATGCTGATTATGACGCTCGTTCATGGGTGCGGATGCGCTGTTGTTATTCGCTGCTTCCGCGCTTCTGTTCATGTGTCAATGTGGCAAGTGCGTGGTGCGCGTGCTTCATATCTCATGCTACATTTTTCATTCTTGATTCTTCATTTTTGATTTTTCATTCCTCATTCTTGCTCTTGCAATGAGATTCGTTTGCTGATAATTGTCGATTGTGATTGTCCTTTGCGTGCAGCAGCTTGGCATGCTACATGCACATTGAATGAGTTACAAGCAGAGAACAACAACAACAAAATGTCACTACTTAGTGTGTGGGCAGCAGTGTTGGCCAAAAGCGAATAAAGTAAATAAAATAAAAGACAACATCAATGGAACTTCTTAATTGTATTACATTTCTGCGAAGGTGTTTAAACATCAATTCATTTCGATTGGTTTGCTTGATCTGTTGCTCTATCGTTCTGGCACAGGAAGCAGGATAACTCTCAATGGAATGGCAACGGCAGCAGATCAGCTACGTTTCGTGAAATGCTTGTAATTTCCTGTGAAATAATCGCTGTCACGCGCGTGGTAAGGTGTTGTGATTGATGTGTGTTTTTTGTCTTGCTTTTGCTTGTGATTGTTGTTGTTGTTATTATTGTTGGTTTTTTGTATGTTTTACTGCGATCAATATCCAATATTTATTTCCTTATTTTTTTATAATATTAGTTATCTTACGGGTGTGGGTTTTGTCATACACTTGTCACAGGTTTTTTTGTTTAATTGGTTTGGCATCAGTTGGTTGCTGGTTAAGAAGGAACTAATAAATTATTGCATTTGCTGCTATACCTTATACATTAGTGAGGGGTATAGCAATGAAATTATAGAGAAAAAGTGTTCAACACTCAGCATTGTACTTTCACAGTTAGAAATGGGAATTATAAACAATATTTACTTCTTCTTTCGAGGCATCAATTACTGCTATTTCTTTTCCACTGTGGAGCTCTATGTTGCAATTATTGAAGCTTTAGAAAGCCGACCATGTATTCGTTGTATCCTTAAAACTATAACGCAACCGTAGTCAAGCACGTTCTTACTGATTGATTTTCGTTTAATTCGCATTAATGTGTTACTGCCTCAGCATCATAAGCACTACATAAACTACATATGCTGCCATTTATCATCTCATTCGTAGATAGAGTTGTTATAGATATGCTTGCGCGCTATTTAAACTGCCACAAATATCTTCCCTGCAAAAAATCTATGCCTTATTTCAAGTAAATTCCAGAACTTATAAAACCTTACGAAATAATGCCTGAACATTCTAAGCTACCAGAAGTAGTATGGGGAAAGGCTTATAATAGTGGCAATCTTTTGTAAGCAACCTGCAAAAGAATGCACTACCTGCTTTTATTGAGGGATTAATGAGGTATGGTTGAGGAATTTTTTAAATTGTGATTCATTTACAACACTACTGTGAGCTTTATAATTTGGCTTTTTTCATTGACACTATCCCTGCAAAAAAATCGACTAATTCGGGATGTATCCGGGATCACTCGCAAGGGAGCATGCGACTAATACAACTTGTGGGCTCTTTATATGGAATGAAGTTTTCATTTCTGTTTGTCCTATATACCTTTTTAGACCTGAACGAGTACGAAGGTAGACTACTCCACTTTTATGCCAATCGATATCGAATGGAAGTTGTACCCTTTATACCTGAACAAAAGCATATTTCGAAGTTCGTTTATAACCGTTTGAGTGAAATTGTCAACAATTTGTCTACGTTTTCACCCTTCCAGGTACAATTGAACAGTGATTGTACCCGAAAGAGAGGAGTCCGGCACAAATCTCTTTCGAGACTAATCGCTCAATTTTTACAGTGCTATTGAAGGAAACAAAAAACAGCGGTTTGTTTTTAAAATTTATTTAAATTTCTATGTATGTATATATATATAACTAATGAATGTCGGTAGAATCGTTCCAAATAAAAATTAAATATGTGTATTAGTGGAAAGAGAAAATGCGTTACTTATTTATTTGCGAATTTCTCCAGTAGATCTAGCTCTATTTTTTCTATTTCGAGGTATTTTCCAAATTTAGCCTTCAATACTTCCTTCGTAATACCTTCCTCGAGCTGGAAGCCTTTTGCGTGTGGATAGATTTTGTGAGACGGATGAACGATGTGATGGTGATGATGACAGTGGCGACGGAGATAATTGTACTGGAGATGGTTTTGGGTGTGATGGTGGTGGTGGAGATAATTGTGATGAAGACGACGATGGTAGTGAGGACGAAGATGTTTGAAATAAAGACGTCATATGTAATGAGGGCGGCGATGATTGTGGTCGGATCGATGAAGATTTTATACTAACTGGCCTGGAACCAGAATGAACCGTGTGGTTATTTGATATGATAGGGGTTTGCGCAAATATTTCTTCTATTTTTTCCATAAATGGAGCGAAATATGGACTGGCTCCTGTTCGTCTATTGTTATCACACGCGGATTTGTATGCTTGAAGCAAAGTGCTCATCTTCAACTCCAAGCACAATCGCGTTCTTTTGAAATCCTAGAATAAGATTCTATTTTTATTCCATTTTGTTCATGATTATACCACTTACCATAATTCCCATTGAAACCATGTCCTCTAAGACGTGGGAATATGCCAATCTTTTCTTTTTGGGGTTTTCGAACTCGGATTTGCCAGCTAAGTAACACCCTAAAAAGCCTTCCGTTTCTTCGCGCGTCTACCTTCTACTCTTAAGATCTTTTTGTCTGAAAGGATAAACATATACATTCTATTAAATATACCAATTAAAATAAATAAAAAAAGAATTTGTATAACAATTTTTGTTTACTTTTGCTTTTGACGATCCATTTTAAATTTTTTCATTTCTGATTTTTTGACGTTTATTTTGAAATTTTCCAATTAATTTCCGTTGACCATTCACAATGACGCACGTTTTTAAACTTTTCAACACTGTTTTCAAGTTGGTTATGACTTACCGAGTTATACGCTTGCTGCTTATTTTTTAACTGGTAGCTTATTTTTTTGTATGCAATTCCTCAATTTTTGTGGTGTTCTTTTGCATGTCGCTTGCAAAAGATTACAACTAATAATACTGCTGATTTTCCTGCGTTGATGTCACCAGGCTGTTACGGCTACTCTCTATCTCTATCTCTCTCTTTCTCTCTGAGAAAAAAGCTTATTCCAAAAGCTTATCCGCCATGGGATTTCATAATACCTTATATATTATCCTCCACGTCGAATACAAAGGAAAACGACGAAACATACTACGGAGCATGAAAATATACAAACATAAAACGTTCATGGGGGAAATTATAAACGAACAAATAAACACAGCTTCGGACACACATTTTTTGAACCACTCAGGCTAATATACCAAAAAAAGGACAGCAAATATACTAATGACAGAAACAAAACTTTACAAAAGAAAACAATAACAGACTTTTACCTAACTGAACGACATAAAAATTAAGGCAAAGCACTTCGCATGCATATATACGATAATGAAAGAACCGTAGGAAACAAAACTAACATACCTGACCACGCACGTACATACACACGTAGCACACGACTAATTAACCAGGACAAAATAATGGATATTAATACTATAAATACTAGCGAACCAACGAGATTAACTCAGAACGAAACAAGTTACTGAAGATGGCACATAGCCGAAACCGGTTTATATAGCCAAATCAAACTTGACAAGGGATGACGGAAATTCGTTCCACAATACATTATAATTAGGTCCTATGTGGTATCTATATACCTTATAATAGGACTTATTCGCCATGAGAAATAAGGCTTATATAATTCCTGATAATAGCACCTTCTGTGTTACTTATGGCGTTTTCTTTTCTGCAAAAAAATGCTGCCCTTCTATATCCCAATTATCGAATTGCGTAACCTAACTTTCTATAAAATGGCTAGATTTGTAGATAATGGTGTCCTCTTGCTTAGTTAGAGGTCAATATTCGGTAAAATTACCATAAAAGCTTACAAAATAGCTAAGAAAATCAAAAAGGGCAACATTTTTTCGAGAAAAGAAAACGGCATTAGATGTCTTATAATCGGGGATTGCAAATAATCGTTATTTTTTAAATTTTGACTAAAAAAATCATACTGACGGAGGAATGCTAAACGAAAAAGAAGTACACAGATGTAATCACCGAAACGCAGACTATCTCTAGGTGCATTAACTTTTATTTTTTCGATTTTTATAAAAAAATTGATTTTTAATCATTATTTTCTGAGCTTTATTTTCTGCTCAGAAAATAAAAGTTATTTCTTGAGTTTTATTTTTCAATCAGAAAATAAAAGTTTTTTTTTTGGATTTTTTTTCCCTCAGAAAATAAAAGTTATTTTTTGAGTTTTATTTTTCGATCAGAAAATAAAAGTTATTTTTTGAGTTTTATTTTTCCATCAGAAAATAAAAGTTCTTTTTTGAGTTTTATTTATCGATCAGAAAATAAAAGTTATTTTCTGAGTTTTATCTTTCGCTCAGAAAATAAAAGTTATTTTTTGAGTTTTATCTTTTTGCTCAGAGAATAAAAGTTTCTTCAGTTTAATTTTAGCTGCAGCTGTCGATTTTGCAACATTAAAACGTAGGTAAAGTTTATAAATAAAATAATTAAAAATTTATTTAATTACTTTACTTATTTATATGGCAAAATCTACAATTGCAGCCAAAATTAAACTGAAAAACTTTTATTCTCTGAGCAAAAAAATAAAACTCAGAAAATAACTTTTATTTTCTGATCGAAAAATAAAACTCAAAAAATAACTTTTATTTTCTGATCGAAAAATAAAACTCAAAAAATAACTTTTATTTTCTGAGGGAAAAATAAAACTCAAAAAATAACTCTTATTTTCTGATCGCAAAATAAAACTCAAAAAATAACTTTTATTTTCTGATCGAAAAATAAAACTCAAAAAAAAAAAACTTTTATTTTCTGATGGAAAAATAAAACTCAAGGAATTACTTTTATTTTCTGAGGGAAAAATAAAACTCATTAAAAAACTTTTATTTTCTGATGGAAAAATAAAACTCAAGAAATAACTTTTATTTTGTGAGCAGAAAATAAAACTCAGCAAATAATGACTAAAGATCAACTTTTTGGATATAACTCATAACCGTTACAGCCCATGTTCGCTCATTAAACTCAATTTCCTCTCTCTATCTATTTAAGATGTGGGCGGATAACGGTAACTTAGGTACTAAAACGTTTGGAGCAGAGGGAATGAGCGTATAACAGCAAGTAGCGCTGCTAGCGTATGCCTTTTTGCTGCCAGCGTACTCCATTTTGACAGCTTAGGCTTCAGCTTAGGTTTATCAATATCTTTGCAGGGTTGTCATAAGCTGTATGTGCATTTGTATATGTTTGCTTGCACAAGCACTCATTGCTCACTGATTTCCATCTATGTAACTGCACCAATTTATAATAAATGATTTAATTAATTAAATACATCAATGCTAGCAAAGGAAGATAAATGGCTTTCGTTATTTACCACCAGCTGTGATAGAAAAGAAATATATATATTTATGCATGTACATATGAACTAAATCATAGCATAAGAATTTTGTGCTGCGGACAATGCATACGCCCACTTAATATGCTTTTGTTTTTTGTTAAACGCAAACGTATGTTTACACAAAAAAAAGCTCTGCCATTTGCATGCTGCAGGCGGATCTAATTTGTTTAGCGTTTGCCTTGGCGGTACGCTTTTTTTAAGGTCTTGCTGATTTCAAGGCGTTAGCGCGGCAGTTTTGAAATATAACTGAGTATGTATTTATATACATATGTATGTATATTCTCGTACATTTATTTATTTTGTATATTTGGCTCTAATATTTTCATCAACATAATTTTCTTAATGTGGCTCATGTGGCGCCATTGAAAAAAAAAAACTTCGCTCAAGCTGCAACAAGCGCATACAAACATCCACACAAAATACAATAGAAACCATTCAAAAACAAACAAAGCTTAAATATGAAGTATAAAGCTTTGTTTAAATGGCAGCAAATGAAATAAATTGTCCAAAAGGCGCATTTTTCAATTGACAGCGTACATGAAATGCAGCGAACGTGCAGCGCATTCTGATTCATAATAACAAAATCAATGTAAGCCAAAGTAACAACCAAACACTAAGCCAAACTAAGGAACAAAAAACAAAACATTAAAAACAAAAGCGCTAATACGAAGCTTAAAGAAAATTGAAAATCAACTGATTTTAGCTAAAGATCTCTTATAGCATTTATTTATTTTTTTTTAATATTTATTTATTTTTTTCTGCTTATTTTTATGCCTTTGGCTAACAGCAGCTTTATTATTGTTTTATTTAGAGCAATTCATGTTTTGTTTGTAACGTTTATGGTAAGCGATTTGTGTTGCTGCCACAGTAGCGGCTACAGCTACATAATTTAACTAGTTCGTTTATTTGCAACTGATATTTAATTAATTTGTAGCAATTTATGTACATACATATGTGCATATTTACGTTTTAGTCTGTAGTTTGTGCAGTTATTGCTGTTGGTTGTTTAGTTATGCAGGCGTAGGTATATGAAGAGGAGTTGAACGAAAGACTTAAGACACGAACTCTTTTAAATAGCTTGTACGTATTAAATGCTGTACATGAAGTGAGCTCAATGAAATAAGGAAATGCGATGGATGTTAAAATAATAATAATTTGATAGATGTGGCAGAGAAGTGAAAATTGTAGATTAAAAAGTAAACTTAATAAAATTTGGCAATTTGTTGGAAAAGCAGGAAGTTTTACAAAAATATGTTACGTTTTTACTCAAAATAGCCAAAGTTAACAAATTTAACCTGAAATGAAATTAGTGTAATGTGAGATTAAATGAGATAACTGGAATAATTTAAACCATTTTTTTTAATTTGAAATGCATAAGGCATGTTGAGCATGTTAGATTGATATATACACCACGGAGTTTTATATGAACCGCGACCATATGGCTCTATTGTGCCCTGCAGCCTCATCATAATACCTCCCTCAGGGCAATACCATACACGTGATTGAGCATATCGTTTGGTCTTTGGTTTGGTATGCGTCTGATCTCGAGCTGATATTTTCCGATTGCCTTCTGTGTCCTTCTAGATATGGCAGCGAATTCGAGTAGAATTTGCTCAACGGTCTCATCTTCCATATCAGAGAATCGATGCAAATTATAGAGTAAATGCCAAGTCTGTGCATATGGGATGGTCGATTATCGCTCTGAAGCGTTTTTATTACACCCGCACCCAGCAATAACTTCACCTGGCGCATTACAGCAGATTGATGTCAGTGCTGCTCCGTAGCTAGATTTTCCTCAATCCTGAGCTCTTCTCTTATCATGTGTGTGGAGGTGGCTCAGATCCTATTGGTTTTGTCATCGCTGCTCTTGAATTTTTTGTTGCCACCGCTTGATGCTGATAGCAATACTTTCGGAGCCGGAACATATCCTTCATTTTCAAATGAAGCATTTCTATGTCTGATGTTCATTTCGTTCTGAACCGTATATCAGTAATGAAAGATGAGCTACTTGTAGAGGATGATTTTTATTTGTTAGGAGAGGACTTTACTTTTAAATTGCCTACTTAGTCCAAATTAGCAAAAATGATACTATTTTCGGTGTTAACACTGGGTCGTAAATAAATCTTTCCAAAAAGGTTTTGAAATTTCAACGGATTTCGCCACATTTTGACACTTTATTCTTTGGATAAGTGCTCTCGACATTGGCTATATTTTTTCTCCCTAGATACCCCATCGCTATATTTGCAAAATCCGTATTTATGATCCGATTCTCTTCGCTTTTGGCACAGATATTTTTTTGTAATGAATGAGTTCCGGTTACAAAAGATGAAATCGCTATGTGGCGCTAGAGTGGAGATATTCAGAAAATCCCTATTAATTATCCGTAAGAGAAAGGTTGAAGGAAGACAAAGGGAATAGGAAAGAAAAGCGACGGAAAATGCAGAGGAAAAAGTAAACGAAAATACAATGCGAGGCAGAAAAGTTTAGTGAAAGGGTAATAGAAAGGAAAAAAGTAGAGGTAGAGGGAAAGACTCACTGTAAAAGAAAACACAATTTAAGCATGATCGTTTTCGACGTACATACTTCATATTGTAGAACTTGCAATGAAGATATATTTCATGAGCATAAACTCAGTTAAAATTGGAAAGCTATTAGAGAACGAATGTCTTTTCTTCAGTTTCAACTTCAACAATGAATAAAAGTGATTTTCAGCAAATGGAACCCTTCTTATAATGTTTTTGCTTTGGCCAGTCTACGCTTGATGTTCATTAAATTTTTGCTAAACTTTTTGGCCTTTGCCCCCCTTCTTATCCAATGTATTTTTCCTTCGTCATAAATTTGAGTTCACCAAAAATAAATTTTAATGAGACAGAGTGGTACCTCCGTTTGTCTTTTGTTGCTTTAGTAGCATATGTTACTCATTGTTTTCAAATCCCTTTTGGGGGTGCAATGAATATTGAAAACCTAAGCTTAGTATAAATGCGTTCTAAGTTCGATAACTATTCGTATTGGATATGCAAGGTAATTTTCAAAAGTTCGCAACAATACTATTTATTGAGTATGAACATTTATGTAATGATACAGTTTTCTAATTAAAATATTTTTTTTTAATAAATTCAAAGCATTCACATGCAGAGAAAAGTAGATACCAATCACATGCTCAAAAGTGCATGTTGCATGCATAAAATTTGCAGTCATCGCATGTCTGCGGCATATCAAAATCAGAAAATTAAATCAAACAAAAGCAATTCAGTCAATGATTGCAACTAAAACGTACAAACTGTTGTTGGTTTTCTTGTTGTTTTTGTTGATGGTTTTGATGTTTTTGTTGCTGTTTGGCTGCTGTCATCCATATTGACGAGCAAGCAGTCACAGCTGACAAACGTTTGCTTGCTCGTTTGTTGATTAACCTGTCAAATTTAGAGCAAAAGTAATGGTAAAAGAGTGAATATACTTAACAGGCAGTGAGAATGAGATTAACGAAAAAAAAAGAAAATAAAATATTGAAATACAATGTTGCTTTTTGAAATTCTAACTACACAGCAAAAACTCATTGAGTTCAATGCTTAGATTTTTTTATAATGAAGTTGGCAACTGTATCTAATATGTAGTACATATGTACGTACCCTGCAGGAAATGCATCTAACTTAAAACTGACTTTAAATTGTTTACAAAGACACTAGTGGTCACTTTTAGTTGTATATTTTCTTTGAAAAAAGCTAACTACTTTTGTATGGGAATGGCGATAAAAAAGTCAGTCCTGTGTACTTCTGCATTATTTGGAGGGTAACTATAAACTAACTTTTTTTGGATGAAAAATAATTGATCCCAAAATACATATAACATTAATTTTTAGAAAATTATACAGAAAATTCAAGGGAAATGGTTGCAGATGTAGCTGTTACATACATACATGTTTACATTAATGGAATTCGCAAAAGTTTCGATATTCTTCCATTGCTTCGATTCCCAAATCCAAAAAGGGGAATTTTCACAGCAAATTCTATCAGTTTAAATATTCTTGAATAAAAATATTTTCATCAGGCATTTGAGAGCTTTTGTCAATGCACACTTTCTCATTTTTTTGGATTTTCCTGCATGATAAAGCAACTAATTAAAAATGGGTTTCTTGCTGTTAGATACAAATTGATTATTTTTTTCAATTGTCTCAAAATAGCCAGTTAAAAGTCAACTACTTTTAGCAATTGATTTTTTCCTTCCTGCAGGGTATTTATATTCATCTCTACATGTATATATGTATGCATGTTATTCCTGTATAGAACGTTTTTGCTATAGCCGCAGGACTACAAGGCATTGGCGTGTGGCCATAGCTAATCAGTAGCCGAGCAACAATAACAACAAACAACTAAGCAACAATTAAACTCGTTTAATTTATCTACTCAACGCTGCTTTACTTTGCTTTGGCGCTTTGATCGGCGCTCATAAATTGAAGTGCTTTTGCTGATTGTATTTAATTTTCCTGTTTTTCCTGTAATTTGTTGTATTTGTACTACATTGGCGTACAGGTGAGCAGCAGCAGCTACTTGCTATGCAATAAAAAAAATAAACAGATAAGCAACAAAAAAAGACACTGTTCACTGATTAAGTTATTAAAAGCATATTATGAGCAAGAGCAGCAGCAAAAGTCGGAGATTGTGAAGCGCTGCTGTTGGGGGTTCGCTGTTGTTGTTGTTGCTGCTGTTTTTGAAGTTGCTATTGCTTTTGCTATCGCTCTTGCAACTGTGGCATTTAAAATGGTGTACCATGAATAGCAGCAGCGCAAATGCCAATAGCAAACAGAATATTTGTGTGTTTACATACATAAATACAGACATGCATACATTTGTTTCATACATACATTACATGCTTACTTACTTTAAAGGCAAATGCGCAGATTTCTTTTGCTTTGACATACCATATTGAACGCTTAGAGCATTCGCATTTTGGGATGCATTTTTTGTTTGTTTGTTGTTGTTGCTTTTGTTGTTGTTGCTATGGCTTTTATTGTTAATTAACAAACAGCAATTGGTTAATAAATTTTTAAAATTGTTTTGTCAGCATTTAACGAGTTATTATTGCTTCGAGACATATTAAGAAAAAAATAAGCAAAAGAAAAGCGAACATAAAATCGAACTAAGCGTTATACATATAGCCAGTAGCCAAATTTAGCAATATTAGTTTCTTATTATTATTATGTGTCTGCGAAATAGACAATAAATTGTATATCGACGGCTGAGAATAAGATCGCCCTATTTCAGGATTTGTTTCAAAAACGTCGTATTTCAGACAATTATTCAAAAACACTCTATTTCAGAGAAACATATATGGAATTTTCTCTGAAATAAGGCGTTTTTGAAACAAAATCTGAAATTGGACGTTATTGAAAAAATTTTTCAAATAGTGCGTTTATTAAGAAAAATCTGAAATAGGACGTTATTCAAACAATTTTTCAAATAGGGCGTTTTTGAAACAATTTTTGAAATAGGGCGATCTTATTCTCAGCCGTCGATATGCGATTTTATATATTTTTTTACAAAATTTCTACAATTACACTGTGCAACAAATTGAGGGCTGTAAAAAAAATTGCACAAGCTTTAATTTCGTGAAATAATTTAATCCAAAAACACCCCCACGTAGAGTTAATATTTGTCCCTATTTTATAAAGTATAAAAAAATACTATTTCGAAGGTCGTAAAGAGGGTTAAAGTGTTCTAGAAAATTATTCGCCATAAAATTTTACTGGTGATTTTCTCGGAACTTCTTAACCCAATGAATTCCCTTGTAGTTCATAAAAAATTATTCAGTTACTCTCAAAGCAGAAATGTTTAATGAACACATATTTTAATATCTACACTACCGGCTATATGCACCCATCGAATTAAACTTTTTTTTATATTTGCGTAATGAAAATATTTAAGCACATATAAATTAAGATATATGTAGAAACATATGCACTAATGTATGTATGAATGTAAGTATGCGGTTTTCTGCATAAAAATGTGCATATATTAATATAAATGTCTGTACAAAAAAATTAAGTACATGTTAAATGTGGCAGCGTGAAAAATTTTTCAACAATTTTAATTACGCTTAATTTGCTGTTGCAATGTAGCAAATGCTTTCAACGATTTGTGTTCTTTTTGTTTTACAACAAAAAAAAATCTGCATTATCATAAATGAAATATCATAAAAAGTATTCATGCGGTGCCATAATGAATTTAAAAAGCAGTCGCCGCATTTACTGATTGACTAAATGTATGTACATAAATAGACAAACGCCGTATACACGTATTTTTATTGTGCTATACACATAGTTATGCATATATTTCCCATTCAATAGATGCATATGTAGATATATCTATTTGTTAATGTTTTTTCGCAAATTATTAATGTAATAAACATGCAGTCAATACACAACAAAACAATCGTACATGCGGTTTTAATGCGATAATAAATCACCAAAATACTTGTATAAATTTGGCAACTCTCTGTTGTTTTTGTTAGCTCTGTGTACATAAAAGCTGAAACATAACTATTTAAAGATGTTACTAATGCATAGATAAAATATGATTTCCTGGTAATAAGAGACTTTCTAGTTAACAAATTTTATTGTTTTTGTTTATGAACTTGGCGGTGCACGAAGAATGACTTAAGTAAATAAAGTATAAGATTTGAAAATATAACCACTTTTGGATATCAAAGTGAATCCATTGCCAATCCCAGTCAGAGGTATATCTACTACACCAACAAATGTCTACGGAACTGCATTAACTATATCGTGTAACTTAGTTCAGCAAACACAATTACATTAATTTGCTGGTGCAGTAGGAATTTGTATGAAAATTCTGGCAGCGAAGACATTGTAGATAACCCAATAGGACCAGCATTGGTGTCACATGTGTTAGCATGTTTCGATATATAAAAAATAATATTCTCCGTTGTAACTTTAGGGAAGAAAGAAGCGAGATATAGCCACCTGATACCTAGTAAAAACGACGCTTAATTCCTTGTTGTTGTTGAAGTCAATCACAAACGCGTTGCAACGGTTTACTAGTTTTCGAGCGGCTCTTCTTATCAATAGCACTAGGAGCAAGGCCGATACCAGATAAAGTAGATTTAGCAGTAGTACCATTCAAATTGCCCGCACAAACAGACTTCTGAGAAAGATTTGGGAGTAATAGTAAAGAATTTGTGGATATCATGAGTGTGATACCTGCGACCCAGTCAAACCCCAAAAGAGCTTAAAATTTATATGTAAACAAAATACATTATTGCAGTAATCCCTTTATTTACATCGGGAAAATACTAGCGACCTACATTAGATAGCTTTATTTTCATCAAAAAAAAAAAAAAAAAAATCTAGATTACTTTAATCCACCACTGACCTCACCAATGCTATTTTACTCGAAATTCCCACAAAATGAGTCGAAAGTATCCTTTCGTGAGCAAGTTCTCAATAAAGGGTAATTTTTCAACTTTTTACCAAAAATTCAATCAGGGGCCTATAACACAAACCTACAATTGTAACAAATCCACAAGTTAGTAGTAATTCACTTATACCTACAAGTTCTCCAATTACCCGTAACACAACAATTTTTCATACAATTGTATCCCAAATGAATTTTCTTACTACGCCGAGTCCGTTTATGAGATATTAAATGCGGTCTGCGATGGGTTAGTGGGATCGTGATAGATTGGTGAAATTATCCATCACGTAAGAGATACGCTTAATCTCCAAGAATCACCGCCTTCATATCGCGTTGCCAACTCGCGCATCGTGAAGACTGCCGGGCCAATCCGCACTTACCTAATAAAACTTTAACCCTTCGTCTGACACTTGGTTCCAGCCAGACCGTTTTCATTTTCAAAATACGAAAAAGGGTACTATAAATTGAGCTAGATGCTTAAAATTTCAGGTAGCTTACTAAAGTTTAGTTTTCTACAGACTTGTAAAAAAGTATGTTGGTATCTCATATACTAAGCTAGTTATACCGATATGTTGACTAAAACATCACATTCGGTACATTTGGGTCTGGCTGGACCCCATACAAATTATATGAAAATGAAAGTATATGTGCGTCTTATGCTTAAGAACTTCCAAAGTATCCAGGAAACCCTGTAATGAAAACGTGATACTACGTCCTTTTTATTGTCGGGCCATCGAAACTAAACTTTATTTCGTTCACTGCACTAACAACATCGTAACCACATCTGCAGACTGCCATTTTTGGTACTCCATGCATGTCAGATAACCCATGGTATTGCCCTCTGTTTCCGAACCAATGCAGAGAAATGAGAAGTTTCTGTAATGGTGACAAGCCATACCATCTAGTCGTAGCATTAGCGATTGGTGAGCCTACACCTTCAAGAAGAGCTTGACAATCTTCTCGGCTAAGTTTGAACCTTTCCGTCTTTCAGCATGTAAAAGTTGATTCTTTCACGGTACCGATACGTTGCGTGAGCATTTTCGCTCTCATTTTCGGAATCGCTTGACCACATACCGACAACAAAGCGATTTTTTCTTTCTGAAATATGCCACAGTAATGAACCAAGGCTACCTTTAACACAGGAAGAAATTTTTACAAATTTGTTGATGATTCCGTCACTTACTTGTAAAAGTGTGCACGTTATGTTATGAAACGTAGCTACAATTGTTTAAAAATTCCAATAATTACAAGTATTAAGCCAGCTACTACAATCCACTTTATGTTACGGAAAATCTACACTTGTGAAATTTTCTTGTACACTTGTTGGGATTGTAGTGCTTGTGTTAAAGGCCCCAAGAATTTTTAAATTTAAAATTTAAAAAATTCAAAATGGTCGATGTACCTCCTGTCATCACACAAAGGCGTGTCAACCATGTGACTGTTGACATTTACAAATTTGAAACCGTTAAGGGCTTCATCTATTTGGGAACTAGCACTAACACCAAAAAAATGTAAGCACGGAAATCCAACGAAGAATCATTCTTAACAATAGGTGTTACTTTGGACTAAGTAAGCAATTGAAAAGAAAATTGAGCGAGTATCAAAGGTGATTTAATAATGAGCTGTACGAGTTTTACGTTCCACGTATATAGATCCAGTCGCTGCGTTGGGCGGATCAAGTCGCGCGAATGGATGAAGCTAATCCAGCTAAGAAAGTATTTCTTTCGACACTCGGCAAAGACAGTAGCAAAAGAAGACCTCCACTGCGTTGGTAAGATCATATCGTCCTACCTTGTTATTTTCAATTGGGGCCAGGCATCGTGGCGTGCCTTTCTGTAATCGGCCAAAATCGTCTAGACTGTTGTCGTCTAGACTGTTGGAATCACCGAAGCCGTAATCCTGAAACTGTCTATAAGTTACTTATAAAAAATTAACTCAAATAACCAAAAATTAGGCAGCTAACAAAACAAGCAATGCTTATGCAAAGCAGGTAATGCGCAGGCGTCAAATTAATTTACAAAAAACAATCAAATTGAAAATCCAAATTTTACTATTGCGCAAAAAAGTTCACACGCTGCCACGCGGTTTTGTCTCAAATGGCATTGCAGCAATCAAATAAAATTTAAATAGCGTTATATAACAGTTAATGGATGCTGCAACAGCAAAGCAACAAACGGAAGTTCTAAATGTTGCCACAGCAGACAAACGCAATAAAAATAAAAATCAATTAAAATTACAAAAACAAAAAATTGTAGTTATTATTATCATTAACTAATCTGATGTCTGATGTTGGGCGGAAGAAAGAAGCAGCATTAGCATTAATATAATACATAAGCAACACTAACAGCAATAGCAATAGCAATAGCAATAACAACAACAACAACAATAAGTGCAATAACATTAAGCAATTACCAACACCTCATTTGTTGATTTAACGTAACTCACTGTGTCTATGTGGTAAGCGCGTAAAACCAACTCGAAATAACGACAACAAAACATTAACGACAACAATAATTGTAATAACAACAATCAGTTGGAGAGTAGTTGGCGAAAAAACAATTGTGCGCCTGCGCATTAAACAGTCAAAAAATACAAGCATTAAAACAAAGCCGAAAACAAAAACAATAATCATAAATGTGCGATATGAAAATCGAGATCGTTTTGGCGCAGTTTTTGGCTGCATTAGAAGTTTTTGGCAGATGTGGAGTTCAACATATTATAGACGGTTGTGGATGTGATGACAGTAGTTTTATGCATGATTGCTGAACTCGAACGTCAGAGTCGCTTGGCATCTACTGCCACTTGGAGCGGCTTGACAGCTGAGTATAGCACTAATGCCATCTCCGGGCAATCGCAGCAGCATTTGTCGCAGTAGACGAAAAGGAGCGTCCAACTGGTCTCCACAACGATTGATGTTAGTTCGCTGTGACTGTTGTTGCTGCCCTCAATGCGCAATATATGCCTGTATATTTGTAATTGTTGTTGTTGCTCTAGCTCCCAATGTTGCTAAATCACTGCTCTGTTTGCTTTTAGTGTTGTTGTTCTTTGCTGTTTGCTCTTTTTTTTTGGGCGCACACATCTCGCCTGATAGCCAAACAAGGCAAATGAAAATTGATGGAAAACACACGCGTGGGATGTCCTCCTCCGTTTGCTGTTCATTCATTTTCTGCACACACATGCGCCTAAACGCTCACCTACAGCATGCCCGCCCTCGTAACGCTAATGTTTTATTTTTGCTGTTGTTTGACGTTTTTGGTGTTTGTTGTTGGTTGTTGGTTGCTGGTTGCTGGTTACGCTAATGTGTTAAATTGCCTGCTTTGCCTCTGCTCCATTGCTTGTTTGTCTGCCTGCTTGTTTGCTTGGCAGTTGCATGCGCTCCCTAAAGTGTTGCTGTGAGAAATTACAGAAGTCACATTTGACGCTTCGAACTGCAACAGCAATAACATACAACAGCAACAACAATAAATCTCAAACTTATTACAACAATAACGATTGTTTTTTTTTTGTTTTATTGATGCTTATACACAGCTGCCAGCGTTATTTTGGCAAATTCGGATGTACGTAGGTATGTTAGAATATTGCGCAAGCATTATTTACTTTAAATTGTATATACTTGCATACATATATATATTATTTTCGTTATTGGCACTTTTAAATTGCGTTAAAATATTTTTCAAATTTACATTTCGTGTGACCCAAAAGGTTAAATAGAGGCAGACACCTACTTGATGCATATATTTAAAAATGATATTTACAATTTCAAAAATTGTCGTGGAATTGCGGTAGATATCTTAGACTCACCTTCTTCGCATATATAGATTTGAGGGCTTTCATCAGCATTTTGTTGCCAAATTTGGGTTTATATAAATTTTGTGCTTAGTTTTTGTTTTCAAGGGTACGTTTGCGTTGAATTTATTACAGGTATCACAATAAGCGTTTACATCAAAATCTTAGTCACATCCTTCCGCATCTATTTCACCAGCATTTTCTTGCAAATGCTTGCTCCATCACATAATTTCTGCAATAGGGTAAAGGAATACGATTGAGGTCGACTTTTGCAGAAGATAGAAGAATATATTCTTAATAATAATAATAATAATAATAATAATAATAATAATAATAATAATAATAATAATAATAATAATAATAATAATAATAATAATAATAATAATAATAATAATAATAATAATAATAATAATAATAATAATAATAATAATAATAATAATAATAATAATAATAATAATAATAATAATAATAATAATAATAATAATAATAATAATAATAATAATAATAATAATAATAATAATAATAATAATAATAATAATAATAATAATAATAATAATAATAATAATAATAATAATAATAATAATAATAATAATAATAATAATAATAATAATAATAATAATAATAATAATAATAATAATAATAATAATAATAATAATAATAATAATAATAATAATAATAATAATAATAATAATAATAATAATAATAATAATAATAATAATAATAATAATAATAATAATAATAATAATAATAATAATAATAATAATAATAATAATAATAATAATAATAATAATAATAATAATAATAATAATAATAATAATAATAATAATAATAATAATAATAATAATAATAATAATAATAATAATAATAATAATAATAATAATAATAATAATAATAATAATAATAATAATAATAATAATAATAATAATAATAATAATAATAATAATAATAATAATAATAATAATAATAATAATAATAATAATAATAATAATAATAATAATAATAATAATAATAATAATAATAATAATAATAATAATAATAATATATATTAACGAGAATGCAATGGATGTCTACTTTTTGTTACTTAAGTAAAATCTCCTGAAACCCCCTTATCTCGTTTCTTAAACGATATCTATGCAACTGCATGGCTGCAATGCTACGCAAGGCTCAATTAATTTGTACATAATTTATATATATTAAAACCCTAATGGATAGTTAATTTTAAGTACCTAATGATGATTTATACTACCTTCTCTGAACCTCTGTTTAGACAGCAAAGGCAATGATATTAAATAGGTGACCACCTAATGTAACTAGGTTAGGTTGGGATAAACTGGCTGGCCAGTGGAATCACATAGACTGAATGAGTTCATAGTGTTGACATAAGAGTTCTTGAACATGAACACTTATACCTGAACATTTCTATATTAAAAGTCTGGATTCAGGCTGAAGAGCAACCTTGTCCGGTTAGCAAACCAAATCAAGATCACTGAATACGATTCCCCAATACCCCGATGATAAGTCTACATTCATCCCTTCTCACACGGTGGACAGGAAGCGACGATAGGTTGCATGAAAATGTCGACAAAAACGGAAAGTGGATCATTAGATTAAAATATTTACATAAACTAGCAAAATATTTGAACTTAAAATAGCACCATAAAAAACGTACTTTTTTTGGAAATTTTCACTTTAGATGCACCAAAGTACATTAAGCACTGCAGGTACATCAAAATTATGTATTAAAGAAATATTGCTTTATTTATTCTGAATGAAACATATCATAAGGAATTTTCACGTAGAGTTAACATTTTAGGAGTTATATGCAAATTAAAGTGGGTACTTTTTGTGAAATTTTATATTTCAGTGGTTATCTTTTAGGTCCTGTTCACATTGGATTTTTCCACTACAGGTGTCCTGTTTTCTTTTTAATACCTTTTCTTGTATCCATTAGCTACCAGATAATGTACTGAAATCGGAAAAATTTGGACTTTGGCGAATTTTCGATTTCGTCAATATTTGATCCTTTCAAAAGAAAACAAAAAATGTGGATATCCTTGAAAAAGGAGCAGCTCGGATTTTAATTTCAACGGATGTTTCATCTATAAACATCACATAACACAACCCCACTTTTCTTTTTTGTCGACATTTTCATGCAACCTATCGTCGCTTCCTGCCCACCGTGCTCAGAGGTAACAACCATTTAGTTAACTTCGGATCGTATGATTTACACATAGTTTTGGACATCCTACAGCTGTGCGCTTGTTGTCACGCCATAACGGTCTGGTCCCTCATAAACATATGTATAGTAGACTTAATTTCGCTGAGTGGCATCGGAACGTACATGTAGTGTTCTTTTTGCTACGAGACCTGCACCATTACACTTACTTCACACTTGGATGAGGTGCTAAGTATGCGAAAATATCGACTTTATACTCGCCTGACTATCTACATATATGAACATTAATATTTCCTCTTCGTAAGGGGTTACGAACCAACCTCCTCAGAGCTAGTAATTCTGTCTGAGGAGCTAATTATAGATTCGCAGACAAAATCTAGACGAGGCATTGTCTTAAGAGCATCCGTGCCACAAGTATGATTTCTGCTGAAGCAGTGTCAATGTTAGTGGCCTTCCTTCGAAAAAATAGACATTTTAGTGAACGTCTGACTGACTGCTGATATGCGCAGATACCTGGAATTCGATGCTTCGTCAAGCGGGCGTGAAATTTATTCGCTGTGTAATTTTTGCAACAAGTGCCACAATGGCTTAAAATTGAATATACAATACAGTCGAAAAATTGTCCTTCTCTAAGGAACAAAAAGTCAGCAAGCTGTCGGCATTGCACAATATCGCACACAAACATATTGGGCCATATAAAGCACAGCAAAATATGTGTATCTACTTAATGGCCCGACCCACCATAAATTTGCTTTAATAACTTTTTCTATAAAACACGAACCAGCACAGCGTGCCAGAGGTCAATGATAATTAGATTGTAACAGGTTAATTGCTTTGCAATAAATTTCCGTTTAAACAATCATAATAAGCCGCAAAATGATATACATACTTGAGCATATGTAAGCCGTGTGCCTGCGTCTGTTGGTAGTAATTGCAGCATAATCGCACTGTCATGAACTCGATTAAAATTCCAGCTACATTTTAAGCGAGCCAAGGCGAAGGGGGAGGAATGCAAAAAAAATTTAAATAGAAAAACTTGAGCTAAACAGGTCAAAAAAAAAAAATGGCAAAAAAAAGCAGCCCTACATGAACAGCCATAAATATTAATAGCTTTAATTTATTATGTGTGTAAAATGTCACATAAACAATGCGACACAAGTACAAAAGGAAAAAAAAGAAAATAAATATGATAGTTAGCGGGAGTTAAAAAAAATCAAACTGAATTAAAGAAGAAAAAAATATGCATGTGACGTTTGGGATAAATGCAATACATATACATAGATAATATTATTAAATATAATATGTGACAAACAATGTAATGCAGCAATTGCAATTGCAAAAAAAGTCAACCACTTTGACATATGCAACAACAAAAACAATAAGAAAAAGAAGACAACAACAGCTACCACCAATCTCCCACCCGCATTTTGTTGTAATGCCGTAAATGGGCAAATGGGATCAACTTTGGCAACGCCGATTTTTTTCTTCAGATTTATTTCTGCATGCATACGATATTGATATTGTCAACAGCAGCACGACAAGCGAGTGTTGTCAGATCGGTATGCAACTACATACTTACATATTAGGGCTCGGGGAAATCGACCAATCGATTAATCGAATTATTCGACTACGACTGAAGTCGACTTCGATTATTCGGTTAGCGATTTTCGAGTAGTCGAAATCTGCCGATTAATCGATTACTTGCACACTTTAGATTATTCGGTTAATCGTTCCATTCCGATTAATCGAATATTGTACTTTCGATTTTATTACATTCATAAATAAATATGAACCCATTTCATCAATATTTTAAGTGATTTCTTGGACTTTTTTCGTTGTTGTTGGAGCAAATCAAAGCACTCCCCGCCCTTTTCCGGTCGTTACTCCGACACGCTAGGGTACTTGTTCTTTCTGCACTAGGCTGGCTATTGTAAGGGCGACGTTTTTGGCCGCGTTTCACGACCCTTTAGACTCCTTTGGAAGAAAAGGGAAGATATTGATGAGGAATATGAAAATAAAGATGATGATGAATGTGAAGGTGAAGGAGGAAAAAATTAGGAAAAACCCCTTAATAGCCCTTTTTTAGTTGTTTTGGCACATTTTGCTCTTCTTGAAGAAGGAGCCAGCAAAATTCGCTCACCAGTCAATGTCCTTGGCATTCAAGTTCTATTTCTTTTATTTCTTAGTTAGAACGCTCACCATTGTAAAAGTCCGCGCCTAAATTTTACTCTTATGTTGATAGGGTTTCGTGACAAATTTTTTTTTGATCCCGCGAAATACCGCGGAAATAGTTTTTTTCATTGGAGCAAGTTACATCCTTTTCTGTCGCAGATTTTTCAAAAAACCCCACACCCAGCTTCTTTCGTATGTACATATGTATGTATGTATAAACACAATAAGCATATTTATATTTTAAAATCATCTGTAAAAAATTTTCACTGAATATTCGATTTTTGAAATTCGATTTTCTACAAAAATCGAGTAGTCGAAGGAAAGCAATTATTCGAATAATTGAGGCAAGGCGGCTAAGCGAATATCATCAACCGACTTTTTAGCAAGTGAACAGTTATGAATCGATGAATCGGTTAACCGAATAATCGCATAGTCGAATAATTTTAAGAGCCCTATTACATATGTGTGTGCATTAAGGTGGGGTAAATTTTTTTTTTGGAAATTCAATTTGTTCCACAGCCAGAACGGCACCTTTCTAGCGCAAAAATAAGCCTGTAAAATTTTATTGACCTACTCGCATGTTTAGAGGTGCCCCCAGCCCCACAAAGTTGAAAAAAATAGCACGATCTGGTACAAATATGAAATTTCTAAAATCATAAAATCAAAAAAACGAAGTATGAGGATTGATAAACATGGCTAAGTTGAGTATTAAAGTGAATTTTTTTTGGAAACAATAACGCCAAAAGTTTTTAAAGGTCAAAGTTTTTATTATGAATTTTTAAATTGCAATTACTTAAAAACTGCTAAACCGATTTCGAATATATATACACCGTTCGTTGATTCCCTTTAATTTGATATACATTTTATGTGGGTTCCATAAGACCACCCCCGTTGGGGTCAACCCCCCTTTTATCCCCCTTACTTTTCGTATATAAAATGTATATGAGATTAAAGGGAATCAAAATACCTATCGAACGGTATAAAAAATTCGAAATCGGTCAGTAGTTTTTAAGTAATTGCAAATTAAACAAGTAAGGAAGCCTAAGTTCGAGTGGAATCGAACATTAGATACTCAGCTGTATGCTTTCATTGTTTGTTTGCGTTTGATGGAAACACGGCCCATTTTCAAAATTTTCTGAGTCATCCAACTAAGCATATGAATATTATTCTTTGTGCAAAAATTCATTCCTTTATGACTTCTAGTTACGAAGATGTCACGTTACACATTCCCAAAGAGTGTTCCAGAAATATCTGTTAAAAAGTAGGCGTGGTCGTAAACCGATTTCAATAAATTTTTGCGTGTCTATTAAAACAAGTTATAAAAGTGTATAAACCAAGTTTCGTCATAATATCTCAATTATTTGTCGAGTTAAAGGCTAAGAAATCTGGTATATCCCTTTGTCCAAAAGGAGGCGGTGCCACGCCCATTTTCCAAGATTTGTCTATTTTATGTTTCCGGTCTATTGTGGAACTCATGTCACAAAATTTCAATGAATTATCTTTATATTTGACAAAGATATCGCTTAAAATGTTTTTATTAGGCCACTTTATAATACACATATATAAAAGTGGGCGTGGCCGTCAACCGATTTTAACAATTTTCCATCAAAATGTTTGCCTAAGAGCGCTTTCACATTACTCGGTGCGGAATCGGATCGACATTTTTGGTTTTTACCGAAAGTATACCGAAACCTTGCCGACCACATGTATTTCAATTGGCACTTTCACATTAGTGTTGCATACATGAAATCGGAGCGGATTGATTTCGGTATACCGCAACGCGGTAAGACCGGTCAGTAAAATTTGAGGAATTACTGCATACATTTTTGCGGCGTAATAAAAGAAGAAGAACAAAGTCAGTAAAAAACTCGTTTCGGCTATAAATGTAGCAAGTTATAATGTCTTCGTCTTCGCTAGAAGACATTATTGTTATTATTGAGTGATTTTTTGAAGTTAAAAATTTTGTTTTGCAAATTTATTTAGATGTTTGTTTTCCTATTTTCTGCCGATAACGCACCGAAAGTATTCCCACAAGTGTGAAAAACACAGCAACGCGGAATCGTTTCGGTAAGCTGAAAATACCGAGCAAAAAATGTCGATACGATGTCGTACCGAGTAATGTGAAAAGGCCCTAAGTAAGTAAATCGCGCATACGAAATTTCATCGATATATCTTCAACGGTTTCTGAGTTATGACATATAAAACTTTCCATGTTTGACCCTTAATAAGTGGGCGTGGCACCGCCCATTTTCCAAAATTTCATCAAATTTCTTCATAGGGGCCTGAGCTCAACACGTGGGTGAAATTTCATCACTCTAGCTTTAATAGTGACTGAGATACCAAATTTCCGATTTTTTCTATATAGGAAAAGTGGGCGTGGTCATGGTCCGATTTCGCCTATTTTCAATACCAACCATCCCAGTGTCGATGCCAACTTGCATTTCAAATTTCATCAAAATATCTCAATTTTTGCGCGAGTTAGAGTGTTTACAGACGGACGGACGGAGGGACGGACTCAATCCATTTCTCTTTTCACCCTGATCATTTTGATATATATAAGTCTATATCTATCTCGATTATTTCATTCTGTTACAATCCACCGTTATGTGATTAAAACTATAATACTCTGTGTACTAGTACACCTGAGTATAAAAATGCATAATATAAACTTTGACCTTTAATAAATTTTGTTGTTGTTGTTTCCAAAAAAAAAAAATCACTTTAATACTTTAATGTTTATCAATCCTCATACTTCGTTTTTTTATTTTATAATTTTCAAAATTTCATATTTGTACCAGATCGTGCTTATAGCTTTCAACTTTGCGGGGCTGGGGGAAGTTCTAAACGTTATCCTATCGCCATAAAATTTTGTGGGGTTCATTAACTCGTATAAAGGAAACTTTTCATTGCTGATACATTCAAAAAAAGACAAAAAAAAATCTCCATATGTTTTCACTCCACCTTAATGTGCATACATGTTGAAGCATTTGTATACCAACATGTTAGTAGCTTTGTGCGTATGCCTTTTTTGCTTTTGCATCAAAGTGTCACCGCATGCCGAAGGCGTGACCGAAAAACTAATTGATAAGATCAACTCTGTGGCGGTGCGGCGTTGTAGCACAAATCAAATCAAATGGAAATTTGAAAATTGACTGACAAATGTAACAGAAGTGACAAAAACTGTGAGTTGTTATCGCTCAATCGGCGGTGTTGGTGGTGGCTGTGTGGTTGTGCGGCTGCTTAGAGGTGGTAAAAAATAAATTTGCAAAAAAAAAGGTGTAAAAAGAATTCACCAATAAGAAATAAGAAAAGGCGCCAATATCATATCTTTCAGACAATAAAAAATCAAAAAGCCTTCAGTTTTCAGATAAGCAAATGTAATTGCGCAAGCAGTCTTTAAATAATCCCGAATTTGGCAATTATGCACATAATTGAACGTGGGAAAACGAATGTACTTACCTTCAAAACATCAACAGCAGCAGCTCTAATGACAAGCACAAAATAGTTGCAGTAAACGAGCATCCATCGGTTGTGTCGTCTAAATAAATTGAATGCACTCAATGAAAAATCAATAGACCAAATGCAATTGGCATAAGAAAAAATAAGAAAAAAGGAGCAAAGTAAAAAAGGTGACAAAAGTCGTTGCTTTTCTTGCACAAGCATGGATGTGAGTGACTCATCTGCACGTTTATTGCATTTGCATATAAAATTCTATAGTAATTTAAACCAAATAAAAACAAAAGCAAGCAGTTGGGCTTTCAAGGCCATAAGTTCCAGTGTTAACATGAATGACCTAATTCTTTAAAAAACAATAGCTGCAATGGTTTTCTTCAATTTGAATTATGTATAACACTGTTGCTGTTGTTTTTGATACATTTCAAGGCCTAAAGGATTAGTTGTTCTATTGATGGCCTTTAAGAAGTGATTGAAACTGATTGCATATTAATTATGTGATAGGTGCTTCAGTACTTAACTATGAGCTATTATGATAAAACAAAAAAATCTTCGCATTTTTCTCTTAAATTAGATTAATATCTACATATATCTTGCCGTAACAGAGCTGTTTTGTAGTCACATTGACAAATATTTAAAATAAGGTAAAGCAGGCGGTCCTAAATATACTCTAAGAACTAGATTCCCATAGACACTTAGGTGTATTTTCGTAGCAGTAAAACCTTGTAGCTGTTGCGCGAAAATAAACATTTGAGTTGCAACAACGACCGTGTTACTCTCAGAACCATTCTGGAAAAAAATTGCCTCCAAAATCACTCATATTATTACATCCCATAATATCCCATTGAAACTAGGCCAGCAAACATTGAGACTCATAAAAGAGTTAGAAATGTGTCCTAAATCGGAGCGTCTAGCTCATTTTGAGCTCATATGTGTGTTCGAAAAGAATGTATTTCCCTTCTTGCATTGGTCGCCCGATATGAGCATGATTTGATATATCGTAGAAGTCTTATAGGGCTATTCTGGCAACTGTCTTTCCAAAGAGAAAGCAAATAGCTTTTTTTATCTTTCGAAAGAAAATTTTTGAAAAGACAATTGCCAGAATAGCATAGATAATAAGATGACTATGTGACTGCTTTTGGGCTCATAATTTTTTTTAGTTTTTCTGCTCTTATATGACACTTATTGGGCTCCCAGAAGACTCTTAAACTTTTTTCCTTTTCTGACCCCTGACACAGTTCTCCCCACCCCTTCCCCATTTGGTTTCCAAGTAAAAATATGCAGCTTCACCACCGCTTGTTCTCCTCTTCTCTCATTGTGGAACCTTCTTCGAATTCTTCACTGCTTGCTTTATAGTGTTGTCTAGTTTGTATTCTTCTCCGGATTCGAACCTGACATCAAACTGAAATGATATAGTGGGGCATTAGATATTTTATTGATTTCTAGTGATGCTTTTATACTTCCACTTTTTTGAAAAAAAAAAAAAAAATATTCTTAAGCCCATATTTCACACATATTTCGGACTCATACTGACCTCCAAAAGTCTGAGGCACATGTTTCACTCATTTTGAGGACTAATATTGGATTCCGAAAGTCTAAGGCTCATATTGTACATATATTTCCGGCTACAAGAATATTTGCTGGCAGCCTTCCGAGGCAAATCATATTTTGGCGCATTTTGGAGAAGAAAGAAACCCATTTTATCCGACTCAGCAAACATTTTTCATTAAAAAAGAAACTATAAGACGTTTATTCTAAAGTCAAAATTTATTGTACCTACACTTCGATTGGGCAGTTTAATGTCGCTGAGGTTTAAATCATTGACTAGTTAGTAAAGGTATTATTTAAAAAAGAAAATTCATGTAAATAAGTAAATACATATATATGTATGCCCTCACATAAACACCCATTACTTGCCTATGAGTCTGGCAACAAATTTCGTCCGTCCATAGCAACATGCATCGACCACGGCGTGTAGACTGGATCATTGGGTCAGAGTTGTCACGCTGCTTGTGACGTGCGCTTCCAAGTCCACAAAGATCATTTGCAAATTGGTGGCTGGATGGTAATAAAGCATTAAAAAGCAACTAAAAATAATAAGCATAATATACGAGTACGTCTACTCATATCCATGTTTTTATTTTATTGAAAAAATATTTGCACGTTTATTTTGGTTTTTTTGTTTTTTGTTTTTTGCTTACAACTTGCATTTTCATTGCAAATTTTCTAATAAATATTTACAAATGATGTAAAAAAAACGATTTATTTCGATGGCAACTACCGTACTTGTTTAGCATAAGTGTATGCTTAGCCGAAGCATTTGGAGATGCCCTGAAGGAAATAGTTTGTCTATATTATACTAGACAATAGTACGATGGTTGCTGTCATAAGTGATATAAACTGACTCAATTAAAATAATAAAATAATGTCTCTTAGAATGGAATAACTCTTATTTGTTAAGTTAAGTACCGGAATAGTGGCAGAGGTTTATTGAAGAAAAGAGTTGGGCTTGTAAATGCCTGATTGATTTAACATTCTACCCGGTTTTGGAATTGAAGAAAAAATATTCAGTAGCTCAAGCAATTGGTAACCGTCTTGAGTTAAAGAAGAAAATGGTAGAAACTTTCCAGCAGTTTTTGTCAGGCAGCCACACCAAACAATTTTTCCAACTGGATCGCTATTTTCTTTTAGTATTTGCTATGCAATAGTTCACTGTGAGCTAAGCTGTCATGCTACAGAATATTTAGTCTATGCGAACTTTGAACTGCATTTGCGATCAATTCGCTATGATTGCGATTGTTTTACGATGACGATGACGTGGAAAATGAAAGACGACCGTTTCGGTGTTGGTGTTGCCAACAAATAGTGCTGCTGTTGTTATGTTGCACACAGGTACAAATCTACATTCTCCTGCATACATAGAGGCCACAGTGGGCACTACGATTGCTGCCGCTGCTGCTGCTACCCCCTAGCAAAATTGAGCGAAACTGAGCTGCAGTTGGTGCCGCATGTTTGACGCTTTGCATAAATAATGCAACAAAACATATATGCATACATATTTGGTCTGAAGCACTTTTTCGTATTTATTTATGTAATTTCACTTTCATTGGTTCATCGCATTTGATCGTCCATCTGTGGTTGAGTTCGCTTTGAGTATTCAGCATTGTATGTCTCATTCGGTTGGTTAGTCTTTGCCATTCAATCGATGAGCTCGAGGCATGAAAGTAATGGTTGTATTCGTTTTGGTGTTAATATTAGTGATAGTTGCCATTGGCGGTGCAGTTGTAATGCCTTAACAACATGGCATTACTGTGACTTGTGTTGCATAACAGCAAAGTGTAGGTGCCTAGTAACATACATGCAAAACATGGAGTAGCGCAAGCAAGAAGGCATGCAACGGGAAACTTGTGTTTGTTGCTAGGAAACTCATGCTTTAGCCCAATTCACCTTCGCAACAGGTCGCAATTATAATATTTGCCAGCGGAATTGGTATTTTTTGTGTTCAAAATATTGCGAGGCAGCGTTATTAGAAAAAGAAAAATGAATAGAAATTCAAAGTAAAATTAAATAAAAGATTTACTTATGTACATACCTCAAAAGTGCCAAACTATTTTTTGTCTGGTTGTCACCTTTTCTTTCTATTTGTACTTAGATGTGAAAGGGTGACTGCCATGCAGAAGTTATGCATAAAATTTGCAGCGTGAAAATTACAACAAATTATGCAAGCGATCGCTGTTAATCGATAATCTGGCGCATTTGCACGACATTCGATGCAATCTGCTGGCGAAGTAAAGGGTGCAGGTGGAAGCTAATAGTTCGTTATATGTCAAAAAAAGAGAATTTGTATTGCTTAATAAAATGATGCAAGTTTGATTGTGTTAACGGTTTAGCTTCGGTAGTAGGTAACTTCGAATAATACATGCCTGACGAAACTGGTCCCGCTAACAAAGAAGAGTAAAATTCCCTCCTTTTTACTTCCATCTATTAACGATTCTAGGCTATCCCTCTCACCAAGTAAACATTAGAGGTAGGATGGAAAAGGCCGTTATTGCTTACTATTCCTGTAAAAGACTCTTCCGCAGAAACTGGGTATTGAAACTCAATTTTTTTATGTGGCTATATACAGCCGTCGTAAGTCACATGTGGGAGCATTTGACTAGCAATAACATCAGAAAAATTAGTAGCTTCCAACGAGAAGCTTTTGCGAGAATAACTGGTTCCTATAAATAATATTTAGGATCTAAACCAATAACCACTAGACCTACATATCCACGAAACTGCCACTTTTAGCTTGCTGAGACTACGAGAGTATGTTTGCTGAACGGAAAGACGACACAATCATAGCATCATTCTCAGCAGGCTCCCTGACGGAGTTCAGGCATCACATTACCTTGTTCCATTACTAAGTTTTGAGAAGCGCTTCAATGTGATGTTCCCTTTAAGAAGAGAGTGGAAGAGAGACAGCGTACGCAAGAAGAAAGCTATTTCAATCTACACTGACGGATCCAAAGTTGGTGTTGGAGTTGGGGTTTTCTCTGAAGGACTTAATGTGTTTCTTTCATTCTGTTTCCACAGTTCAGTTAGCATTTTCCAACCGGAAGTTATTGGAATCGAAAGGGCTTGTGAGCTTCTACTAAAACAGATGTTAACAGGGGACAAGGTGGCAACATATTCAGAGAGCCAGGCTGCGCTTATGGAGCTTAACTCATCTAACACGACCTTCAAAACCATACGCAGAAACGGCCGAAATAGCATTATCCATATCTCTCATACGGGTTCCTGGTCACAGGAATATCGATGGTAATGAGAAAGCTGACGAACTGAAAAAAGCGCGGGCAGCCATGGAAGTTAAAAGAGCAGTCAACCCGAGCTGCCCACTTTCATCTATAAAACGAGATATTCAACTAAAATTCCGACATCAGACCATTCTTCGATTTAACTCCACGTATATTTGTAAGGCCACGAGACAAACATGATCGGCTTAATAATAATACAATGGCGCTATTATAACTCTGACGAGTTTTATGGCCGAGCTTCTCTCCCAATTCGAGGTGTGCTCCTTTTTTGTTTTTCCTACTAATTGGGTGGACCTACAGTTTTATGCCGGCTCCGAACGGCGAATGCATTTTTTGTGAGAAGCTTTTTCATGGCAGAAATACTTTCGGAGGGTATGCCGCCCACTGCTGAGAGGTGACCGCTGCTCTTAAAAAATCCAATAATCGGATTTTTACTAATTAGAAAAATTTTTTTGGTGTTTGGCTCAGACCGTGGTTTGAACCCGAGACCTCTGGCATAGCAGGCGAGCACTCTACCCACTGCACCACAGCGGCCACATGATCGGCTTATTATGCCCTAAAAACCAACGACTTAATCAGAAGTTCCAGAAAGGACATCTTGCAGATCACAGCCGCGATTACAGGACACTGATCGTTCAGTGAACATGCTGATAGCTACAATAAAGAGGGCAGTGAGGAATCAATTCAACACTTTACCGGCAAACTCTAGCAACAACCCACAAGCATATAGAATTTATGAGTTGTGTACGTCAAAATGGCGGTTCTTGCGCTAATGGGACCCGGAATTGTTTAAGAAGCTTTTCCATGGCTGAAATATATTCTGTTCTTTGGAAAACTCAATCAGCCTTATCGTGAACTTCATGTGAACAAAATGTTCCCAAAAATTACAAAGCGAAACAAAAAAAATATGTGAAAAATTGTTATTGTTTTGCTTTATATTTTTCGATAGAAATTTTTCACATGAAGTTTATGATAGGGGATAGGGCTGAATAATTCGCTTTCAAATTTTTAAATTTTGCTACTTATTTTCCCCTACCAGGATGCAAACACGGTGGGTATAAGTGCCATACCAAAATCCTGAAGTCTATAAAAAAATCAGTCAGCTTTAACACGTGCAAGCACCAATAACAAATATGCCCAGTAACGACGTACTAACATAAAATCATACATAAATACACACCATAGAAAAGTTCGTGCAACAAAAACCTTCAGTCATGCGCTCGAAACCCCTTCGGCGAGCAGTGGTGTACAATTGTTTTGTTTTGTGTTATTGACAATTTAATTGCAAGCAAATAATAATAAGTTTACAACATAACTAGCATTGTTGTTTAGAGCTTTTCGCGCACCACAAAACAATAAAATTAAGAGCAAATAAATCATTTTGTATTACACAGTGCACAAAAAAAATTTACGAAAAAAAGAAAAAAAAAATGAGAAAAAAACTATAAAAAAAAAAAACAAAAGAAACAAGTAAGGAAGCCTAAGTTCGAGTGGAATCGAACATTAGATACTCAGCTGTATGCTTTCATTGTTGTTTACGTTTGATGGAAACACGGTGTATTTTATATAAAGCGAGTGCTGCATAAAGCGGGCGTAGCCACGCCCATTTTCAAAATTTTTATCAGTCATCCAACTAAGCATATGAATATTATTCTTTGTGCAAAATTTCATTCCTTTTTGACTTCTAGTTACAAAGATGTCACGTTACAAATTCCCAAAGGGTGTTCCAGAAATATCTTTGTTAAAAAGTAGGCGTGGTCATAAACCGATTTCAATAAATTTTTGCGTGTCTATTAACACAAGTTATAAAAGTGTATAAACCAAGTTTCGTCATAATATCTCAATTAGTTGTCGAGGTATGGGCTCCGAAATCTCGTAGATTCCGTTGTCTAAAAAGAGGCGGTGCCATGCCCATTTTCCAAAATTTTTATACTTTTTGTTTCCGGTCTACTGTAGAACTCATGCCACACAATTTCAATGAATTATCTTTATATTTGACAAAAATATCGCTTAAAATGTTTTCATTAGGCTCCTTTATAGATCCCATATATAAAAGTGGGCGTGGTCGTCAACCGATTTCGCTAAAATTTTGAACATGTATTACTACAAGTAATAAAAGTGTACACACCAAGTTTCGTCATTATATATAAATTATTTGTCGAGTTATGGGCTAAGAAATCTCGTATATTCCTGTTTCTAAAAAGAGGCGGTGCCACGCCCATTTTCCAAAATTTTTGTGTTTTTTGTTTTATGTCCATAGTTGGACTCCTGCCATAAAATTTCAATGATATATCTTTATATTTGACAGAGATATGGCTTACAATGTTTTTATTAGGCCACTTTATAATACCCATATATAAAAGTGGGCGTGGTCGTCAACCGATTTTGGCAATTTTTCGTCCAAACATTTGTCTAAGTAAGTATATCACGCCTACCAAATTTCATCGATATACCTTCAACGGTTTCTGAGTTATGACTCATAAAACTTTCAATGTTTGCCCCTTAATAAGTGGGCGTGGCACCGCCCATTTTCCAAAATTTCACCACATTTCTTCATAAGGGCCTGAGGTCAATACGTGGGTGAAATTTTATCACTCCAGCTCTATTAGTTACTGAGATACAAAATTTCCGATTTTTACTATATAGGGGAGGTGGGCGTGGTCATGGTCCGATTTCGCCCATTTTCAATACCGTCCGTTCCTGTCTTGATACCAACTTGCATTCCAAATTTCATCAAAATATCTCAATTTTTGCGCGAGTTATCGTGCGTACAGACGGACAGACGGACAGACGGACAGACGGACGGACGGACGGACGGACGGACATGGCTCAATCGATTTCTCTTTTCACCCTGATCATTTTGATATATATAAGTCTATATCTATCTCGATTATTTCATTCTGTTACAATCCACCGTTAGGAAATCAAAACTATAATACTCTGTGTACTAGTACAGCTGAGTATAAAAATACATAGCAGATATGAATTAGACTACATTTATGATATGCATATTCACGATCAACAATTGACAATTCTATTACGAGCATTATGCATTAAGATATGTATTACTAGATAGTTGAGGCAAGCATACATATACATATATGTATGTATGCTAATGCATAATGCTTCATAGCGCTGTCAGTGGGAATAAAGGTGCATGTATAAGTATTTCAGATGATTTAAAAACCTTAGAAAAGAGGTTAATAGTACAGGTCGGATATGAAATGATTTTCACAGTGGATCGCTTTCGAGAGAATTGATCGCTTTCTTGTTGGCTAATTTATTGTACTTCTTGATTAGTATTAACTTGGATTAAGCAAGTCTTATTTGTATACTCGGGACAGCATACAGTACACAGCAAACTGAGGAATAATTAAGGGACAAGTATACAGCAGAGTACGACAAAATTGTCAGAGAGTTTT
Organism: Urophora cardui; assembly: GCA_960531455.1. Lineage (NCBI taxonomy): Eukaryota > Metazoa > Arthropoda > Insecta > Diptera > Tephritidae > Urophora > Urophora cardui. Next base: position 51,824,514 of record OY482673.1, read on the forward strand.
GGGATGGTCGGCGAATATACATGTATTGATTAAAATGTGTGTGATGCTTTTCGCTTGACCGTGGGCCCACTTTTGCCGGCGCCTGTTATAGAGTTATCTATTCTAGAGAGATTCTGCTTCTATATTATTTTTTCGAAACTTTTCTTACGATCAATTATTTGCAATATGATAACTTATTATTTTTACAGTATGCGACCACTTGAGGCTAATTATAATTATCAAATGGATTCAATATATGATATTCATTTTTTAATAGTAAACTATGTAACTTGTCTGCTTTTTTATATATTTTGTTTTTATATAAGTATATTTTTATCTCTTTTAGGGCGTGATGCTTTTCAGGTATGTCTTCAATACCAGGATTTCCGTACCAATGAAAACTTCAAGAAACCTTGGTTACTATTTCTTTCCAACAAGGTTTAACAAATACATTACTTCAACACAAAAGCTTCTAGAACATATAATGTGCAAGTCGTCCAAAAGTAATAGTCTTTGCTCGCATTTGTTTGCTGTTGTTGTTAGAATTCCCTTCGCCTTCATGAATATGTGGTTGGTTGCATGAAAGATTATCGCAAATTATAATGTGTAGCAGCAGCAACAGTCACAATAACGGCCACCAGTTGAGCTGAGCAAAGCTACATAATACAAAAACAATATCTAATAATATATAAAATCCATTTGTTGTTGTTTATCAATTTTATATTGACGTGCTGCCAAGCAAACGTTGTTGTTATGATTTAAATGGCGCTAATCTGGTTTATTGTACTTGAGTTGCCATTGGGTTGACTGCAAACGGTGTTCTGGGCATGCTCGTATATACTTACATGTAATATAATATAATACAATGGCGCTATTATAACTCTGACGAGTTTTATGGCCGAGCTTCTCTCCCAATTCGAGGTGTGCTCCTTTTTGTTTTTCCTACTAATTGGGTGGACCTACAGTTTTATGCCGGCTCCGAACGGCGAATGCATTTTTTGTGAGAAGCTTTTTCATGGCAGAAATACTCTCGGAGGGTATGCCGCCCACTGCCGAGAGGTGACCGCTGCTCTTAAAAAACCCAATAATTGGGTTTTTACTAATTAGAAAAATTTGTTTGGCTCGGACCGTGGTTTGAACCCGAGACCTCTGGCATAGCAGGCGAGCACTCTACCCACTGCACCACAGCGGCCACACTTACATGTACATATACATATTGTGTATATCAATACTAACATAAAATGGCTGACTGATCGTGCGATTTTCTGTTTTTTTCTTTTTTTGTATGTTGTGCGGGAGTTATAAAAATGTTTGTTGACTGTGTTTTACTGCTGCCTGCATATCGCATAACATACAAATGTTTGTTTGACACCATTGTTATGGCACTTACCAAATGAATTTATGAATTATGATTTGTTATGGATCATTTTATATTTGCCATACAAAAAAAAAAGAAGCATAGACACATCATGTATATATGTAGGTATGTATATACTTAAATGTATGTTTGTGCATATTTTTTTTTGTTGTTTTGTATTTTATCTGCCGGACACATGACGTTTCACGCGCTTAGAAAACGTCACGTTTAAGTAATTTCAACTAAAAATCAATACAAAAGCCTTGCTTAGTTAAATACAGCAACAAAAGTTCTTCCAGCTGAGTGCTTTCGTTATGGCCGAGAGGGACAAAAAAAGCAAAGCAAATACAGAGCGCACAGTGCACAGTGGGTTAGTAGTGCGCGCACAGCACGCTTGGTTTTTTTTATCCGCATATAATTTCGCATTGTCAAGTGATGTGACTGCATGAGATTGCTTGTGGCATTTTATACGTGCAACAATCAAATATAATTAAATATTTAATTTCTTAATATGTCAGTATGCGCTGACAAGCGTACAAGTAATGCCATTATTCGTTACTTAATACAAAAACAAATAAGAAAAAAACGCTTTGCGCTTGACAGCATCTCCGAACGCGGTACGCGCACTGTTAGAGTTTAACAGTGTTATTGAACTGTTTCTAAAATGACAACATTCTTAATTAGAAAACTTAATTTTTAAAATACACAAGCTATCTAAGATATTGCAAAGAAATGCTAGTTGAAATTAATATTACATTTCCTTTTTAAATAAACCATTATGCGAGGGTTTTTTGATTAGTCCGTGACATTTAGAATAAGAAACAATGCATTTTGTTTTTCAACATAATCTTCTTCTAGCTCGATACACTTAGTCCAGCGTTTTTCCAATTTTTGTGTTCCTTCCAAAAAATAGTATTCTCAAGACTCTCAAAATGGGTATTTGTTTCTGTGATGGCCTCTTCATTTGACCCGAACATCTTGCCAGCCAGCAATTCCTGTAAGTTTGGAAACAGGAAATAGTCGGAAGAATCCAAGTTTGCAGTATATGGTGGGTGAGGTAGTAATTCCTAGCCCAATTGCTATGTCATGATGAAACGTTTTTTTTTTCACCAAATGCGGATGTTTTCGCTTTACATCAAGATCGAATTTGTCCAAAAGCTCTGAATAATATTCGCCAGTAATTACTTTCAAGATAATGGATATGAATGATGGGTCTATGAAATAACTCCCACGAAATAAGTCCCACTTTTAAAAGCGAAATAAGTCCCACCAAAAATTGCTTAAAAAATGAAATAACTCCCACGAAATAAATCCCACTTTTGAAAACGAATTAAGTCCCACCAAAATGAAATGATTTAAAAATTTAGTTGAAATGAAATAACTCCCCCTTGAATAATATATTTCTTAAATGAAATAAGTCCCACTTTCATAAACGACATAAGTCCCACTTTTTCACTATTTAATGCGATTTCAAATAAGAAGTATTTGGCTCTTCGAAAAAAAACACACGTCGAATAATATGAATAATCAAAGCAGAGGAATAATAAAGAGATAAGGACAAAAAAGTATGGTGATCCCTTTTACGAAATGTCCAATATATACATTTTTTCATAAGAAAAAAATGAGATATAAAGCCATAATGGCCTTATATTTCATGGCTCCATCGCACCCCTCCATAAAAAAATCATTTATTTATCAGATAAATATTTGAAGGGGTATGAAATAACTCCTAACTTTGCAAAACGAATTTATTCCCACTCAAAACGAGATTAGTCCCACTTAAAATAAAAACGCATAACGAAATAAGTCCCACCAATTGACGAAATAAGTCCTAATTTTAAAAACGAAATAACTCCCACTTTCAAAATAGCAATTTTTGGTGGGACTTATTTCGTTTTTAAAAGTGGGACTTATTTCGTGGGAGCATTTCTAAGACTTTAATAACTTTTTCCCGGTTTTAAATTTCGAAAAACTCAAAAAAGCGCATGCATAGACAGATTCGTTTGGTCAATTGCCGTGTTCAGTGGAGGCATCGCAGTCGTGCCAGGCAGCGCAGCGTAGGCGACTCATATATTTGTTTTTGCACGGTTTGTTTTTTGTCTCGGTGGCAATCAAAAACCTGTTTGCACATGCATACTATGCTATAACTCAAGAACGCCTGCACCTACACGTGCGATATTGGTATCAAATGAAAGGTGTTGAGCAGGACTTCAACATAGAGTTATTTTCATGGTGATGCCTAGACATCCTCCCCAGTCTGGGTAAGAATGTGGACCCAGATGACTCCGCAATGTTTTTGAACGATATTGGTATGAAATTAAAGGTATTGAGCAGGGCTTTAACACAGACCTATTTTCATTGTGATTTCCATGCCGGGTCTCCTGATATGGGTCAAAAGGTGGATCTGGATCACGTAGAGATGTGTCTGAATCGAATGAAAGGTCTTGGTCTGGACTTCAATATAGAGCTATTTTAATAGTGATGCCTAGGCCGGGTCCCCATATATGGGTCAAAATGCGGGACCGGATGTTTTTGTGAGATATTGGTATCATCAAAGGTGTTGGGAACGGCTTCCACATAGAGCTATTTTCATTGTGATGCCTAGACCGGGTAATTAAGTGGACCCAGATAACTCCGGAATAATTTAACTTAAATGAACTTGACTTGACTTGAATTGGTTTGACTTGCCTTGCCTTGCCTTGACTTGACTTGACTTGCCTTGCCTTGACTTGACTTGGCTTGGCTTGACTTGACTTAACTTGACTTGACTTGACTTGACTTGACCTGACTTGACTTGACTTGACTTGACTTGACTTGAGTTGACTTGACTTGACTTGACTTGACTTGACTTGACTTGACTTGACTCGACTTGGCTTGGCTTGGCTTGGCTTGGCTTGGCTTGGCTTGATTTGATGACTTGACTTGACTTGACTTGACTTGACTTAACTTAGATCAACTATTATTCGTCATTGCGAAGCAACGGGTATTTGCTAGTGTCTAAATATTCACATAAGATAGATGTATTTGCTTAGTTGAGATGCCTTTCATTCTGTGATCACCCAATATCATCCCATGGATTTTATCGAACTTTTCTGACGTGACTACTTCTTTTGGGCAATATGTACTTTCGGCAACACTTGTGCTTGTACGACCACAACGGAATTCAGTAAACCATTGAAAATGGATCAGAGTCCCCATCGTATTTAGCAAGCCTTTCCTTGGATTTTTACGATTTAAATAATGCTAAATCAGCACACGAAATTCTCCTTTTTCCATTTAAAAAAAAAAACACGCGAGGTTCTCGGTTTTAAATAGCTCTAAAATACAAACTAACCTGCTCAAACTATTACAGTAGTGTTTTAGGAGATGGTAGTTAACATTGATAGCGTTGAATTCACCATTACTGTTCGGCAAGTTCAAAATCTCACAGACTTATTAAACAACGCTCGCATTAAAAGACCAGTTGAAAATCATATTCTTGCTTTACCGCAACAAACAACACTGCGCAAACACGTTTAACTCTAATCCAAAATCTAAATTAAAATGCACTTAACATAAACTTAAGTGTACATATTTGCGCTTTGATCTAACACTCACACACACACACAGCAGCATTTCTGCGAAGCCATCAAACACTGCCAACATTGTTGCAAATTTCTATTTATATTTCCCGTTGTGTATGAATCGTTCTCATTACTTATTTGTTTTACTGCCGCTTGAACAGATTTTGTCACCTGAAATTTTTATGATGTAATTAGCAGCAGCTAGCTACCTTGGCCTTGGTGGAGTAGTATTTTTTATGTGCCTACATAAGTGAAAACAAATACGCATTGAAAAACGCATTGATTGCATGACAGTGCCGCGTAGCTGTGGATACCAGTTGGCTCGTAAATGTACTAATTAATGCACAAAGTAGTGATTTTTTTATTCTTCTAATTAACAGTTTAATGCAAAAGCGAGATCGTTTTGCAAGTTGCAAGTCTTTCACAGTAGTAACTAGAAATTATTTTATGCGCATAGGCAGCGTGATAGGCAGCTCATTAGAAGTGACAGAGGGTACGTACTTAAGTATGCAATAAAGATGGATGACCTGTTTTCTCTGTAGTAATTGAGTTCTATTTGAAAGATCTAACTATTCAGCCTTACAACTTTACCGATCACGTCTCAACTAAGACGGATTTTTTTACATGTTTTCATTCTTAGAATATGCCAAATTCATGCAAAGTGCTATTTGTCTCAAAATTATAATACCAAATCTACACACGTGCATACATCCATCTATTTAGCGCCGAAGGTGAACGCAAAAAAACAAAAAAAAAAAAACGAAAAAAAGTTCGCGTGCACAAAATCAGCCAAAAGCCTAATAATTATTGGACAAATTTAATGCTTTTCAAAGGCAATTAAAACGTGCAGTCTATTGATGTATTTTGTTGACGAGTTAACACTCTATTCATACATACACACACACACACACACACAAATATGTATATTCATTCATATCTACATTCTTTACCCATTTGCAACAATTTGAATAGGAGTGCACCAAATATTTTGCAAGTATTAATTCACGCCAAGATGCTTTGTCGCATTTTGCTTTTACTGTTGATTTTTATGCACTGAATTACGAGCACCAATGCCCTTTATAGCGGACACGATAGATAATTGTGCAGAAGATAGCGCCAAGCGCTCTAGGCAGTATACATATGCAATTGATTGAGGGAAATTCGCATGCGCACCAGTTGAGCTGTTTGTTTGGTGGCAGTGAAGTAGCCATCCGTTATTGCTAATTAAATGGCAGAAAAAGCAGTAAAAATATGTTGGTAATGAGTTAATGTGCAATCAAGTTGCTGGTAGTTACAGAATGTATAATTTAACTTTGCTTTCTATGGCAACACAACAAACAAGTTCGTTGCTTAAGTCTTTTGTCTACAGTTTAAGTTTAGATAGAGTAATGGTAATGCTGGAACTAGATATTTGTGCAAATACATATAGCTTGCAGATTTGTAGAAACAGGTGGAAGAAGCCATCGTAGCATGCAGCGTAATTACTTGGCTCGTATGCGATAGCTCTGGCAATAAATATAAAAAAATGAAATCAAAACCATCTCTCTTTACTACTGTGTTAGTTATTGCTTGCCACAGCGTAAAAGACTTAATTATCTACATTGAGCATTAATTGCAGCATCGTTTGTCTGGGAGCTGCAGGAGCATTGCACAGGATGAGAAGTGTACAACCATATATGTATGTGTGTATGTTTGTACGTATGTACGCTGAAAAAAGGTCGCTAAGCAATACGGAATACGCTGGCAGTAGAAATGCATACGCTGGAAGCGCTGTGTGTTGCTATACTTAATACTTAATTTTCGGTTTAATGCTCATATCTCAAAATAGAGAGAGAGGGAATTCAGTTTTATGAGCAAACACAGGCAAAGAGAACAGAATGTGTGGCGAGCGTAAAAATGTGAATTACGCAGCTAAACAGAAAACGCCTTGTTATTATCCCTTACTATAAGGCATTAAAACATCACATGATGCCTTGTTATAAGAAATTATCTAAGCCATATTATAAGGTATATGGGCACCACATAAGGCCTTATTTTAAGGAATTACTTAAGTCGTATACCCATGTCGTATAAGCCTTGTGAATAAGTTTTCTTCTCAGAGAGAGAGAGAGAGAGAGAGAGAGAGAGAGAGAGAGAGAGAGAGAGCGAGAGCAGTCTTTACAGCCTAATGACATCAACACAGGAAAATCAGCCTTATTATTAGCCTTTGGCCATACAACTTCTGGTTGCTTAGAATTTTCAGGCATCTATATTATTAATACGCTAACATAAATTTTGTTCCATCTCCGTCGAATCCACTGAACAAATTTTTAAACTAAGAACACCATTAGAAAGGTATTATCATTAAAATTGGTTGCACAATGCGTCCACAATCGTCGTTGGAAAATTGCCGTTTGGTTGTTGTTGCATGCTTTTGAATACAACAGAGCTGCGCATGCATAGGTTAGTTTGTGCGTGCTCACCAAACTTACCATGCAATTGTGAACATGCTGGAAGTGGTGTGTAGTTTCCAAGAAGTACAAACATAAAAATGCAGCAAAAGCACTACAACAAAAATACAAAGTCAAGTAATAATAAAGATAAGAGAGAATAAGTAGGAAAGAAATTGAGGTAAGAAAATAGCAGAACTAGAAATAAACAAGTAGGTAGGAGAATTGCGAAGACGAGTAACGACAACAATACCAACGCGAACAACAACAACAAGAAAATATTAGCAGTAACTTAACAACAGTAGCAGTAAAATAACAACAAACAATTAAACAAAAACTATAGGTGCACCTTAGTTATAAGAAAACATCTAGAAAAACTGTCGAGTTTCGACAGTGGACAGCACTCTAGTTATTTTAGACGCCTTATCATCTTCTGGAATAAAGCTTAAATAAGGCGTAAATTTTTGGAGAATATATAAGTATGTATGTATTTAGTAAAACCTCTAGACCGTTTAACACTCTCATATCAAAACCATTTCTTCTTTAAATTAAATTAATTGATTTTTCAACTTTTCTGTGTTTTCTTTTAAAAGTAATGGAAAAATGATTAAAATTCAAATCGGACTTATTACTGGAGAAAATTGCTCACCTGGAAGATTTCGCTAGTCCATACTACAGGAAATAAGACAAGAACTTGAAATATTAATATATTTGTACCTTTCGTGGGTTATACATGTGACAATCATTGTAATCTTAAGCACACATGATACCCATCACTAACTCCTAAGCTTGGCTTCCTGCTACTCTTCAATATCTTTAATACTATTTTTTCATAAAAATCAACACATTTCCATTTATTATCGAAATATTTACAAAGTAAACCCTTTCTGTGTGACATTCTGCTTAAAACATGCATAACAACATAGATACTTACTCGTATACTTATCAATTTCTTCCGCAAATGGAAATCTTCTTATCTTGTACAATATATAGTAAACGATAACCAGAATAGCAATTAAATTGTATGTACAAACTATCAGCGATCACGGCGTGCTAAATCAGTTTTGCACTTGTGATACGCGCAGATAAAGCAAGCCTTAAGTTAATAGTTAATGCATTTGTATAGAGAGGAGATGAGGTAAGTGTTAAGGAAGTGTAAGCAATTTGTCGAAGTTGTTGCGCTGCTAGTTGATGTTATAGCTTAAAATGTCTTTTATACACATTTATATACATATCAACTAGCAGCAAAGTTGGTGGGTGAAAAAGCACTGCAGTGGTGTATTGACGGTGGTGTGGGAAAAGGAAGTGCGCGCTGTGACCGTTGCGGCACGACGCTGTGCATGCGTTGCACAAGTGCCTAGCCAGCAAGAGTGTTAATGCAACAAAGCTACGAAGACGAGGAAGGCGACGACGCTGAACAAGTTGCCGGCGATAACGATCAAACAAACACAAATAGTGCATAAATAAACACACGAGTGTAGATGCAAATTGATAAGCGCCATGCAATGCGCCAAATAGTTAGCACTAAGTAAATAAAAGAAAACAGAAAAAAAAATGCTAAACGATGCAACTCTGAAATAACAACAACAACTACAGTTAATAGCAGTAAGCAGCGACTGTTGCTCAACTAAAATTGGTCGCAAAGCATTTGTGTTGGTGGTTGCATTGTTGGTGGCATGTCGTGCGTTAGCCCCCAACGCCCTTCCTCCCGTCCTGCCGATTCTGCACATCATGTCATTGCACAATCTCACTCGCTGAGTAATACCATTTGCTCTGATATACCAAGCAATAAGATATGCATTTTTTACATGCTGCCAGTATCAATGAATGCTCTTGCTTAGATTTGATAGCACAACATGCAAAAACCAAATCGCTTAAAACGACACAAGTTGACACAATGTGAACCGCCGTTGGAACTGTGGAAAGCAACCAACCTGCGGCCGGGTGGTGCTGCAAGCGAGGTGAGTGCTAGCGTGATTTTGCGCTCTCGCAAGCGATATCGCGTACTGCGAGCGAGATATTTAAGGATAAAAGCGCAATAAATTTGCACTATGCAAATTAAATTATCAGTGTAAACGAGTTTACTTGTTATACAAATTATTGTCAATTGGTTGGGTGGTTTTGTAAGTTTACTTAACTTTGTTGTTACTGTAGTTCGTATGGTTGCGGCTGTTGTTGTTTGCCTTGCAGTTGCTGTAAATCTATTTGTTTCCTGCAGCAGGTTGATGGTGACAACATCAGCTAAATAACTGCAAATGGCTGTAAGACACTGCCCCCCTAATTGAGGTGAGCGATGCATGTGAGCGCAATCGAGTATCGGTAATTTATTGCCAGCGAACTGGTTTGGGGGGAAAGTGCGTGTTTTATGTGAGAGAAAAATATGCATATAGGGGGGGGGAGGGAAAGAGATAAAGCTTGTTATTGAATTATAAAATATATTTAGTGATTCATCACAGCGATCAAAGTAATGTATATGAAACAAATAAGAGGAAGAAAAGCAGAAACCAGGTTAAAGAAAAAGAAGGGAAAAGGGGAGAAAATTATGAGTAAGAAAATTGTAAGTAATATAATACAAATATAATTAGATGATTCACAAAGTGTCATAACGTCATATGTCATATTAAAATATTTTACGGAAATAGTTATAAAAGACTTTTCCGAAGCCCTGTGAAGAAGTAAACAAAAACAGCTGATCAAATACGACCACCCAAAAACATATCGTGCAGAGTTGTATTTATTTAGTACAATAAGGAAATGATAAGTGGAAGGGAAAAAATGGAAAGGAGATCAAAGATATGATAAAATAATAAGAGGAAACGAAGAAAACGAATGGGTAAAAGAAGATTTAAAAAAGGGGTAGGGGAAAATAAAGAAAATAAATTTGATATATAGAAGATGGAAACGGGAATGAAAAAGGAAAGCAAATAGGAAAAAATCTAAAATAGAGGAAATGGAATAGAACGAGGTAAAATTAAAATTAAAATTTAAATTAAATCAAAATTAAAATTATAATTAAAATTAAAATTAAAATTAAAATTTAAATAAAATTAAAATTATAATTAAAATATATTAATATTAAATTATGTGAATTTTATATGAGCTATTGGCCAGCTTTTAATTTTATTGGTAGAAGTTATGGATCCATTTCGGAGACCACCACATCCCCTCATCAGACTTCTTCAAAAATTAAAATTAAAAATAAAACTAAAAATTAAATTTAAAATTTTTATTAAATTTAAAATTAAAACTAAAATTAAAATTAAAGCGATAATTAAAAATAAAATTAAAATTAAAATTAAAATTAAAATTAAAATTAAAATTAAAATTAAAATTAAAATTAAAATTAAAATTAAAATTAAAATTAAAACAAAAGTCATGATCAAAATCAAATTCAAAATCAAAATCAAAATTAAAATTAAAATTAAAATTAAAATTAAAATTAAAATTAAAATTAAAATTAAAATTAAATTTATTTATTGTTGAGCTCAAGGCCGTTTAAAAATTCCAAAACATAAAAATTTTTGAACTTTTTTTTTAAAAAACATTTATTGTCGATATTTCGACCTCATTCTGAGGTCATCTTCAGGACTGAAAAACAATATTAAATACGTTAATACATATACATTTACATATATACGTACATAAACCCTTATAAACATAAACAACTTAACTTACTTGTTTGCCTATGTTTTTTCGACTGAACAGATGAGCGAATACAAAAACTTAAACAAGTGAATTTGGAGACATAGAAAACATGAAAATATAAACAATTGAAAATACCGCAAGTGTAAACAAAAATACACAAGAACAACAATACATAGAACAGTAACGTTTAAATATGTATGTATGTATATACATATGTTTCTGTAACCATGCAGCTATCCTTTGTGGTTGTTGTTGGAAATAATTTCAACTCAACTGAGAGGGGACTTTGCACTAACAAATAACACCTATTTTATATATTTTTGTTGTTGGAGAACTAAATTTCGATAAACATGAGCGCAATTGTCTGTATCCATTTTAAAATTCATCCTTCTATTATTAGGGGTGTTCAATATATGTAACATCTCTAGGGTGTACCGCTTGTGATAGTGTTTTTCATTCTCCAATATTGTAACCTTTTCAAATTGTGGATAATGTCCCGTATTGCTGCAATGGTCTGACAAGGCCGTCTTGCCGTCCGAATGATTATTTCGTAATTTTATATTTGATTTGTGAGCGGAAATCCTTGTCTTTAACTTTGTTTTTGTTGTCCCCACATATACCTTTTCGCATACGTGGGACTCGTCACCACTGCATGGAGATTTCTCGTTTTTTGGAATTTTGTCTTTGGTGTTACTGTATAGTTGTTTCAAGGTGTTTTTATATGTAAACGCTATTTTGTACTTATCATTGTCATATATATTTGAGTTCTTCATACGTTCTGATAATCCCGCGACATAAATCGATGATTTGTAAATTTTATTTGTTCGTTCTTCGTTTTTGTTGTCCAAACTGTTGACTCGATGTTGATGAATTATTTTATTTATTAGTGAAGGTGGAAAGGCATTGCGATACAAAATGTTTTTGATTATGCCGATATTTTTCCCGTGGTATCTTTTGTCACTTATTGAAAGAACTCTTTGTACGAAATTTTTAGCGGTATTTAAAATTATTGTCTTTTCGTGCTTTGAATAAAAGTTAATTAGTCTCCCTGATGCAGTAGGCTTTTGATACCAGTCTATGGTTATTTTGTTGTTCCGTTTTATTATTAGGGTGTCCAGATATGGTAACATCCCATTATTTTCTTTTTCGATTGTGAATTTGATTGACTTGTTGTAGTTATTGAGGGTGTTGAGAATAATATCACAATCTTCTGTTTTAATAATGGCAAATAGGTCATCAACATATTTGGTGAGTAACCGTGGTTTATTTTTAGAGTCTTTTTCGAGTCTGTGTAATAATTCTTCCATTACGATGTCCGCTATAATTGGTGACACTGGTGACCCCATTGGCATTCCCGACCGTTGCTCGTAAATCTTTCCATTATATTTGAAGTATGAGTTCTCCTTTATGCAAAATTTAAGTATAGTTAAAAATAACTCTTTAGTCAAAACAGTATGCTTTTGTATTTCGTCCCATCTCGAGGTTATAATTTCAATGGCCAAATCAACCGGTACACTGGGAAATAACGACACAACATCTAACGACACTAAAATATCATCGTCATATATATATGAGCCTCCAATCTTCTGTTTAAACTCCAGTGCTTCTTTTACGTTATATTTGGAGGTCTTGGTCAAGTTTTTAAGAATATTTGTGAGATATTTACATAAATTGTAGGACGGTGCATTAATGGACGAACAAATAGGCCTTAATGGTGTGCCGTCTTTATGAATTTTCGGCAAACCATAAATTCTTGGTGGGTTGGACGTTTTGCTGAGAAGGGAATTCTTTTCTTTGGCATCAATAAATTTATTTTTGTACAATCTTTCTACTATCTCATTGTTTTTGTTCTGTAACTTATTAGTAGGGTCGCGTTTCAAATATCTGTATGTGGTTGTGTCGTTCACCAATCTTTTCATTTTAGTTTCATATTCCACTTTGTCCATAATAACTGTTGCGTTGCCTTTATCCGCACTCATGACTAGGAGTTGTTTGTTCTTTTTTAAAAATGTTCTTGTGGAACGTAATGTGTCTTTAATAAATTTGTCTCTCGTTGAAATTTTGGTTTTATTTAAATGATCGCTTATTAGTGTCGTCAAATTATTCCGTTCAATTTCTTGTTTTTCTTTGTGCGTAATTGTTTGTATGATATTTTCTCCGTCGGCTATAAAAAAGTACCAACGATCCTTGCAACAAATCACGAGACTGGCAGAATCTGCGAATTATCTGGAAATGTGTAGAAGAAGTGGTTTAATACCAAATTTCATCAGCAACTCGACTAAAAATATTTTATACGCAATCAACAACAACACCAGCAATAACCAAATACCAACAAAACTCTCTAATGCAGTAGCTTCCTATATCAACAATGTCCAGGTAAAGATGGTAAATATGATTATTAGAATTAAACACGAACTCTGTAGACAAAAACAAAAAGAAGTAAATAGGCTTGAAACAATAATAAAACAACAACTTAACGCAAATGACTCAAACATATTTTTTGAAAGCGAGAAATCACTAAACAATAAACATACAATAACAGCCAACAAAACTCATCAAAAGAAGTATGATGAACTAAAGGAAAAACAAAGAGAGACTTTCAACATTAGGGTGGTTCCAGAATGGTTGTGCAATAAAACCAACATAGATATCCCAACAGACATTCAGTGGCTTTTGTCTCTTGGTCCGAAATTTGCATTGCAAACAGAAAATAAAGAATTTCCACTATTCAAATTTATAGCCGACGGAGAAAATATCATACAAACAATTACGGACAAAGAAAAACAAGAAATTGAACGGAATAATTTGACGACACTAATACGCGATCATTTAAATAAAACCAAAATTTCAACGAGAGACAAATTTATTAGACACATTACGTTCCACAAGAACATTTTTAAAAAAGAACAAACAACTCCTAGTCATGAGTGCGGATAAAGGCAACGCAACAGTTATTATGGACAAAGTGGAATATGAAACTAAAATGAAAAGATTGGTGAACGACACAACCACATACAGATATTTGAAACGCGACCCTACTAATAAGTTACAGAACAAAAACAATGAGATAGTAGAGATTGTACAAAAATAAATTTATTGATGCCAAAGAAAAGAATTCCCTTCTCAGCAAAACGTCCAACCCACCAAGAATTTATGGTTTGCCGAAAATTCATAAAGACAGCACACCATTAAGGCCTATTTGTTCGTCCATTAATGCACCGTCCTACAATTTATGTAAATATCTCACAAATATTCTTAAAAACTTGACCAAGACCTCCAAATATAACGTAAAAGACGCACTGGAGTTTAAACAGAAGATTGGAGGCTCATATATATATGACGATGAGATTTTAGTGTCGTTAGATGTTGTGTCGTTATTTCCCAGTGTACCGGTTGATTTGGCCATTGAAATTATAACCTCGAGATGGGACGAAATACAAAAGCATACTGTTTTGACTAAATAGTTATTTTTAACTATACTTAAATTTTGCATAAAGGAGAATTCATACTTCAAATATAATGGAAAATTTACGAGCAACGGTCGGGAATGCCAATGGGGTCACCAGTGTCACCAATAATAGCGGACATCGTAATGGAAGAATTATTACACAGACTCGAAAAAGACTCTAAAAATAAACCACGGTTACTCACCAAATATGTTGATGACCTATTTGCCATTATTAAAACAGAAGATTGTGATATTATTCTCAACACCCTCAATAACTACAACAAGTCAATCAAATTCACAATCGAAAAAGAAAATAATGGGATGTTACCATATCTGGACACCCTAATAATAAAACGGAACAACAAAATAACCATATACTGGTATCAAAAGCCTACTGCATCAGGGAGACTAATTAACTTTTATTCAAAGCACGAAAAGACAATAATTTTAAATACCGCTAAAAATTTCGTACAAAGAGTTCTTTCAATAAGTGACAAAAGATACCACGGGAAAAATATCGGCATAATCAAAAACATTTTGTATCGCAATGCCTTTCCACCTTCACTAATAAATAAAATAATTCATCAACATCGAGTCAACAGTTTGGACAACAAAAACGAAGAACGAACAAATAAAATTTACAAATCATCGATTTATGTCGCGGGATTATCAGAACGTATGAAGAACTCAAATATATATGACAATGATAAGTACAAAATAGCGTTTACATATAAAAACACCTTGAAACAACTATACAGTAACACCAAAGACAAAATTCCAAAAACGAGAAATCTCCATGCAGTGGTGACGAGTCCCACGTATGCGAAAAGGTATATGTGGGGACAACAAAAACAAAGTTAAAGACAAGGATTTCCGCTCACAAATCAAATATAAAATTACGAAATAATCATTCGGACGGCAAGACGGCCTTGTCAGACCATTGCAGCAATACGGGACATTATCCACAATTTGAAAAGGTTACAATATTGGAGAATGAAAAACACTATCACAAGCGGTACACCCTAGAGATGTTACATATATTGAACACCCCTAATAATAGAAGGATGAATTTTAAAATGGATACAGACAATTGCGCTCATGTTTATCGAAATTTAGTTCTCCAACAACAAAAATATATAAAATGGGTGTTATTTGTTAGTGCAAAGTCCCCTCTCAGTTGAGTTGAAATTATTTCCAACAACAACCACAAAGGATAGCTGCATGGTTACAGAAACATATGTATATACATACATACATATTTAAACGTTACTGTTCTATGTATTGTTGTTCTTGTGTATTTTTGTTTACACTTGCGGTATTTTCAATTGTTTATATTTTCATGTTTTCTATGTCTCCAAATTCACTTGTTTAAGTTTTTGTATTCGCTCATCTGTTCAGTCGAAAAAACATAGGCAAACAAGTAAGTTAAGTTGTTTATGTTTATAAGGGTTTATGTACGTATATATGTAAATGTATATGTATTAACGTATTTAATATTGTTTTTCAGTCCTGAAGATGACCTCAGAATGAGGTCGAAATATCGACAATAAATGTTTTTTAAAAAAAAGTTCAAAAATTTTTATGTTTTGGAATTTTTAAACGGCCTTGAGCTCAACAATAAATAAATAATTTTCACAACAAAAGGGCCAAAATAATTTCATAAAAATTAAAATTAAAATTAAAATTAAAATTAAAATTAAAATTAAAATTAAAATTAAAATTAAAATTAATGTTAGTTAAAATTAAAATTAAAACTAAAATTTAAATTAAAGCGATAATTAAAATTAAAATTAAAACAAAAATCATGATCAAAATTAAAATCAAAATAAAAATCAAAATCAAAATCAAACTCAAAATCAAAATCAAAATCAAAATCAAAATCGAAATCAAAATTAAAATCAAAATCAAAATCAAAATCAATATCAAAATCCAAATCAAAATCAAATTTAAAATTAAAATTAAAATTAAAATTAAAATTAAAATTAAAACTAAAATTAAAATTAAAATTAAAATTGAAATTAAAATTAAAATTAAAATTAAAATTTAAATTAAAATAAAATAAAAGAAAAAATAAATTAAAATTTAAGTTAAAATTTAAATTAAAATTAAAATTGAAACTAAAATTAAAAATAAAATTTAAATTAAAAATAAAATAAAAAATAAATTTAAATTTAAGTTAAAAATTAAAATTAAAATTACAATTAAAAATAAAATTTAAATTGAAATTAAAAATAAAAATAAAATAAAAAATAAATTAAAATTTAAGTTAAAAATTAAAATTTAAATTAAAAGCTTAAATTAAAAAACCAAGAATGAAGGAAAATATTAAAGAGAGTGAAAATCTGAAAATTATAAAAGAGAGAAGAAAGGAAAAGAAAAAGGAATAAATAAATAAAACACGAGGAAGAAATATTAGTGAAAATGAGCAGTGGACAAATAATAGAAAAGGATTAAGCATGGGACGTTGAAGCGGAAAATAATGTGTAGTAAAAAGGCGCAAAAAAGAAAGGAGAAGAAGAAGCGGAAGAAGAATAAAAAGGCGGGAGAAGAAGCAGGAGAACTTAGTGAAGAGAAGTTCTAATAACAACAAAAATGTACCATGCATATATGTATGTATCATAACTACTACTACCTACATATACGAGAACAACTACAACTACAACAATACAAATATAAAAATTTTCGGCAAGCATTCGATTTACCAGCTAAACTTCACGTGCACGTGGTTTTTACAATAATTTTTCTTTTTTTTCTTCGTAATCACTACCAAATTGCCTAAGAGGCGAAATTCCTGTAATCTATGCATTTTTAATAAAGCCATTTAATGTTATATGTGCCCGTGGATAAAAGGAGTTATTTTCAAATAAATTTTTTCAATCATTTAAAATTTCCATAAGCATTGCGTGCTGAGTGCGAGAAAAATACTGATGCAAATCTCTGGAGCTGACTATTAACCCTACGCTGCTCATGAAAGTGAGTATAGAACTGAATTAGCATTTCAATAATGGAAGTTGCTAAGTATATAAACGAGCACTTTTTCCAGCTGGGGTTATGATAACACTTAGAAAAAGCGCTCGTTGATTGCAGCCGAGTTCTGGAAAGGTTTTCCAGGAGCTTTGCATTTCATAAATGAATTCAATGATTTTACAGGCTATTTGTTCCATTGGTTTGAGTTTTATGTATTTGGTCAATTCATCTCTTCACAGGATATGCTTCCGATCAATCATTTTCAGTAGTCTTATTAGTCCTTGAAAGTTAATTCCAGACACACCGATTAGTCCCAGTAGTCACGTGTACCTTTATGACTAACTTCGAGGTGAATTTTTTCTGCACATCGTGAACATACATTTTGGTGCAGTCAAGTGTTAATGAAAAACAACAAAAAAAAAGCATACAACTTCATCATACTTCCGTCTGTTATTGAGGTCTTCCTACAGGAAAATATTTTGCCCACAATAAGCAGACAAAATAAAGTAAATAATAAGTATCATAAAACAAATAATAACAAAAACAACAACAACATAAAGAGCACCAACAATGAATCGCTTAATCGCATGCAACAAAAACAAAAACCCACAATGGGCGTTTACGCGATTGTCTTGCATGGATAATCTGTGATTTAGCAACTCCTACAGGTCAAGCGAACGCATCAATTATTGCCGCTGGAGTGCCAACGAATAAAGAATAAAAAACAAATAAAAAAAATGATGAAAAGAATTTTGTTTTCTTTATATGGGCAAAAAGAGTGGGCAGCTGCACGCACAATGAAGCAGGCGAAGCAAGCAAAGAGGAGCAGTGGAAGAGGAAGCATCAGCAAACAAAATTTGTGCGCAGGTGGCAAGGAGTGCAATGAAATGCAACAGAGCGCGCGCAGCAAAGGGAGCAGTTAAAGCAAACTTTTGGCCATATGCTGCACTGCAACATACTCCGTATATGATTTTTTTTCATAAAATTAGATATTACAAGCCTTAAAAATTATACTTTTTTCTTTCTCGTTGCGCATGCGCAGTCATTTGTTTGCATATATTTAATTTGAATATAAAAAAAAGAAGGAAGAATAGTTGACCTTTGTTGCTACATATGCGCGCAGCAACCAACACCAACATTATATACATATGTGTGTGTGCGGGTATTAAGTGTAAATTATCTTTTCAAATCGACACAAGCCAATAGATTCGACAGTAGTTGGCGCTATTAGCCAAATGTATGTATGCTGCAAGATAAGTTGTGGCAATATCCAAAACATGTTTGCCGATAATGTTCGCATGTGAAACTGTAATCCATTTGGAAGGCCATCTATGAATGCCCATTTTTGTTGTTGCTGTTTTTTTTTTAATATATAACTTGCTATAGGTGGTGTTACCATTATGAAGTGCATATGATCAAGCAGACATACATACACTCGTACATATCGCACGTTTTATTCAATAGGGATTTAACTGAAAAAAAATTTTTTTTGGGAAAACGCAAACAAACTTTTATAATTCCAAATAGTTTCCTTCTACGGCTAACTACAAAATCACTTTTATTTCCGCCATTTTTATCTTTTTGGGTATTTTATAAGAAAAGACTCAAAGGCATGACCCAGTTATTGAAATATATGGCGAAATCCCAGAAATCGAAAATTTCGAGTTAAATCCCCATTGCATAAAACGTGCGATATGTGCAAAATAAATTGCTAATTTTTTGTATTTTTTCCAAAATAAGCTCAATCTACATGTTTGGAGGGCGTAAGCCTTGCACACCATAAATTTTTTCACACTTGCCTTTTTTCCGTAGTACGAGTATATCTATTTCGTATTATGGAAATTTACCAAACACAATTTGTATAGCCTTTCTTCTTTGGCATATGTGTGCAAATATTTCACTGTTTATATTTATTTGTAGTATGTTTGAGTATATACGAGTATTACCTGTATTAAACTATGATTCTTAAATGTTACTAAAATAAAAATCAAGCAAAAGCATTGTAAAGTGCCCACCTCCATTTAATGACTTAATTTCCTGCTCAAGTTCGTATATACTCGTACATTAATTTTTATGGTTTTTGATATTCTTTAATAGTGTAGTCATTCATGAATATGAAACAAGCCATATGATATTAGTCATGCGTAGGGATGGCAAAAAAAAATTAATAATCGATTAACCGTTTTTTAGGTTAACCGAAAGTGTTCGATTATTAATCGCGAATAATCGTAGGGAACTAACCGATTATAACCATTTTTCGATTACAATTACTGACAAATTAATACGTAGTACCCCAAGAGGACAAACAAGCTAATTTTTTATACATATTATGTATGTGTGTTCGTTTTTATTAGCCGTGTTTTTATTTAAGCGCATATTCATCTGGGCTTAAAGTTTGTATGGATTTCTAAGCGCACATCTCCATTCGCGCCTCCGGAAATTTTTGATTTCAGTTCCAAGTCCTGTGAGAGCCCCTCTACCCCCCTGAAATAGTCATTTACTTCGGGGCGTTGTTCCTTAATGGAAAATTTTCCCAAAAACAATTTTAAAGAGGTACGAATTCATACAAATTCGTATAAAAATGAAATCATATTAAAAAAGCTGTGCACATTTATCTACACGTTGCGCTTACTTATATAATAAAATAAATACATAAATAACATCATCAATCATTCATTAATACTAATTCATAACATTTTGCCTTGAAAAATAATTTACAAAATATAAGGATTTATTTCATGAAGATAACCATTTAATTATTGTACTGAGATGGTTTAAATTTTTAATAATGCCACTTTCCTTAAAAAAAAATATAATAAACGAAAAAATCGTCATTTATTGGGAAAAATCGTCAAATCATTGCTTAGAAAAATCGTCAATTCGGCAACACTGGCTGGGAGGGAACGTTTATTGCGGTTTTTTGGATATACTCACAAAACCGTAGGTAACCGAATTCGTACTCGAATGAAAAGGCGGTAATTCTCAACTTCGATTATTTCCTTTTGATTATTTTCGACTTGAGAGGAAAAAGGTTAATCGAAAAAATAATCAAAAGAAAAAAACCGATACATTTTAACCGTTAACCGAAAGAAATTAACCGATTATAATCGTTTTTCCGGTTATAGTTGCCATCCCTAGTCATGCGTTCTCAAACTACTACGGCATATATTTTGCTTTGGCATGCTAAAGCAGCTAAACAATTTTATCACAGAAATACGGGCAATGGTATTTTTTACGTAACGACCCTAGGCTTAAGTCCCTTAAAACTTATATATATTTCAGAATATGTATATCTAATAATAAGTCAGTATTTACCTAATTCATGTATATCGCAGGACAATACGAGTACAAGCAATCTATGCATTTTCGAAAGACTTAAGAAACGAACTTTCTGCAGTCTATTAAGCCAGCAATCGCTTCTAGAAGGTGTTTCCATAGAATGTTTTGTTATTATAAGTATAACTTCTCTTACGCATTATTGGTAATGCGAAATAGAATAGTTCTACAAATAATTTAATTTTAGGCCCTTTCGACAGAAAGGGAATATATCATTTCTTAGATCCACTACGGGTAATGCAAAATATAAATATTTTTTCGTCTTTTTTTCATTTTAATCGACTTTGGAAATTACTGCATTTCTCGGAAAGAATAATTTTATATATGTTAGGGCACAGCCAGACGACGCAAGAAAGTACTTTCAAAAAGAACAAATACAAAAATTTGAATTTTTCACTTTCTTATAGTAATTTCTTGCATCGTCTGGCTGTAACCTTATACAAGTTGGCAGTTTTAAATGAAGGACTTTTCTTATTAAAAAGCTAAAAACTTAATTAAGATATTGAAACCTTATTCTTGTATAATTCTGTGAAAGCAGCATGTCCTGAATGTTCTACTACAACCACATCTCTATAAGATATTGATGGACAATTTATGTATTTTCAGTCCCTAGTCCAAATCATTCCTCCTTCCTATGAATGAGCCGCTTCTCTGTAAGGACTTTCGCCATCGCTTCTCTTCATTTGCTATAGCACTGACTCTGCCATTATTTTTTAGTATGCACATCGCATACCTATTTCCTCGGATCATCACTCAGATGATACATTAATACATATTATCCCCTTTTCCACCAGCCACCTATATTGGGAACATCTGCCAAATTTCAGTTTAATGCTTGCTTTATAAACGCTAGTGTATGTGTTCAAATTAATTTGCTACACAACCCACGCAGCCATTGACTTAAAACATTCGCGGCGCATTAAATATGCTGGACTAAAATGCCAACCATCGATGCGCGCCACATGACGGGTTCACAAATTACATACATATGTATGCTTAGTAATGCATAAATATGTATATTAGTAAATCATATTTGCCACATGTGTATAATGCATGGTTTCATAAGCCAAAGTTATTAAAGGGAGTATGTGCAGAAACATATGTATGTACGTAGTTAAATGCTTAAGTTTTTTAACATTTTTGTAATAAAGACATTCCGCTGATCCACCTTCAATTTGTGGCTGTAAAATAAATTGCACTTCGCACATAAGAAATCTTCGGAATATTTCTTCTTCCATCCACGCTATGTGTCTTTCTATTTATATTAGTATGTGCACTTATGTATGTAGTTAAGTAAATATGTAGGTATATTTATGAATGCTTATGCAAACATGTGTGAATTTGTGAAAGTTTCTTTTTTTAGCTCTAGGCGTTGATATTCGTAATTGTTAAATAATTGTGATTAGTTGGCAAATTAACAAATTGTTAGAAATTGACAAAAATTTACAAACAAATTAGCTGAGCCATAAATTGCATTCCAAGCAGGTTGTCTAAGTGCATATTTTCGTGTGTAAACATAACGGTTAAATGAGCAGGTTAATGGTTAATTGTGGTTGAAAATGTTAATGGTTTAATTGACAAAAAATTCGTTTGCGTTAGCTTTTTTGTTTAATAAAATATATTTCGATTATTAGCTGTATTTATGGCATGAGTGAGTTTGTGGAATCTAAACCCAGCGGCGAAAATGTTGCTTACAGAATCGATTAAGTCATGCATACATGTAAGGCTGAAATGCACACCACCTCATATACATATCTGTTATATATTTTCATATACATAGCCGCAAAAGTAGAGTGAACGCCTACACGTTACATATAAAGTAATCAGGGTAGTGTAGTGTAGTGTTCATCCAATGAGCATATCACTAACTGGCATACATTGTAAGCTATAGGTAGGCAGTTCGAATCCTACTTCGCCAACGTTGTAAGGTGGATCTAGGCGGACTGAATACAACTGCGTTTACAATGTAAGTTGTTGGTAGGCACCTATAATATACTTTCGCTTATCTTGTATGGTGAACGTAGGCGGATTGAATACAATTCCGCTTACATTGTAAGCTGTAGGTAGGCACGGTGAGCTTAAACAACTTATTATGAAAAGTCAAAGTAACCAAGATATTATTTCATGGTTGTATTCTTGGACATATTAGAAGATGTTCTGAGCCAAAATTGAAATCATTCATCGGACACATTTTGAGAAATTCCATGTTTTTTTTAAAATGGTCAATTTTTTCTTTTCATGCGAGCCCCTGTTCTTTTTATGGCACCCACGGTAAAATGACTGTTCTGTTCTTCTAGTATATAAGTGTATAGTAAAATTCATTACAGTAAAAATACATTTTAAGACGTTTATTATTTATTATTTATAATATTTTAATATAAACATAGAAAGGTTGACAGTTTTTTTTAAATATGAAGAATATTATATTCACATACAGTTTTCTTCAAATTCTCCATATAATTTGGGTTATTTGGTCTAGTTCGCTACTTATAATCCCATGTTTTTTTGAAATCATAATGCACAGCCTCCATGGCTTGCTCTGAATGATACCCTAATCCTATTCCCTGCCTTGAACAAAAATCTTCTATATGAAAAAAAAAAAACTGTATGCACTTTTGGGGTTATGGGTATAGAAAGATCGTTGTAACTCTTTCGGAAATTAGAAATACAATTAATATAATTACTTTTCAAATCAATAGTGAAGCAAGATTCGACCATTGAATGAAAATCGTTAAAAGTTTTAAGTATTTGAGGCGCTCTAAAGGACATATACATCTTAATACATCGGTGTTTTCCAATAATTTCTTCCAACTATTGCGTTAATGTGGGCTGAGAAGTTCTATGTCCAATAAAAGATTTTTCGTGGTTGCTCAGGTTTTGATGGGAATAGTTGTAAGAAATTATTGGAAAACACCGATGTATTAAGAAGTATATTTCCTTTAGAGCGCCTAAAATACGTAAAAGCTTTTAACGATTTTCATTCAGTGGTCGAATCTTGCTTCACTATTGATTTGAAAAGTAATTATATTAACTGTATTTCTAATTTCCGAAAGAGTGACAACGATCTTTCTATACCCATAACCCCAAAAGTGCATACACTTGTTTTTTTTTTTCATATAGAAGATTTTTGTTCAAGGCAGGGAATAGGATTAGGGTATCATTCAGAGCAAGCCATGGAGGCTGTGCATTATGATTTCAAAAAAACATGGGATTATAAGTATCGAACTAGACCAAATAACCCAAATTATATGGAGAATTTGAAGAAAACTGTATGTGAGTATAATATTCTTAACCATCACTACCCCCACTAATCATATGTATGTACATACATATGCACATATGCAATGACTTTCAGATAATACAGAAAAGAAAGTTACATAAATCGCTAATGACTGCTTCACACATAGGCTTGCCCAGCCAATTTATGCTGGGACTGCCACTGGTATGTACACATGTAAGGAATCGTGCAAAATTAGGTAAACTCAAGAAAAAACCACATAAAAGACCAAAAAAAAACACCGTAATCCGCCAAAAATCCATTATACCTACACAGGGAGAACGTCCATGAAGAAGTGGTGCATTTTTTGGCAGTCAGATCTGTTTTATACAATTTTAAACGATATTATTTGCTGGCTATCAGCGCTTGATTTAAAAATGTATTTGAAAAAAAAAATTTCAAACAAAATTTCTTCAATGTGATTGTTATTTTGTTTCTATGGAATTTCCGAATTTATTATAGCAACACAACAACAATTAAATTTGAAGAAAAACAGAAAAATCATTTTTTTGAACCCTACATACTTTTTCATACACATTGTATGTTAGTTGGCATTGTTCATAATGTGTAGTATACATTATTGGGGAGAAGGAGTTTGGTAGGCAATGTTCGCCGCTGGGAAATATTTGATATATTTTAACGGAGAGACAATTCGACAACTCAACATGAAAATTTGTTGTTTGTGTATTAAATATATGTATAAGGCTCCAGAACGAATGAACTTCGTAAACTTTTATAATGAGGTAAGCCGTAAGAGAGTGCCGTTGTAGAAAAGAAGGTTTTTACTGACGTTAGAAATATTAGCTTGAGCATACTTTCTTTCATTTGATCTAGTTTTGCAGACATTTGATAATATCTGTTAATATCTTGTATCCTAGTCTTTATTAGACGTAAGAACGCATAATTGAACCTCATAGAAAATACTGGCTTGATTTTCTCTAAAACACTTAAGGCGGATTCATCGTTTGAGTTCAGAACTAAAGTTGAATTTGAGTTAACTAATAAAAATAGTTCAGAACTTTTCGGAATTCCTCTCACACTCCGACACAACAACAACACATGGAAAAAAATCTCTGAACTCGAACGATGAATCCGCCTTTAGTGTTGCTACAAGCTTCCATTGCCAGTGGGAGGAGTTTGATTAAAAAATCCAAATATCGTATACACTAAAGAATCATGCACCCTCTAAGCTAATCAAATTTATGGTACAAATTTAAATAATATAGTTATTATATTATGCCTTGAAGTTAAAGTTATTAACTTTTCTAATACTTGCATATACGACGAACACCTGTTTTGGTTCATAACTCTGTCACTACCACCCTATTGAATCGAACAACAAATGTCTTGAAACAAAATAAAAATAAAAAAACTATTAAACTTAGACTAAAACGATAACTCAATTGACGGCATCACTTTACTTTTAGTCGATTTGATATCACTAATTATAAAGAAAATAAATAAGTTCTGCACAGAGCTGTCTGCCAATGACATTTTCATGATTACACGCTGACGTATGCTTTATCAAAGCGGTTACAAAATGTTATCGAATTCAACAGCGCAACGGAAAATAGCAAAAAGAAAAAAAAAAAAACACCTTCGTCAACGTTAACGTGAATGGGCCAGCAATCAGTAAGCAGAGGCCATTATTATACGCAAACGTTGCACAGTGCACAATAGAATGTTGAAAGTAAAAATTTATAAGCAATTTGCTGAAACAACCCAATAAAAATAAAAACATGAACGTAATACATTACCGTCAAGCAAAGAATAATGAGATTTGAGGAAAAGTGATGGAGGATTTTCCTACAGAGAAGAAGATTCAGAAAAAATAAAATACTAATATGGTTACCAGGACATAAAAATATCAAGGGCAATGAATACGCTGATCAGGAAGCGAAAGCTGCAACAAATAGGCCATTTGTAATTACAAATAACCATAACCCAAACGACATACATAGATACTTAAAAAATCGACTTACACTAGAGAAAACAAAGCTCATACATAATTGTAGTGAATGGTATCGGAACATCGTGAAACAAAATCCAAAAACTAATTACTTATCCCATATTTCCCAACAAAATATCACACGACTAGACCAAATTAAAATTTTAAGACTGCGATTAGGACACACTAAAATAACAAATCAACATTACATAAATAAAAACATTACGCCTATTTGTCCATTTTGTAATAACAGAATTAGTATTAACCATATAATAGACACATGTCCAACAATAAGCAACATTAAAACACAATTTTTTAATAACTCTCAGCCCTTAAGCATTCTATCTAATCCTAATAACCATAATATTGACGTAATTATAAAATTTCTAAAAAAAGCTAAGTTATATCATGAAATTTAAAAAAAAAAACATGTAAATATTTCCTCAAACCCAAAAAAAAAAAACAACACGAAATGTAAATATAAAAATACTTATATATTTTTATAGCATTAAGTAACTATGTAAACTAATTCACTTAAAAACATAGCCGAAGGCCTGAGTTGCCAGTGCTATATAAAAATACCTGTTAGTTTAGCTTTTATGCTTAATTATCAATATA
Source organism: Urophora cardui (assembly GCA_960531455.1). Taxonomy (NCBI): domain Eukaryota; kingdom Metazoa; phylum Arthropoda; class Insecta; order Diptera; family Tephritidae; genus Urophora; species Urophora cardui. The sequence continues at coordinate 51,851,081 of OY482673.1, forward strand.
AATAAATAAATAAAAATAAATAAAATACTTTATCCTATTCACTCGCCCGCTAATCTATTTTGCATTACCCGTAATTGTTAGGAAAGGGAAATAATTTGAAGGCCACTATAATTTGTCTTAATTTAGTGAGATTTTAGAACACTTTTTTGGAGAAGCGAAGGTAGAATTTAGTTATTGGAAGAGCCATTATTTTGCCAATGCTAACACAACAAGGCCCTCTGAGGTATATTGTATATTACTTTCAGAAGCGACTGCTGAATTTTGGGTATAGAATTTTTCAGTACATGCGTATAATATTCCGAATATATTATCATTAATTCAAAAGTTATGAGTTTTGCAGCACAATAAACTAAAGAGGCCCCATGGTGCGTGTGTGCGATTTTATAGCCGAAGTCAATGGTGCGAAATGGCGGTAAGGGATCCGATTACCAGAACGACAACAAGTGTCGCCTCATCACGAAAAAAACAGCAGCAGCATCACCAGAAAACCAATAAAAGAAATAGCTTCAGTGAAATAGCAGTGGAAATGTCACTAGTATACCTATACCGCCATCACTGCCACTACCACCAGCACCACATTAAAAGTGTCTACGACAAAAAGAAAAATTATAAAAAATTTAGTAGCAAATTTTTCTGTTTATTTGTTTTTTGGTTTTTGTTAACTTTATTTCAGTCAATCGCTCGTTCAGCTTGTTGTCAGGCTAAGTGGTGTTGTTGCAGACGTGCGCTGTGCTGGTGTGGTGGCCCCTTTCGGACATGCGCTGGACATTTGGCATAGATTCGCGCTAAGGAAACAACACACAACCGCACGTAATTCTGTATTTGTACGCATTTACTTTCATGCAAAAAAGAGTTAGCGATAAGATGCAGGAGCAACAAATGTTTATTAGGGTATGTAAATAAAAAGCTGTAAATTTATCATAGTCAAAGTCAAATATATAAGACCTTTATTTGTTTTTCATGCTATTCAATTAATAACCGAACTGATTGTGAAATATTGTTTCTCTAGTGAGAGGTCTGCAATAAATTGTGGAGGTAATTATTTAATGCAGCACCCATTTTTGTGTAGCACTCTAATGTAAATCGAATCGTTTCCAGCCCAAAAAAAGTCGCCTCACATATATTTCAAACACACATACATTCACTTATCAAGTGAATACGTCGCTGAAATTGACATTTTGACAAATATTGACGCTTTGAGTGTAAATCGCCGACGTCGTCAACGCCAGCATTCACCGACCACTATCCATCCACCATACTGCATCCACCCATCTCCCATCCTTCACCCTCTTTCTTGAACTGACCACATCTCTGGCTTAGCACAAACAGCCGGCAGCATTCAAAATCAATGACAGCCAGTCGCCGCAGTTGCATGCTACCGTTTTTTGGTTGAGTTTGATTTTATTGCTTTTATAGCTCCGATGCTTATTTGTACCTGCTGCATTGATACTTTAGTGCTGCTACAATTGCTGTTGTTGTTTTTGGTGCTTATGGTGCACCACAGGTGCTCCAATTTATATGGCGGCAGCATGCCACACGCCGCATGCGGCGCGTTACTCTAATATCGGGTATATCTTGGGCGACGTCTGCTGTTGCTACCGTTTGTTTTTGCTAGAAGCAGATCGCCTACAACAATAATGTAATGTACAACAACGATGGCAGCAAATTGAAATGAAAAAAGCAACAAAATAAAAAAATTTACATAAACAACAACTAAAAGGATCGATTAAAAAAACAAAAACAGAAAAAAATGTATTCACATATAAAAACTGGAAGCAACTTTAAATGCAGAAGAAACTGTAAATGAGGAACGTTTGCTGGGTCCAGAGATAAAACCAGAGCACCGCGGTGCACTGGCGCGTTTGCTCACCGTTCATCCACTGTTGCTGCTTTCGTTAGCTGGTGGTTGTCCTCTGCTGTACAGCAGGTAGCTGTACAAACACATAACCATTAAGCTACATACAACCATGTATTCATATGTGCAACATAGTGGTGTGTTGTGTAGCAGGTCGTGTACTGTTTGTTGCTGACGACGTATTCCCCATAGGGTAATTAGTACGTACGATGATTTTTCGCTTTTTTATGCCAATGGCGGCTGTGATGTTGGTGGAAGCGTTGGTTTTAGCTATTCACTAGCCATGAAATATGGCACACAAAAGTGCAGGCAACATTTTGACGTCGCCAATTGAAATTGTATATATTAAAGTTTGTTTTTTGGGCAAATGATGCAAGAAATGTTGCAATATAACTGGCTTATCGTAAGTAATTGAAATTTTTAATGCAGCATCAGGGACAACACGCGCATATAACTTAGAGGTTTGACAAAAGCATGTTTTCCTTATTTTGAAAGATATTAAGCTAGCGAATTTATTCAAGTGGTTGATGGAAAGTTATAGAATTCCTGTAGCTAATATAAGCGACAGTCCCGAAAAATGACAGCCTGGAACTAGAGAGTTCACAGCTAGCTCAGAACTGCGTCTAAAGGGATGCAGAGCGGGAGAGTTTATTATTGTGTCTTCATGAACAATTTGTGTTTACAGCTATTACTTTACTTTAAAGTTGAGCAACAACAAATGCTGCATTATAACAGACATAGGCATGCCATAACACTTTTGTTCGGAGTCGATTCACACATACATGCAAACCAATGTATCGGAAATCACTCTACGCTCTCGGACGCAACCTCTCTCAAAACTTTGCCGAACATTACATTATAAGTACAATAATGTCCTTCTTGCTCTCTTTTTCTGGGTAGTACCAAATAGAACTTGGTTAAAAAGATGTACATTAGGCCGTCTCGCCTTATATGGACCAAAAAAAAGTCCACCGTACGCCCCCCATATGATTTCTATTTCGAAAAGATTTCTGAAAAAAATTTTTAATTTTCTTTTGGACGCCGCTAGATGTCGCTAAAATTAATTTTTTTATATCTTCGGTATTTATGGTCCGATCCCTAAGATTGATACACCAATCTCTTTGGCTTGAGAGGAGGGTTTATACTTTGTAATTGCATTAACCCTATGTGCGTCATTGGAGTCACTTCCACCCAGTATTTAGTGTATACCACCTTAATGTAACTTTTTTCCGGCATGTTAAACGTCGTTAAAAAGCATTAATCTTTTGCAAAAGCATTAATCTGAAGAAGTTTTCTGAAGAGACTTCTACTGAAGTTTTATGGCGAATAATTTTCTAGAACAATTTAGCCCTCTAGGGACCTTAAAAATACTATATCCTGACTATACTCTATTTCCTGACTGTATAAAAAAGGGTCAAAATAACCCTTTTTAGATATGCTAGATGATTAAAATGTTCTAGAAAATTATTCGGCATAAAATTTCAGTAGGAGTCTCTTCAGAAAAACTCTTTGTAAAATGAACCTAAAAGACCGCAGGAAGCGGAAATCTTTATATTCCTCGGAATATTAAATGTGTTTTATTTCCGGTTCTACTGAATCAATCGAAATACTTCTTTTGCAAAAGATTAATGGTTTTTGACGACGTTTAACATGCCGGAAAAAGGTTACATTAAGTTGGTATAAACTAAGTACTGGGTGGATTTGACCCCAATGGCGCGCATAGGGTTAATATAATTATATAGTAGAAACCCTCTTCTTAAGCTAAAGAGATTTGTGTGTCAATCTTAAAGATCGGACCATAAATACCGAAGATATGAAAAAAATGTATTTTAGCGACATCTAGCGGCGTCAAAAAAAAATTTTCGAAAGAGAAATCATATGGGTGGGGGGTGGGGGTGGGCGTACGGCGAAATTTTTTTCGCGATGCGCTCTAATGTACATATAACCTAAGTAAAAATTCTTGGCGTTTGTAGGTAAGTGGGCATAATTCCACTTTTTGAACGATTATGTTTCAAAAACTTGGCATCTATATATGTATATAAAAGTGTAGGACGTTTTTGTGTCAGGAAATTGCCCAAACACAACTGAAGCGCCAAATTGTGCAGTTTATTCTTTGGATAGGTCCCCTAGATATAGGCTATACTTTTCCCGATAGATGGCGCTAGGGTCGAGATATTCAGAAAATCTGTATTTATGATCCCATTCTGTTCGTTTTTGGTAAGTATATACGCGTATGTTTGTTATGTAATCAAAAACATAGTCCATATGGATATCTATATGAGTTCCCGGGATATCTGAACCGATTCAAATGATATATTCCGATATGGATGGCCACGGAATGTTGTTGATACGGATATCGAACGGGAGAGGAGGAGTCAGAAAGAGAGTAGTACAGGCGGAAGAAGAGGTAGAGGGGGAGGGAGATGGAGTAGGTTGATTGATAGGCAGTAGCATAGTGTCGCAGCGAAGCGGGACGGGTATTTGCTAGTTTTATTTTATAATACCGCAGTATATTACGAGTTCTGCTGGCTGAGGATTATTTTTGTAAAGCGCGGCCAAAGACTGACCAATTTTCAACTAATCCTGAAGTGCTTCGTTCTGAACTAACTCCGAACTATTAATTTTTGTACTATCCAAGGATTGTCCATATAGCAAGTAAGTAGTATAGAACGCATTCCAAAGTTCTGCAGATGGCGATAATTGCCACTTTGTAAGATGTCGCCATGTTAAAAACGACAGATGAAAGCGTTGCGTTGGTATAGAACGAGAACACTGTCTCTTTTTGAACTAGTTCTGCACTAGCCCGGAACTAGCGCGATTTGCTGCAGGGATGCAACTGCTAGTTTCAGAGTGAAAATCGTTGTAATTTGACACTCAAATTTGTACTTTAAGAGTTTTCCCTATTTGTACTTATGTAGCTATTTAATTTCTGTCAGGCATGGCCAAAGTCAGCCGCGGTATTTATTTATTTCTATTCGAATCACTGATATGCGCGAAATTATTCTACCAGTCTCACTGTTTATCCAGAAATTTGAAGACAAGTATCGGTTCCATGCGAACAATTAGTGTACAACTCTTGACATTTGTCTAAAAATTTGATATCCATATTTAATCTAATCTCTTATGCCTACAGACGTACAAAATATTAGCAAAGTCTTTTAAATTGATTGCAAGATCTGTTGAACTTCATCAGTGAAGCTTTATCACAAAAATAAAATTTCAATTCACATTAAATTCGTGCCAAATTTCATAAAAATTAAGTAACACAAAACATCGCTCGACAAAAAGTTCAACCAGAAACACTAAATTATTAATGCTTGATTCAGGAGCGCCCCAGAAAAAAAATTGATAATTTATTCGCCGGCAATAACAAATATCGATACGTAATTTATCTGTTGAAGTATTAGAATTTATTCATTTCACAATTTAAAATAATTATTTGAAACAAACAAAAAACAAAAACAGCAACGAGGCAAAAGCGCTATTAAAGTCCAAGCACACACTGTCCATTTGAATTCACTGGACGATGCCAAATGGATGATATGCGCCCGTACAACATACACATACATACGTTTGTTTGCACATAATCGAAAGCAAAAGCAAAAGCAAAAAAATTTGCAGCTAAGCAGAGTGAAATGTATGAGCGCATGTTTGTGCATGTGTGTGTAGGTATGGATGTGTACAAGCAGCTAATGGCGCAAAAAGCAGGCAAATATTTGAATGTCTGAACAATCTGTCCAAATTCAGCACTAAAGATTCATGTTCAATACGTGTAAATAAACCAAATTGGTCACGATTTTGATATTTTGTTGTTGTAAGTTTTTTTTTTCTAATTTTTTTTACATTCGATTTGCTTAGTTAGCTTACTTATAGTGTTATTTGTTGCTAACAGCGCTCGTTGCATGGATTGCACTTTTTGCTGTCGCTAATGCAGTTTGTTTGCTGTCGTTTGCTTTGTTGTTGTTGCTGTTGCTGTTGTAGACTTGGTATCACTGCCGCATTGCTGACTCGTTTTACTAACTCTTTCCGCGTTGCTGCAAGAATGCATGCCGATACAAGCTGTTTTTTTTTGTGGAGTTGGTGCCTTCTGATCCTGGCAACTGTTACATAGGCTGTTATATGTATGTGTGTATGTATGGACATATGCATATAGCCTACGAAAAGATGCTTTGAACACTATGTTGGGTATATACCCAGTTTAGCTTGACAAATAATATCTATATCCACATACTTAAGCGTGATTTATTTTTATGTTAAAAAGTCTCAGAAGGTAAAACGGTATTTGTAAATTTTTTTTTAAGAAAAAATGTTTCTAAAAATGTAAAAAATTTAAAAAATTTGATTAAACATTTTTTTTTCTTAAAAGCCGTTTTCAGAAAACCAAAAAAGTTGAAAAAAAGGTTTCCGGAAACGGCTTTTAAGAAACAAAAACTTGTTTAATAAAATTTTTTATATTTTTTTATAAAATTTTCTAAAGAAATATTCCTAAAAATACATATTCCTAAATATTGTCAAAATATTCCCAAAAAATGTTTCTAGAAAATGTTCCTAAAAAGGGTTTATTGGTCAGAATTATTCAAATCTGCACACAAAAATGTTTCCAAAAATTTTTTGAATATTCTTAAAAATATTTGTGAAAATTTTCCAAAAAAATATTTCTAGAAAATATTTTTACATTTTTTCCAAATTTTTTCCTGCAAAATTTTTCTAGAAATTTTCTGGAAACATGTTCCGAAAAATATTTCTAAAACTGGCCTGCCCAACGCTCTCGTATTGAAAGTACAAAACTCAATACATCTAAAAAATTTTTATATGCACTGAGAAAATTTTTGCTCATTTAAATTTTTTTTTTATGAATTGCAATAAAATTTTATTTTAGAATTAATTTTCAAATGGTAGTATCACATACGTACAAAATTTGTTTATTTTTTATATTAACATTTTTGATTACTAACTTTTTTCAGTGCAGTAATTTTTCGAATTTTTTTTTTCATTACACATTTGTAAATTTCGATTTCTGACGGCAGTGTTCGAGCTTCCTATACAAAGTGCACATACAATATGAATCATAGGCACATATGTACATAGAATATTTTTTTTTATATCTGAGTGCTGAGGCAGTGCAAAGAAACTTTAATTTTTATATTTGAATTGAAAATATATATCTGTGCCTATGAGTTGTGCTTTGTGTGCCTATGAGCTGAGCAGCTTTATTCTAAAATGTGTTTCTATTAGAAACTTTCTAACCAGTTTTCGAATAAATTTTGCTACAAAATTTCTCTGAGTGTAGAAATAGCCTATAGATAAGAAATTTGAAAATTAGGTTCGAATTTCCATTAAGAAAGAACGCTCCAAGATAAATAACGTTCGCAGGGAGGCAGAGGGGTTCTAGCAGATATCAAAACTGAAATAAAAACTTGCCAAAGGCTTATAATTTATGAGATATTTGTTGATAAAGGTATAAAATTTGCCACACATTTCAGGGTGCTTTTCTTCCTTAATGGAAAATTTTCCTGAAAATTATTTTAAAACCTATTTAAATATATTACAAATCTGGTTATACTAAGATAACTAAAAACACTAAAGTCCACACGAAACTAAGCTTCTATAGATGTTTTTTTTATTATCATTTAACTTCCATGTTCTTGTAGTTGACGCATACAAGCACGTCACATGTAGTATTTAAAAAAAGTGCTCAACACAACTTAGTAGCCAACCAGCCAGCTGGAGACGCAGCAACACAAGAGCATAGTGCTGGAAAAACATCGATGTTTACGAGTATCGATATTTTCGATATTTTTGAGAAAAAACATCGATATTATCGATATATAGACCTTTATATTAGAGCTCTAGATACCCGGGTATCGAACAATTCGAAAAGATCGAATTTGTCTGAGGCTCGTTTGTTGTTCAAATGCCCGTACAAACATTCGAGCATTCGAGCTTACAAACAAAAAAAAATGTGTATCGAAAAAATAAAAATAAAAACAACTACATATGGAGAAGAAAAAAAATAATAAACAAAAGAAAAAAACAAACTTCAAAATGCCCGAATTGTTCAAATGCCCGTACAAACATACGGGTAATAAACAAACAAACTACTGTTCGAAAATTTGAACAACATTTGTTCGGGCTACTGGAAAATGTTCAAAAAAAATCTGGAGCTCTAATATAAACCTTAATTTAACATATCTATATATAACAGCTTTATTTTTCGAAATGTCTGCATTCATTATTGTGCCCTGAATTGAACGAGAGTGACAGTCATTTATATTACTCTAAAAATTGACTAAATAAACATTTAAACTAAATATTTCAATTTATTATCAACAGAATCTTTTTTGAAAAGGGAATTTAATAATCAAAAAACAAAAAAGGTAAATTCTGTTCCAGCCAGAATGAGTAGGTATCAATTACAGTGGTTCACTGAAATATTCCGCATTTAAATTATTTAAAAAACCATGTTAAAGACTAAAAGGTTTGAAATAGACAAATTAATAACGCATTCTAAATACCTTTTACACTCAGAGAAAATAAATCAAAATAAAATTTTTATTTTTATAATGCACGTTTTCAACCAAGTCATTTTATTTTAGAAATGAATTTTTTAAATTAAAAATGAAATTTTTGGAATTAAAATGTATTTGGGATTTAAAAAGAAAATGTTTAAATTAAAAATAAAAATGAATGGAAAAAAACATAAGTTTTTGGTTCAAAATCTCATAGTGCTTAAAATAGAAATAAAAATTTTTAAATTTAAAATGTTTTTTCTTGATTTTGCAATTCTACAATGAACATTAAAAAAAAAAATGTTCGTATTTACCTTACTTTTAAACACAGGAATTTCTACATAGGAATCAAATTTTAAAAAAATCTCCAAATTTGGGGAATTACCCACAAAACGGTAATGCTGCCTTTTACCAGCTTCTTTCCGCGTTTATCAGTGATGGATCCATGACCGTCGATATATCGAATATCGGAAAAAAAATATCGATATATCGAAAAAGTTCAAGAACATCGATGAATCGATATTATATCGATATCGCTTCCAGCACTACAAGAGCATTTACGTACATATGCATGTGTGTTAAACTAACGCGCTCAATTTAGCAACAACAACCGAAAGCAACATGTTGCTTGTGACTCGCTACAAAATATGTATAACAACAACCACCAAACAGCAGCGCATATTCGCGTCGCAGAAATTATAAACCAATTAAATTTTAACATTTTTTTTTACTCATAAGCAATTTGCATTAATAAAAGCAAAAAGTATACATATTTCAATAAAGAACAACTTTACTTGCTAAAAAAGAAGAGAAAAAAATAATTGATGCTGTTGACAACAGCAAAAACAGTCGCGTGACAAGCGTGCGAGACAAAAATGAGCGCAAACATACATACAAGTAATTTGTTAACAAATTATATATTAGAATATCGAGGGTATCTAAAAGTTGAATCACATAAAGATTCTGAGGAGAATTAATTGATAATAAAAAGCGTAGGAAACGATGGCGCCAGACAAGAACAAATGGAATAAAAGTATATGAATTTTATATACATAGATATTTATATAGGTAAAAGTATAAATCTATCTAGCCGATTTTAAATAAAATGATGTAACACAAATTAATGCCATTGGCAACATTTTCTATTAAATTTTTTATAATCACTAAACGGGCAGGCAGTGTGAACTCTATCACCCCCGCTTGCTCGCACATTTAGCATTGTGCTTGCAGGCAGCAAAACTCTATCCACGAAACTGCCAAGTCATAGCCAAGCATGTCTGGCTGTCCGAAAATTGCCCATCGACGCGTCACATTCGTGACAAATTTAACCTAATGATCCAAAATTATCCAGGCGGCTGGCTAAGTAGTCAACAAAAGAAATAAACACAAAAAATAGCAGTAAATGGCTGTGAGTCCATATCGATTGGAATAGAAAATAAAGCGTAGACGAGGAAAATCAGCGCAAAAAAAGTTTTGTTTCGTTGACTTGGTCAGTTGGCCGGCCGGTGTATAAATTGAAAAATAGAAGCAGAGAGACAAAAAAAAAACGAAACAGCCCAGTGATTGTGATTGAATGCTCGAACTGCTTTTAGCTATTTAGTTGCATGGCTAGCAATTCGTTTCGTCGGTATAATTGCCTAACGCTTGATCGGTTTACAGGCAGTCAGTCTTTCAGATTGTCGCTCAGGCAGTCACTCAGTCAGTCATTCAGTCATACTGAGTCAGTCAGTGTATGGGCGAATGGATAAATGGCTGAGTGCTACGGGTGCGTCAATAAACACTAAAATTGGCAATGTTAATTTGCAAAGTTCGATTTTTTCTGCTTCCTTATTTCTTCTTCTTCTTCTTCTCCTCCTTATTAATCTTCTTCTTCTTCTTCTTCTTCTTCTTCTTCTTCTTCTTATTCTTCTTTTGTTTACTTCGCTTTTGCTAAATATAATGATCCTCAAGTTGCACCTACATTCACTCTGTTTGCTCTAGCTAAGTCTGTGGGTGAAGTTGCTCATTGGGAATATTTTCAATGAATTTTCATTTTAGTTTTTGATGCCGCTAGATGTCGCTTAAATAGATATTTTTTCATATCTTCGGTAAATCTTGTGGTCTTTTAGATTAACTTTGCAAAGATTTTTTCTGAGAAGATCCCTAGTGAAATTTTATGGCGAATAATTTTCTAGAATATTTTAACCCTCTAGCGACCTGAAAAATGCTATTTTTTCCTGACTTTATAAGAAAGTTTTTAAATTAACACTTTTAACTTTTTTGTGCGATACGGTCTAATGTTAGGGATGGCAACAATAACCGGAAAACGATTATAATCGGTTAATTTCTTTCGGTTAGCGGTTAAAATGTATCGGTTTTTGCCTTTTGATTATTTTTTCGATTAACCTTTTTCCTCTCAAGTCGAAAATAATCTAAAGGAAATAATCGAAGTTGAGAATTTCCGCCTTTTCATCCGAGTCCGAATTCGGTTACCTACGGTTTTGTGAGTATATCCAAAAAACTGCAATAAATGTTCTTCTAGTTCCCGAATAGACGATTTTATCGTCATTTTGACGATTTTTCCTAATAAATGATGATTTTTTTGGTTTATTATATATATTTTTTTAAGGAATAATTGTAATCGAAAAACGGTTATAATCGGTTAGTTCCCCACAATTATTCGCGATTAATAATCGAACGCTTTCGATTAACCTAAAAACGGTTAATCGGTTATTTCATTTTTTTTGCCATCCCTATCTAATGTACCTACTTATATTGGGAAGCTGTTGAATGCGGTAAACTGAACTCAGACATTAGTTAAATATTTATGTAACTTTATGGACAATAATATAAATACTTTAAGTAAACTAGCATTGAGGAAGATGCTATTCTCTATTGCTTTTATAACTCCAACGATATTTCAATATACATATGTAGCTTATCGAATAGATTGTAGTGGCAGCGCAATAAAAGGCAGAAGAAGAACCAAACATCATCTTTAACTCAAGCAGAAGCCAAGATCTTTGGTTTACATTTTACATTTAACATACATATTTTAAGCAATACAATTTTCTATCAATAGAAGAAAATCGAACCCGCATTCAAAGCAAGGCCATGCAACCAGCATTTGTTTGCCAAAAATAGCAATAACAGAAATATTTACAAACAATATGCAACAAATCAAGAATAAGTTTACATAGATTTGCATATGTACGCGCATATTTCATTGTTTTTGTTATTTTTATTGCTGTTAGTTGTATGACACCGGCGTTGCTTGACCTCTTGGCATTTTTATGGGTCAAACAGAAATGCGACCAAACAGATCAAGGCAAATACACAAGCAAACAAATATGTATACACGTATGTATATTTGTATATATGCAGCTACATGTGTATAAACATTATTTGCCATAGCCGGCAAGCAGCTGAAAATAAAAGTAAACAAGAGTAGCAAACCTGGTTATGCTTCATGCGATTGGCATGCAAAACAAATTGTTTTTTTTTTATTTAACACACATTTTGTATTGATACAAAAAGACATACAAATCGAAAAAATACATACATACACACAAGCACAAGCGTCTGCAACACATCAGCAATCGCTAGCATTTAATCTGAAAACGTTACTTTTAACTGCGGGCAAATTTTAACTGCTTAAAATCGATTCATTCTGTTTGCTCGTCATGCTAGCAAATTTTAATAGCGCCTTAATACGCGCAAAGCATCAACTCGCATAAGAGCGTACGAACACAAGCAATAAATGTTTTGTATAGGAGAACAACAAGAATACGAGTAACAACAAAAGTTTCACTTTTATTTTTGTTGTTAGTATGTATTTTCGAATTTTCGATTTCGTTTTCATTTCAATTTGTTGCAATTTTTCTCGCATTTACCTTGTTCTGCCGTTATAATGTTGATAGCATCTTACTATGTGTTATGCTTGTTGCTGCTGATGTCGATGCTGTGTCGCTGGTGTTGTTGGTGTTGCTGGTGTTGTTACTATTGGTGTTGTTGCTATGGTAAGATTTGCTGTTAATTCCTGATATAATCCATATATAGTATATATATGTAGGTACATACAATTTATTCGGGTATTCGCTTTTTTGCATAATTTGAGCATAGCCTGCAAATCGCATATTTACAGCAACATTTTCTTTTAATTATGATGATGATTCCAGCAAGGCTGCGTTTGGACATGAATGTTCTATCAACATTTCACTCTAAGCAACACATATGTTGCTAGATAAATTGATCGGCAGTCTCGAGGATTCAGATTACACATTTATGATAGCCTGAAGGTAATTTCATTCATATTGAGTACATGATGAGTGCATCTTTATGTTGCTAGCAACATTTAACTTCAAGCAACATAGATATTGCTAGCGCGCTTACGCGGCCTGGTATAGAATATAACCCTCCAAGATGTAGATATCTGATGCGTTTAAGATGCTTTCAGTTATAGATATACATAGTATAGATTCCTTATGTTGTACAATTTTTTTCACGAAAGATCGCGTTCCCGCAACCGATATTTTATTTAATTTAATTTTATTTCATTTCATTTCATTTCATTTTATTTTATTTTATTTTACTTTATTTTATTTTATTTTATTTTAATTTATTTTATTTTATTTTATTTTATTTTATTTTATTTTATTTTATTTTATCTTGTTTATTTTATTTTATTTTATTTTATTTTATTTTATTTTAATTTATTTTATTTTATTTTATTTTATTTTATTTTATTTTATTTTATTTTATTTTATTTTATTTTATTTTATTTTATTTTATCTTGTTTATTTTATTTTATTTTAATTTATTTTATTTTATTTTATTTTATCTTGTGTATTTTATTTTATTTTGTTTTAATTATTTTATTTTATTTTATTTTATTTTATTTTATTTTATTTTGTTTTAATTATTTTATTTTATTTCATTTTATTTTATTTTATTTTATTTTATTTTATTTTATTTTATCTTGTTTATTTTATTTCATTTCATTTCATTTTATTTTATTTTTTTATTTTAGTTTAGTTTATTTTATTTTGTTTTATTTTATTTTATTCTATTTTATTTTTTAATTTGATTCTATTTTATTTTATTTTAATTTATTTTATTTTATTTATTTTATTTTATTTTATTTTATTTTATTTTATTTTATTTTATTTATTTTATTTTGTTTTAATTTATTTTATTTTTTTATTTTATTTTGATTTAATTAATTTAATTTAATATTATTTATTTTATTTTATTCTATTTTATTCTATTTTATTTTATTTTATTTTATTTTATTTTATTTTATTTTATTTTAGTTAATTTTTTATTTTATTTTATTTTAATCTATTTTATTTTATTTATTTTTTTTAATTTAATTTAATTTAATTTAATTTAATTTTAGTTTATTTTATTTTAATTTAGTTTTCTTTTCTTTTATTTTATTTTATTTTATTTTATTTTATTTTATTTTATTTTATTTTATTTTATTTTAATTTATTTTATTTTATGTTATATTATTTTATTTTATTTTATTTTATTTTATTTTATTTCATTTTTTTTAATTTAATTTTATTTTTTTATTTTATTTTATTTTATTTATTTTTTTTCAGTTGTATAAACAATATCCCCACCCTAATTTGTATGTGTACCTATATACATATGTAACTACAGCCACGTTGCGATTTTCTCAATATTAGGTACGTGTTAAGGCGCTATCTGCCCATCTACAGACACGTACTTAAAACTCAAGCAAATACGTACATAAAACTGAAACCATAGCCGTGTTTTTGCACATACATACTTACATACAAATCAATATGTGGGTGCTTTTGTGCTATGCTACTATTAAATAGGTTTTATTGGGCAACATTAATGGTTTCGCACATTATTTGATTTTGATTTTGATTTTGATTTTTTCCACTGACTCTTGCGTCAAAAAAGATATGCCGGTTGCGAAGTTAAGCTGCAGTAAATCCATATACCACCAACTATTAGTTGGCAACAGCTTTGGTTGCATTTAAATAACAATTGAATAGCACTTAAGCACATAGAAAGATACAAACAGGCAAACCTACAAACATTTAAACACTCACACATAACTACATAATAAATATGCGATTCTGTGCCACAAGTGTACACGTTTGCGCCCGCATCTTGGCGCTCAGACAGCGATCAGACGGAGGGATCAGACTGCCTGCCAGTAACAGTTCTGCATTTTTCAGTTCTCCAACTGACATATGCCATGACGTCCAGTAGGGAAATAAAAAAAAAATTATAAATTGAACAGCATTGCTTGGTTTTGTTTTGGTTTTTTTTGTTTTATTGATATTGCTCATGCTAATGGTGTTGATAACTAATGCATAAAAAGCATAAATTAGTTTAGTAGTATCTAGTTGTTGTTATTGTTGTTGCTGTTGTTGTTCTTCTTGTTCAACGAATTTTTGTGCGCGACAAGCTTTAAGTAGCAGCAAAGATCATTGGGGTGAGATGGCTGTTTAAATTTTTATTTTATGTGAGAAAATTTGGCTGGCCGTGTTTGAATTTGATTGGCGCACCTGATAAAGCTGGCTGAAGCTGTATATTATTGCGCTATGCATGTGCATATATTGTCTTTGTTAGATGTATAAGAAGTATGTGTAAACATTCTTTTATCGTATTGTTTTAGCACAAAATAGTTGTTGTAAATATTTTGGCTTAAAAGCTTTGATTCTGCTGGTATCTAGCTGAACGAATAATGTGAACTCTATTAAAAGCTTTCAATGTAAGAGAATGCATGATTAAGAATAGAATAGGAATGTGATAAGAAAAAGAAAAGAAAAGGGGAATGAAAAATGGAAGACAAAATGAGGTAGAGAGAAGTGTAAATAAAAGAAAACAAAAAAAAAAATGAAATAAGAAAATAGAAAGCAAAAAATTGTCCGATTATATTTATATAGATAGTCAGGCAGCTATAAAGTCGATATTGTCGCATAGCACCTCAGTGTGTAGCAGACTGTAAGGAAGCCTTGAGAGTAATAAGCAGAGATAGTATTGTCCATTTATACTGGATCCCAGGCCACAAGGAGATAGACGGTAATGAAAAAGCTGATAAGCTGGGGCAAAGAAGGGCGCAGGTCCGAACAGAATATTCCAAGAACGTTCCTATACCACTCAGTGAAATTAAGCATATCGACCCCTTTGTGCGACTTTATCGTAACGGACAAAAGCAAATTTTACAGGAGAGCATTTTTTTCGTTTTTTTACTACTTTTTATTGGTATTTTGAAACGAAATTGAACACGCGATTAGGTAATTAAGTAATATACTGAACCTGATAATTTTTTTCTTGAAAAAATTTGCAGTTTGCGAAAAAATCATAATTTTGTCCCTTACGATAATTTTCGCTCTCAATTTTTTATGAGTTTGTTTGAATAAATGTCCCTTACGATAATATTTAAAAAAGGGTTTGTATGACAAATACAAGTGTTTTATTCCATACTTTTGTGTTTTTAATGATGGGGTCATGGTAATATAGTGAGTAGTGTTCTAAAGTTTGCACGTTCGATTCCCGGCAGACCAGGGACCGATCTATTGGGAAAATTGGTTTTTAAAACTTTTTATAATATGTACGTTTGTTGGAAATTTGGTAAATAGGTAGATTATTTCCTGTATTGTGACGGAGCAATGGAAGGAGTGTGGGGAGTAACAGAAAGGGGAGAGGTAAATGAGCAGGGAGAAGGAGAGGTAAATGGAAATATTAAAATTTTACATTATTCCGATAAATCAGTGGTTGGACAGGGCAACATCTGTCGGCGTTTCTAGTCAACAATATAAAACTACACATAGAACGTGAATTTGAACCAGCGACTCCCAATCAGTAAATGTCAGAAAACCCTCCAAAAACAAATTATATTAGCAGATGCCGTTTAAAGGCGCCACAAGAACAGAGAATACTACTGTTATTTTTTCTAAATAAGTAAGTATTTTTAATCGCTAGTTTTCATTATTTTACATGCAAGTGGGGCATTCTCTTATTTCTATAAATTACTAGAACCTGGGTGGTCGAGCTCAGACGTGATTCTTTGCCTTAGAAAATTCTAGTTCACCATATAGAAATATAAAAATATCTAATCAAGTAAATTAGCCAAAAATGGATGTTTAAAATTTCATTCAACTCAGTCAAAGTGTTTTCGCGATAGTTTACAAAGGAATTAATAAAATTAGGTTATGTAGAAATCCCACTGAGCAATATTTTAATTGAAATACGTCATTTCATGTCCATATTAGCACATCTAATTTTTTTTAGTTCCAAAAAGGTGGCAGAATTGGAAAAACATGCCCAGGGTAAGCACGTGGATTGAATATCTTAAAATTAGGCATACTATCTGTAAAACGAATTTCATCCAAATCGGTTCAGCCGTTCCCGAGATAGTAGTCGATATAGAAATATATAAATAAACTAATATACATACAAATATACATACAAGAATAACTCGTTTAAGATAATCCAAACATAATCATGGTACCATGGCTACATTACGCTTACAATTCCTTCATTGTATTTTAAATTTCAAAATAAATAGTACATAAAATTACTTGCTAGCTGTATTCAAAATATTTTTTATATGGGCGATACGATAAATTCGAGCTCAAGAAAAAAGTGTCGATTGTTCCTTACGATAAAAAATAAAGCCAATTTTTGGCACAACTATAAGGATTTTAGCTATAATATTTTACCAGGTGATGCGCTGACGGATGTAGATTAAACTTGCATCAAAAAGTGAAATTCCAGAAAATGACCGTTACGATAAAATCGCGCAAAGGGGTCGATATGAACTATTTACGCATAAATGATGGACCAGACCGATAAGGTGTGAAAACAATCGCAGGGTTGTAGGGTGTCCAAAATTGTTGCTATTCCTGAAAAGGGGTGAATGTAAACTTATCATCGGCGTTCCCACAGGAAACTGTCTTTTGGCGTCACATACGTTCAAAATAGCACTTGTTGGTGAAAATGAATGCAGAGTGCATGAAGAGGCGGTAGAGTGTGTTCTTTGCTCCTGTGCTGTTTTTTCCAAGATAAAGTTTCGTCTACTTGGGGAGATCGTATTTATGTTCAGGAACTCTCCTGGTAACACTATGGACTCATTCAGTCTATGTGAGGCCATTAATGGGCAGTCAGTTTAACCTAACCTAAGCAAATGTCACTTTCGAAAAATTTACGTCGATGGATGTAAAATTTATACATTGGGAAAAGCGTTTTCGGTGTCAATTGGATTTTACAATGTTATATAATAACAGGTGCCCTCAAATTGCACGTGACAATGAGTAGTGCAAAGACACATAAAAGATCAAATTAATAACCAAACGAAGTGTACTAAAAACAAGTAAGGAAGCCTAAGTTCGAGTGGAATCGAACATTAGATACTCAGCTGTATGCTTTCATTGTTTGTTTGCGTTTGTTCGATATAGGGTGTATTTTATATGAAACGAGTGCTGCATAAACAGGGCGCAGCCACGCCCATTTTCAAAATTTGTATCAATCATCCAAATAAGCATATAAATATTATTGTTAGTGCAAAATTGCATCCCTCTATGACTTTTAGTTACAAAGACTTCACGTTACAAATTCCAAAAGGGTGTTCCAGAAATATCTTTGTTAAAAAGTAGGCGTGGTCATAAACCGATTTCAATACATTTTTGCGTGTCTATTAACACAAGTTATAAAAGTGCATAAACCAAGTTTCGTCATAATATCTCAGTTATTTGTCGAGTAATAGGCTCGTAGATTTCTTTGCATAAAAAGAGGCGGTGCCACGCCCATTTTATAAACTTTTTTTTATTTTTTGTTTCTGGTCTATTGTAGAACTCATATCACAAAATTTCAATGAATTATCTTTATATTTCACAGAGATATCGCTAAAAATGATTTCATTAGGTCACTTTATAATACCCATATATAAAAGTGGGCGTGGTCGTCAACCGATTTTGGTAATTTTTCGTCCACACATTTGGCTAAGTAAATATATTACGCGTACCAAATTTCATCGATATATCTTTAACGGTTTCTGAGTTATGACATATAAAACTTTCAATGTTTGACCCTTAATAAGTGGGCGTGGCACCGCCCATTTTCAAAAATTTTTGTATTTTTTGTTTTATGTCCGTAGTTGGACTCCTGCCACAAAATTTCAGTGATAGATATTTATATTTGACAGAGATATCGCTTAAAATGTTTTTATTAGGCCCCTTTATAGTTCCCATATATAAAAGTGGGCGTGGCCGTCAACCGATTTTGATAATTTTTAGCCAAAACATTTGTCTAAGTAAGCCAATTACGCATACCAAATTTCATCGATATATCTTCAACGGTTTCTGAGTTATGACATATAAAACTTTCAATGTTTGCCCCTTAATAAGTGGGCGTGGCACCGCCCATTTTCCAAAATTTTTGTACTTTTTGTTTTACGTCAGTAGTTGGACTCCTGCCACAAAATTTCAGTGATAGATCTTTATATTTGACAGAGATATCGCTTAAAATGGTTTTATTAGGTCACTTTATAATACCCATATATAAAAGTGGGCGTGGCCGTCAACCGATTTTGATAATTTTTCGTCAAAACATTTGCCTAAGTAAGCCAATTACGCATACCAAATTTCATCGACATATCTTCAACGGTTTCTGAGTTATGACATATAAAACTTTCAATGTTTGACCCTTAATAAGTGGGCGTGGCACCGCCCATTTTCCAAAACTTCATCAAATTTCTTCATAAGGGCCCGAGCTCAATACGTGGGTAAAATTTTATCACTCTAGCTATATTAGTGGCTGAGATACCAAATATCCGATTTTTTCTATATAGGAAAAGTGGGCGTGGTCATGGTCCGATTTCGCCCATTTTCAATACCAACCGTCCCAGTCTCGATACCAACTTGCATTTCAAATTTCATCAAAATATCTCAATTTTTACGCGAGTTATCGTGCGTACGGACGGACGGACGGACGGACGGACATGGCTCAATCGATTTCTCTTTTCACACTGATCATTTTGATATATATAAGTCCATATCTATCTCGATTATTTCATTATGTTACAATCCACCGTTATGAAATCAAAATTATAATACTCTGTGTACTAGTACAGCTGAGTATAAAAACGAAGACTAAAAAGTGGCAATGAAGTTCTCTTAAGAAGACAAAAAAAAAAAAAAATGACGATGCAAAGCAAGGCATAATCTTTTTCTACGAGTATTAAAAAAAATAAATAGAGTTTAATAAGCAAAAAAAATATCTTTTTTTTTTTCAAATTTCAAGGAATATGTATTCTCACCTTCAAACATGTTACATACATGCCTACATACATATTTACATAATAACAATGAAGCACTCACGATTTTCACTTTCAAAAAACATTAGCCATTAACCACTAGAACTACTAAAACCATTAACCGACAACCTGAAGGCTAACATTCCAGAATGTTTCCGCTTAATATGAATTAATTTTTTGTTATTTTTTTTTTGAACTCGTACTTTGAATTAGTTTTACCTTCGCAAGCAAATTTGCGCAATCCATAACAAATTAATAAAATTTCGAGACAACGTGTAACAATGTTTCGTTTTAACTTAGGCATATATATGTATACATATGTATGTACAAGGAAATAAACACAAACAAAAAATATATAAATAAATAGAATTTTGGCCAATTTAAAGCAAGCAACCAATGAATTTTTAGTAAATCTTTTATGGGTCTCCTTTTTTGCAAATAACAATTAGGGTTAAGGTACTTGGCCCAGTGTGCTGGAGCGATGCGAATTAAATTTAAGGTATATTTGTATATTAAGAGGCACACATTGATGTAGGTATGTATGTATGTATGTGCGCTGGTTGTCGTTTGGTGGCGCAGCATAAACGATTTGTCACAGCTTTAGCAGCCAGTCGAGCACTTGGACACAGTTGATGAGCCACCGGAACGCATATAACTAACTACATATATATGTATGTATATTTATATATCCATGTATATTCCATGATGTTAACAACGAATGAGGAGCGTTTGCGGTGTTGTTGTATACGTTGGTGACACGCTTGTAGGTCACACTAAAGGTCCTGGCGTGAATTGTCATTGTCGTGAGTTGCATAACAGCAACAGCAGCAGCGGCAGTGCCAGCGCCAATTTTCGTTATTTAGCAGAGGTGGCAAAGGTTTTGGCCCAATGCATCAATAACTATGTAGGGGGATGTAAGTAAATATTTATGTAGCTGTGTATGTGGTTGCAGCCAACTAGTTTGACTTATTTGGCGCGTTGTTGTTCATTGAAAGTGAATTTTTGGTGGAAATATTTTTTTTGGTGTTTGTTTAAATGCGCTTTCGAGTTTTTCCAGAGAATCCCATAGTGTTTGTTATTTGGCTTGCTATTGCGTATGTGACACAGTTTTTCTATTATTGGAGACATTGGGTCACGATAACTTGATTGCCTTTTGTAAATGACTCATGCAGTTGGAAAGAAATGAAGCTGGTGTACGAGTATGTACTAATTTTTCTAAAAAAGCTGACAAATTATATCTGAATTAACATAAAGTGCTCTGAGGATTCGTCTTAAATTTTTAAATTTAAAATTCACTCAGTCATTTTTAAAATATGTGTGTTTAAATGTTTTGAAGTGCTACTTTGGACTAAGTAGGAAATTGGAAAGAAAAGTCCTATCGACGAACAAAAATTATGGTCTACAAGAAGTTTATCGTTCCCGTCCTGCTATACGGCGCAGAAGCATGAACGATGTCAGTTACTCTGAAAAAAAAACGTTGTAAATCTAAAGACTTTCGCTGTTAAATCAACTACTTTCCGCAGTTGAAATGTGCCCAACAACGCTCCGTTGTTGTTTCAAAGGTGCGAGCGTTGTTGATTTAAGTCAATAACGGAGATTGGTGGAAAAAATTTTCACCTAAAAATTAATTTTTGTTTGCGTTTTACTCTTCATCTTCTCTCCGCCCGGGTCCCAACTGCAAATATGTAGCCTCCGCTTGTTCTCCTCTTCTGCTCTCCTTATTAGCATTCACTGGTTGCTATCTTTATTTCTTATTCTGATTTTTCTTCTTTATTTTATATTCTCCTCCGGATTCGAACCATGAAATCAACCTGAAATTCTATCCAATCATCACATAGTGGAACATTCAACATTATATTGAATTGTAGTAACCTATTTATACTTCCATTTCCTAAAAAGGAATCCATGAATTACTTGAATCATTGTAAAAACAAATTTTAAAAAAATTTGTTCTCATTAGTTTTGTTTACAACGGAAACTGTTGGGCCAAATACTTTTGCCTTTAAATCAACAACGGGGAGAAAATTGTTGCTAAAAATAAACTTTTTTTGGATTTTTCTCTTCATCTTCTCTCCATCATTTTTTATACTCAGCTGTACTAGTACACAGAGTATTATAGTTTTAATCACACAACGGTGGATTGTAACAGAGTGAAATAATCGAGATAGATATAGACTTATATATATCAAAATGATCAGGGTGAAAAGAGAAATCGATTGAGCCATGTCCGTCCGTCCGTCCGTCCGTCCGTCTGTCCGTCCGTCCGTCTGTCCGTCTGTCCGTCCGTCTGTAAACACTCTAACTCGCGCAAAAATTGAGATATTTTGATGAAATTTGAAATGCAGGTTGGTATCGAGACTGGGACGGTTGGTATTGAAAATGGGCGAAATCGGACCATGACCACGCCCACTTTTCCTATATAGAAAAAATCGGAAATTTGGTATCTCAGTCACTAATACAGCTGGAGCGATGAAATTTTATCCACGTGTTGAGCTCAGGCCCCTAGGAAGAAATTTGATGACATTTTGGAAAATGGGCGGTGCCACGCCCACTTATTAAGGGTCAAACCTTGCAAGTTTTATATGTCATAACTCAGAAACCGTTGAAGATATATCGATGAAATTTGGTACGCGTGATATACTTACTTAGTCAAATATTTGGACGAAAAATTTCCGAAATCGGTTGAGGGCCACGCCCACTTTTATATATGGCTCTTATAAAGTGACCTAATAAAAACATTTTAAGCGATATCTCTGTCAAATATAAAGATATATCATTGAAATTTTATAGCAGGAGTCCAACTGCGGACATAAAACGAAAAACACAAAAATTTTGGCAAATGGGCGTGGCACCGCCTCTTTTTATAAACAGGAATATACGAGATTTCTGAGCCCATAACTCGACAAATAATTTATATATAATGACGAAACTTGGTGTGTACACTTTTATTACTTGTGGTAATACATGTTGAAAATTTTAGCGAAATCGGTTGACGACCACGCCCACTTTTATATATGGGTATTATAAAGTGACCTAATAAAAACATTTTAAGCGATATCTTTGCCAAATGTAAAGATAATTCATTGAAATTTTGTGGTTTGATTTCTACAATAGACCAGAAACAACAAATAGAAAAATTTTGGAAAATGGGCGTGGCACCGCCTCTTTTTACACAAAGGGATATACGTGATTTCTTAGCCTATAACTCGACAAATAATTGAGATATTATGACGAAACTTGGTTTATACACTTTAATAACATGTGTTAATAGCCACGCAAAAATTTATTGAAATCGGTTTATGACCACGCCTACTTTTTAAGAAAGATATATCTGGAACACTCTTTGGGAATTTGTAACGTGACATCTTTATAACTAGAAGTCAAAAAGGAATGAAATTTTGCACAAAGAATAATATTCATATGCTTAGTTGGATGACTGATAAAAATGTTGAAAATGGGCGTGGCTACGCCCACTTTATGCAGCACTCGCTTTATATAAAGTACACCGTGTTTCCATCAAACGCAAACAAACTATGAAAACATACAGCTGAGTATCTAATGTTCGATTCCACTCGAACTTAGGCTTCCTTACTTGTTCTTTGTTGGTTTTCTCACAAAAAAATATTTTCTCACAATAAATTTTTTAAAGGCAAGCAAGTTTTTGAAACAACAACGCCCGTTTTTGAATAAATTGTTGGATTAAAACCTTTGCTGTAAAAACAAATACTTTTGCTGTTGAATCAAAGACGGAGATTCAACAGCGGAAAGTTGTTGGTTTAACTACGGGTATTTTTTTCAGAGTAGATGACCGCTGTGGTGCAGTGGGTAGAGTGCTCGCCTGCTATGCCAGAGGTCTCGGGTTCAAACCACGGTCCGAGCCAAACAAATTTTTCTAATTAGTAAAAATCCAATTATTGGGTTTTTTAAGAGCAGCGGTCACCTCTCGGCAGTGGGCGGCATAACCTCCGAGAGTATTTCTGCCATGAAAAAGCTTCTCACAAAAAATGCATTCGCCGTTCGGAGCCGGCATAAAACTGTAGGTCCAACCAATTAGTAGGAAAAACAAAAAGGAGCACACCTCGAATTGGGAGAGAAGCTCGGCCATAAAACTCGTCAGAGTTATAATAGCGCCATTGTATTATTATTATTATTATAAGATGAGATGGCACTTGAAGTATTCGAGAGAAAAGTTCTTCGGTAAATTTATGGATCCTTGCGCGTTGGTATCGCCGAGTATATAAGGAGATTACAGGCGAAAACATCGACATATTTCAGCATCGCCAGTGAGGTCGCCAGGGACTTCCTGAACTCAATGGCAGCAACTCCAGGCCTGCCAAAACTAGTGCTCAGAACAGCCACGAGCAATCCCCATAAGGCACAGGTACTCCCAGTCAAGAAACACAATAAGATGCTAAACGAGCTTTTTTTAATGGGATGCCACCGCAGAAGCCGTCCTAATATCCGACTTCTACAACCCGAACCCCTCCTCCTTTTCGACCTCTCCCTAGAGGTAGAAAAATACATCAAACAACCTTGGATCTACACTTACAAAGAGGCCCTAAAAGAGATCCATACGGACGCCGTCACCACCTTTATTTCATTTCGTTCATCTTACATAATACTCAAAGTCTAACATCTAGCATCTCTTCACATGCCCACTCGAACCAACTCACTTAACCGCCCTCTCTCTTTGAATTAGCCCAAAAAAACGCTGCCTCCTTTCTGGGCCTCCCGTTAAGTGAGCCTGCCGACAATTTGTGAGCCAATTATACCGGCTCGGCAGGGATTATTACTGCTATAACAACAACAGCAAGAACAACAACAACATATTTCAGCGAAAAAAATCATCGACTGTGTTGGCTAGGCTAAGTCATGAGATTTAATGAAGGTGCCCGGCCCAGAAAGTATTTCTACCGATACCCGGCAGTGGAAGCAGAGGAAGAGGGAGACCTCCACTGCGCTGGGCAGATCAGGTGGAGAATGACTTCGATCTTCCTTGGTATTTCCAGTTGGCACCAGCTATCAAGCAGCAGAAACGACTGGCGCGCTATGTTGGACTCAGTCAAAATCGTTTAAACCGTTAGGCTCCAATTAAGTACAAAAATAAATAGATGGTGCAAGGTCACTAGATTAAACGTTCAATATTTAAAAAAAAAGTTTTCCAAAAAAAAAAAAGTTTACAAAAAGCAAATTGTTTTACCTTGTCATCGTTGCTGCCAGATTTAATTTATACCCGCATTATGTTGCCAATCGTAAATCAAATAATTTCAACACTTTGAAAATATAACGAAGAAACGGCCTTGTCAGTGTGAGATGGTGGCATCAACAAATAATAAATAAATCAGCAGCTTTGGCCACCATCAGTAGTTATATTATATATAACTTATGTTATATATAATGCAGAATAAAAAACAAATTCTATCCAACTCATCGCATTATTTTTTGCTAGTGTTAATAGCCAGCAAACCCATTATATGTGATTCCAAAGGTATTTATTCCGTTTGCTGATGCCAAAGCAAGAGACCAAAAAAACACTATGTACAATACAAATTAAATGCCGAATTAAAAAAGAGCAATTGTCGACTTACAAAAAAGTTTAGAAAAAGTTGCATGGAAATAAATTATCTCTTAAACGTTGCCGTCAATGTTGCTGCTTGACTTTTCGCCTTGCTCATGCGCTAGAAAACATTGCATTTTCATGAACCCAAAAAACAAACAAAAAAAAAAAACAAAATTTAATTTAATAAGAATACTTCAACTATTTTTGTAATTTATAAGCCAATTTTTTCAAGTGTACGCCAAAAAAAGTGTAAAAACTCTAAACATACATTCCTCAGCAGCATTGTTAACGATTAACGACCACTTATTCTGACGGCCATTGCTCACCGTGTTAAGCGTCGCATTCATTGCTAACGACAGAATTGTCTAACAAATTTGCTGCAATTCAACCGAAAATTTTTAGAATATTCATTTAAGTTCAAGGACTGAAGGTCAGGTGAGGTAGAGGTGATAGATATATACTACACGCGCGCCCCCGCGAAAAATAAATTCAAAAAAGTAATAATAAATTTTTAACCAGACTCGTTTGTACAAATTTGTAACTAAGATGCAGACAGTATATAAATATTTAAGTATATATATATTTCAATGTATACACATACATACATATATGCAGAACAAGCATCGCCTCACGTTGCTGCGTCACGCTATTGATCAGTTTTATATGAATTTTGCGATTTTATCACCAGCAAAGCAACAACAAAAACATTTTCTATGAAATAGCGCTGTAATTCTAAAAGAAGCAAGTACATGCTGTTGTTGTTGCTATTATTATTATTATTGTTGTTAGTGGTGCTCGAACATTAATTGGCAAAATGCGCTACTTGCAGCAGATAATTTTTGTGTTGATCTAAAACAAAGCAGCAACATTACCACCATTACAACCATCACAATCAGTAACCTCAATTCGTTGGCATCACTTCTGTACTCTTATTTCATTTTGCTGTGAAACAACAGCAATAAAAACTGTCTGCGGGCAATACTTCAGTATCTTTAATCAGCGGTAGCGCTTATTTGTTTCGATGGAAAATATATAACAGAGTCTGCATTGGTTCTTTGGCGTTGACCCTGACATCGCCATCGCGGCAGCGTCAAAATAACAGCGCCACTGTTTGTTGTCTGTCTGACTTTGTACGTTGGTGAGGTGATGATTGCTGGTGATTAAATATGTGCATTCTCAGAGTGGCGCTTCGAGTGCGCTAAATAAGTACCTTTACATTTAGTTGCCTGGAAATATGTACTAGTTATTTGTGTATGTAATACTATGCATGTATGCATTTATGTGTGATGAACCGATTAAAGTACATCGAATTATCGAAAATAGCTTATATGCTATCTGCACTGTGGCACTCTTATATCTTGTATGTACACTGAAAAAAATTCGGCGTTTTTAAATTGAGATAAATTTAGTGGCTAAACTTAACTGTGTTTTAGATTTTCAAATAATTAGCAACGCTGAAAACCCTGCTAGCGAGAAAGCTTCTTATACCTCTTTAAATGTTATCTATATTGTATTTATGTATAAATTAATTTTTTAACAATTAAATCAATTTTAAAATTTTTAAGCGGGTGGCAATCCTTTATATTTTTTTCCCCCGTTTGGTTGACACCTCTTTGGCGTAGTATATAATATATAACAATTATTTTATTGTTTATAGATAAATCATTTAATCTAAATTTTAAAATAGGTGGCAACCCTCTAAATATTTTGATTACATTTACCGTATTTACCTCTTACGCGTAATACACAATACATTAAAAATTATTTAAGCGTTTTTATACACATTATTTAATCTAAATTTTAAACAGTTGGCAACCGTCTAAATATTTTTTTTCTATGTGAATTTTATATGAGCTATTGGCGAGTTTTTAATTAAGAAAAATTGAAAAAAATTTTTTGGTAGAAGTTATGAATCCATTTCGGGACCACCACATCCCCTCATCAGACTTCTTCAGACGGCCTCAACCGAGGATCGAACTTAAGTCGCTTCGATTGGTAATCCAATGACATCCCATTGAGCTACCACCACCGTCAGCTTTGTTTCGCTTAAATCTCAATTTTCCTTTTTATTACAATCTACATACCAACAACAGTAGCTTAATGACTCTCTGTTTTTTTTTCGTTTAACGTTTTTACATCGCTTTGGCGTAGTTTGCAATATATAATAATTATGAAATTATAAGTTATTTAATCTAAGGTTTTCAAATAGGTGGCAACACTTAAAATATTTTTTACGTTTGCCGTTTTTACACTTCTTATGCGTAAAAATGCAATATGTGACAATTATTGTATCGTTTTTAGATAAATAATTTCACCCATATTTTTAAACAGGTGGCAACCCTCAAAGTATTTTTTTACGTTTAACTTTTTACACCCCTTCGGCGTAATACGCAATATACAATAAGTATTTTTTCTTATTAGATGTATTATTTAATCAACAGTTTTTAAACAGGTGGCAACACTGTTGAACTTAAACGCGTGCATAACTCCACAAATATTTTCGTAAACTAGCTACAGAAGCTTTAATGTCTGCATGGCCATTTTACCAAAAATTTAACATTGAAATTAAGCTAAAAAATAACTTATTAACTCTTTTCTTGCAGTGTCTGGCGACAACATTGAACTCTGCAACAGCTCAAAAAGCAAAGCGTGATTTCGGTATATTTTAATGAGATCGATTAGAATTAATGAACCGAAAATTCTCAATCTAATTTAAGATCGCTGGCGCAGTAAATAATTCCAAAACCAAACTACGGCCAACAAATCATCAACGCCACACCAACCACCACCAAAAACGGCGCTACCACCAACCGCCAATTCTTCCAACACCATTGACACCAAAATAATTCATACCGCCAACATCGCCAACGGCTAATCGTTGCCATTATAGTGATTAGTTGACAGTTTACCGTTGGCCCAATGCCGCTGCTGCTGCTAAATTTTTAATTTTATTTTTAACAAGCAACGTTTTAAACTTTTTGTTTTTGAGGTTTTTTTTTTGGAGATTTTTTGGAAATTTTTCAAAAAAAATTTTTCAATGAAAAATGCCTAAATATATTTGCTCTCCTCTTTGGTATAGTAGTAGCTTTTTGATAATTAATTTACAGTTGCGCTTAAAGCTAATGGCGCTTGTCAGCCAGACATCAGTAGTTGACTGCCAACAAATGGCTGCCATGTCATTTGCCAGTGTCAATGTGTAAAATGGCAAAATTTGTAGCAAAAAACAAAAACAACAAATAAGAAAAAAAAATTAATTGAAATTGAAAGAATGCCACATTTTTTGTCGAACGAATTGAAGGAGCAACAGCTTTTGGTTTCACTAAGGCAACACAAGAATAAAAATACAAAAAAGTAACTAGAATTCGCAGACATTTGACGTTTTTCAATTGCAATCGAATGTGATTTTTAAGATTTTCACATAATTTTAAATGTGTCAACATATATGAAAATATATCGCACCCTAAATCATAAAAGGGCACAACTCAAAATTCAAAAATTTTCAGGAGAGCTAAAAAACTTTTTTTCATTACAAGCAATCGTATGGCAAAGGGCCAGGTATAATGGTTATTTTTCGGTCGAAAGAGACAGGTATTCAAAAGTTTTTTTTTGGCAATCTCCAGAGATATGTTCCGTATACCCGTTTATGAAAAAAACTCGATTTCGAAAAATTTTGAGTTGTGCCCCTTTATGATTTAGGGTGCGATATGTACAAATGTATGTATGTATGTTTGTATTTAAATTGAAAGGCTTCCACAGACAAAAGTCGCTTCTGGCTATGACTCAACAAGCCTAAAAGTTGTTAAATTAATGCTCATATAATACAGTGTGTAAATACAGTGGCTTTTGGTTTAAAAAAACAGACTTTTGCCATACATAACTAAACCCCAATAAACACAACGGATTTGCCTCAAATTCGAGACGAGTTCGCTTTTCTGATTATATTATCGACGATAGATCGGCGAATCCGAATTCCCAGGTGAGTCACCTCTCATTAGCGATTCGCGCATTTTTATGTTCTCGGATCGTTGGCAATTCGAGATTTGGGATCATTGGCGAAAACATTCTAGAAAATCTTCTTCTGCGAATCCGCCTCGAATTCCCCATGATATCATCCGAACTTTTAAATTTCTCGAGTGGAGTTTTAAAGGGTAAATTAAAGCCCAACAGGGAATTTCTTCGTGTAAAGCAAGATCCAACAAAATTTATAAATGCTATTGCGATAATTGATTTTTCTCGAGTCCGTCTCGAACTCGATACGAATCCGAAAAATAACATTCTCTTCTTCTTCTTCTTGATTGGCGCTTAACCGTCTAGACGATTCTGGCCGAGTCCAACAGAGCGCGCCAATTGCTTCTGTTTCGTGCAGCATGGCGCCACTTGGGAACACCTAGGGAGGCTGCATCGCTGTCCACCTGATTTTCCCAACGCAGTGGAGGTCTCCCTTTTCTTTTGCGTTCAGCGGGTTTCGATAGAAATGCTTTCTTGGCCGGAGCGCCTTCGTCCATTCTCACGACATGACCTGCCCAACGCAACCGCTGGATCTTTATTCGCTGAACAATGTCGATGTCTGAGTAAAGCTCGTACAGCTCATCGTTAAATCTCCGTCGATACTCGCCCACGCCAACGCGCAAAGGTCCATAAATCTTACGAAGAACTTTTCTCTCGAATACTCCAAGTGCCATCTCATCTGATTTTGAAATTGTCCATGCTTCTGCGCCGTACATGAGGACTGGAACGATGAGCGTCCTGTAGAGTGTGATTTTTGTTTGTCGAGAGAGGACTTTACTTTTCAGTTGCCTACTTAGTCCGAAGTAGCATTTATTGGCAAGCGTGATTCTTCGTTGGATCTCCGTGCTGACATCATTCTTGGTGTTAATGCTGGTTCCCAGATAGACGAAGTCCTTAACAGTTTCGAATTTGTAGCTATCAACATTGACGTGGCTGCCAAGGCGTGCTGTTTCTTTGTGTGATGACAGGAAGTACTTCGTCTTGTCCTCGTTGACCGCCAAACCCATTTTCTTAGCCTCTTTATCCAGCTTGGAGAAGGCAGAACATACGGCGCGCGTGTTAGTGCCAATGATGTCGATGTCATCGGCGTACGCCAGCAGTTGCACACTCTTGTGATATAAGATGCTTCCTGTATGGTTAAGTTCTGCAGCTCGTATTATCTTTTCCAGCACCAAATTGAAGAAGTCGCACGAAAGAGAGTCACCTTGTCTGAAACCTCGTTTGGTCTCGAACGGCTCGGAGAGGTCCTTCCCAATTCTGACGGAACTGGTGGTGTTAGTCAACGTCATTTGGCATAGCCGTATAAGTTTAGCAGGGAAACCAAATTCAGACATTGCGGCATACAGGCAATTCCTATTCGTGCTATCAAAAGCGGCTTTAAAATCGACAAAGAGATGGTGTGTGTCGGATCCTTTTTCATGGGGTTTTTCCAGTATTAGTCGTATTGTGAAGATCTGGTCGATGGTAGATTTACCAGGTCTGAAGCCACACTGATAAAGTCCAATCAGATTGTTGACGATAGGCTTCAGTCTTTCGCACAATACACTTGCTAAGACTTAATATATGCGATATTCAGGAGGCTTATCCCACGATAATTGGCGCGTACTGTGGAGTCTCCTTTTTTGTGGATTGGGCAGAGCACACTTAAGTTCCAATCGTCGGGCATGCGCTCGTCCGACCATATTCTGCATAGGAGTTGATGCATGCTCCTTATCAACTCTTCGCCACCATGTTTGAATAGCTCGGCTGGCAAGCCGTCAGCGCCCGGGGCCTTGTTATTCTTAAGCCTAGATACTGCTATTCGCACTTCGTCATGATCAGGTGGTGGAACATGCCTACCATCATCTGCTATTGGGGATTCGGGTCGTACATCTTCTCCTTCCGCACTTTCACTGTTGCCATTATCTAGCAAGGAGGAGAAGTGATCCCTCCACAACTTAAGTATGCTCTGGACATCAGTTACCAGATCACCGTTATCATTCCGGCAGGAATTTGCCCCGGTCTTGAAACCTTCAGGCATCCGCCTGATTTTTTGATAGAATTTTCGGGCATCGGCATCGTTCCTACCCGCCAGCATCTCAAGCTCTTCACACTCGCGCCTTTCAGCCTCCCTTTTCTTCTTTCGAAAAAGGCGCCTCTCTTCCTTCTTCGCCGTTCGATAACGCTCCCATACGCTTCGCGTTGCGCCCGCACACAATGTAGCCCGGTAGGCGGCGTTCTTTCTTTCCGAGGCATCGCGACATTCCTTGTCGTACCAGGTGTTTTTGTGGGCTCGCTTGTATCCTATAGATTCCTCAGCGGCGATACGAAGTGAACGAGCGATGTGTTCCCATTCCTCAGATACATCGTTTGGTGAAGGGTTGCTCTCAGAGAGCAGGAGTGAGAACCGAGTGGTGTATTCATTGGCTGTCTGCGTCATGTGCAGCCTTTCGACTTCAAACTTTCCTTGCTGTCCTGTTGGCACATTCTTTGCTGCACAGAGGCGGGTGCGTACCTTGGCTGCTACAAGATAGTGGTCGGAGTCGACATTGGGACCACGGATTGTGCGCACATCTAGGATGCTGGAGCTGTGTCTGCCGTCGATCATGACGAAAAATAACATTCACCTCCGCGAATTCATCTCGGGTTTGCCACGATACCATCCTCGCTTTTGTGTTTATTGGGACCTTCTTATTTCAACTAACATTTTCTCACCCACATGTCCAACTGAGCCCAGTAGTGAGTTTCTGTAACTCATATCGATCAATGTTCTCTACTGAAATAGTCGATTTGATGTTATCATGACGTCATTCTCGATGCATGCGTTTCTGTATGAAAATCGAGTCGAATGGATCGATAGAACTGACAAATCAGCTGATATGTTCCATTCCAATTCAGTAGGAATGATCGATTAAAGGTGTTTCTGTAAGCAAAATAGTCGATATATTATCTATCAATATACTCGCCAACTTTTTAAACGGTGAGAAAGCTTTCACCGGTCGAAAAAATGGACAAAACAGCCGAATTCAGCCAGAACGTAAGTATATTTTAATTAAAACAAATTATTTATGTATATATGTACATGCTATATATTAATGAATATACATTTAAATATATTTAATATATATTTAAAGGATTTGTAGTCTCTTAAGGAGCGTCTTTGTACTCCCAAAATGCACACATACACACGTTTCTGCCTGTACATGCGCATTGTCGCTTGTCAAATTAGAAATAGGTCTATATTTGCGGCAGCGACAAATGCAACCCTTCTGCCGTGAAGTCGTGCTGGCGTTAAAATGTGTGCGCCCATAAGAACGTGTGCATTTTACTTTTGACAGCTGGCTGCTTGTCGCTCGCCGGTTCGAATGTGCTTAGAGCGTTACATTTATTTTGGCATTTAAGTTCTCGATTGGCGTTTCATTTCCATCACTGTTCCGAATTTTATCGAATAATGCTTGTAGAAACACTCGCTATCGATCAATAGAAAAGTTTTGATAGAATCGACATGACGTCATCAAAATAGACAAATCCACTCGATTTCTTACAGAAACTCACTACAGGAAGTGATACCTTGCCCGCTGGTTCCGTGGGAGTATTGCTTGGGTGGGAGTAGGTTAGGTTTAGCGGGTTGAAGTCTCGCACTTTTCGGCTTTCGATGCTTCCCCCTAAAAAAAAACCGTCAATTTGAGTAGTCCACTTTCAAAAGTGGCTATGTGATTTTTTCATAAAAATTAAAAAAAAAAAACGGATAGAGAAGGGTATTCGTATTTAATGCTATATTTTTCAGAACACATAAGAAGTTTGCAATAAATTCTTAATGGACATTATACACCTTTAAATACTCGTACACATCGCATCAAAAACTCAATATCGAAAAAATTGCACATAGCTACTTTTGAAAGTTGACTATTTAATTGACTATTATTCATTTAAAACTCACTATTTTTATTTTCAGTCGATTAAGAATATGTCCCACTTACAAAAGAACATTCTTAGGTTCAACTGACTCCATTTACAAAAGATCATTATTAGGTGCATTTTAATATTCTTTTTTCATTCGTAACTCACTACTATAACCTTCAATTACCGCTAACTCACTTACAACACTTACTTCACTTAATTTTTATATTCAATTGACATTTTTTAAAATGCTATTCCCATTTTCGAAGTTTAGCTTTGACATCCTATGTTCTGTTCCTTTTTATGGGAGCCCACTGTATATAAATTCTTGATTATGGCCATTACGCGCAATGCAGTTAGATATTCAACAACCAAACACAAATGTGTATTTATTGTTACGCTGTCTTGTAAAATTTTAATTGCAAATTCAAATAAGGTGTCATTGTGGGAATTTGTAATATAAATTGACGACAATGCAAATGCTGCAACAAATGCCAAATAAAAAACAAACAAAACCGTCGAAATTACAATATAAGTAAGACAACAAATTGCCAAAAAATGCTCGCGGTAGTTTATTTCTTGCTCAATATGAAAAATGGAAATCATCATTTGCGCCAACTCAAAAAACAGATAATTTTATGCAGCACAGCAAACTTGCTTGGTTTCAACCATCAGCTGGCCAAAAAGAATTACTCATTATTTACTGTATTCACATATTAAACACCTACGCTTTTTTGGCGCTGGAAAATACGATTTTAATTGCAATAAAACCACAAAGTTAAATGGTAATGGATGAATTTATGATTTCATAATCAAACATAAAAAAATTATATTTTGATTTGCTGCAAGCTGCGTTCTTTGTACAAAGATTTTGTCTGAGTCGACCCATAGATTTAGTATCAATCCGACGAAGAGTAAACTGCTTAAACAATTCAAGAGAAGGCTCTGAGGAAGGCCTTTCTGTCTACAAATCTCTAAATAGTTTTTGTTAATATCGCAAGCACAAGCAAAATCTACACTTTATTGAAAATTCGAAGATAGACAGATAGATAGATTTTTTTTAAATATTGTCACAATTGTTAGCCGTTAGCCGTTCATCTCTAGAAAGTAGAATATATTAAATTTGCTCAAGTAAAAACTTCGCTTGCGATCACTTTAACTTTCAGTGCATTTGCAGCTAAGAATTCATTCATTTGCCGAAATGAATGCATAAATTAACAAACCAGCCTGCATTTCCTTATATGTGCGTATACAAATGTGAGCAACACATTCATTGACTGTGGCTTGTATTTTTTTGCTTCTGAGCATACAACACCACGAAGAACATGTTGAGCAACATGTTGCGCAAAAAACTCAATTGAGACATAAAACTAAAAATGCAAGCGACCCACAAGTGAGTCGGACAGACTGCAGGAACGCGAGAAAACGAGAATATAATGAAAAAAAAAAGAAAAAAAAAATAGAACCAGCTATAAGAAAGTCTTAGAGCAAAACTACAAAAAAATGCAAACAAATGTAAAAAATTTGTAACAAAAAACGGACAAAAAAGGGAACAACAAACCAGCACAAATCCCGTGCAATTTCAACACGACAGTAGTACATATAAGTACCCACCAAAAAATCTAAGCCTTATTTAAGAATTAAAACAGCAGATTTAAAGTTTACGAAATAAGGCCTGAAAATTGTAAGGTTAGCAAATTTGTACATATGCCGTAAGGCTTAAAATAAGGCTGATTCTCCTGTGTTGATGTCATCAGGCCATAAGGAGTACTCTGTCTGTCTGAGAGCATACCTTATTCCAAAGCTTATACGCCATGCGAAATAAGGCCAAGATAAGTATTAGAAAGTTAGGAGCAGACAGAGTGAGTGTATAACGGAAGCAGAGCTGCCAGCGTACTCCTTTTGTAGACCTGAATTGTCAACAATAAGCACAACATTTTTGCCGGGTACATACACATTTCAATTTATGTAACTAGGCAATAACTACTAGGTATGTACATGCAAGTTCACGCAACAACAACAACAACTGCGCAAACACAGAACACAATTGTACTAAATTACAATGACAACCACAAATAAAAGTAAAATAACAATAGAAAAAAGCTAAATAAAGAGAAAATGCAGCTGAGAAAATATTAGCTCGACCTATAACCAGGAAAATTGTTATCGGCCAGCGCAACACGGCTGCGGCCAATACAAATTAGCGTAACCACCGACGCGACGCAGCCACAGCCCGCGCTGCCAACACAACAAACTATACTGAAGACTTAAGCAACGAACTTGAACGCGCAAATACAAGCTGATATTCATATGTTGGCATTCATTTGCATATGAGACATGAAAATACATGAAAAAAGCAAAACAAATGTATGTATATATATCTTTTTTTTCGATTTTGTGTGTTATGTAAAGCGAGGACGCGCAGTCAATTTTAACAGCTGTTAGCGACAGATTTACATGCTGTAAAAACAAGCTGGACTTTGTCGTTGTCGTCGTCGTTGTCGTCGGCTAGGACGAGCCAAACACAAAACTACACAAAAACTAACTGCTTTACATACATATGTATGTACGTACAATACATATGTTTGCGCTGTTGGGAAAGTTGTTACACCATTGTCAGTTCATATTTTAGGTAGTTTAATTAGTTACAAGTGTTATGTAGCGCGTTTGTTAGCTGCGGCGCACAAGCAAAAGCACTTTAGGCATTCGCAAAAAAAGAAGAAGAAACTACCATATCGCTAATTGAATGGGAACTTGTCATTAGCCAAAGGAGCAGGCAAATGTGAGAGGAAGCCTGGAAATAATACGGAATTTGGCTGCCTGAAAGGGATAACTTTTTTCCAACATAGCTAAAGAACTCCAAAAGAATTGTCATTCACGAAAATTTCTAAATATCAAATGTGATATACATACATACATACGTATGTTGTTTAAGATCAATTGAAACAAATTTAATTTGTATTCGTGGCATTGAATTGTTATTTTATTACTTTAGTTTTGTAACTTCGCTGGTTAGCTTGTTAGTCTCGCCAACGCGCAATTAATTTGGAAGCAATTTGTATTTATTGGCCGCCCGCAGATGTTCTGCATTACTCATGGGCACCGGAAAACTGTCTACTCTTTGTAACGATGCAAATAAATTCATTCAAAGCTAATGTTTGATGCTTTAAATCGTAAAATCTCTTTTATAAAAATGAATGTGTGTGTATATGTGTTTTTTTGTTTTTATGAACTCCTAAAAGTGGGAGCTCCCGGGATAACAGTCCCAAATGTGGACCCAGAGCGACCCAGCATGTCTTTGAGCAATACTGTTATCAAATGAAGTGTTGAGGAGGCCTTCAACAAAGAGTTATTTTCATTGCGATACAACAACATAGAATTATTTTCATTGCCGGGTCCCCAGATATGAGTCAAAACGTGGAAGTAACATCGGAATGATTCTGAGCGATATTGGTCTCAAATCAAAGGCGCTGAGCAGGGCTTCAATATAAAGCTATTTTCATTGTGATGTCTAAAAGATAAAGCTAAAGGTAAAGGTAAAGGTAAAGGTAAAGGTAAAGGTAAAGGTAAAGGTAAAGGTAAAGGTAAAGGTAAAGGTAAAGGTAAAGGTAAAGCTAAAGGTAAAGGTAAAGGTAAAGGTAAAGGTAAAGGTAAAGGTAAAGGTAAAGGTAAACGTAAAGGAAAGGTAAAGGTAAAGGTAAAGGTAAAGGTAAAGGTAAAGGTAAAGGTAAAGGTAAAGGTAAAGGTAAAGGTAAAGGTAAAGGTAAAGGTAAAGGTAAAGGTAAAGGTAAAGGTAAAGGTAAAGGTAAAGGTAAAGGTAAAGGTAAAGGTAAAGGTAAAGGTAAAGGTAAAGGTAAAGGTAAAGGTAAAGGTAAAGGTAAAGGTAAAGGTAAAGGTAAAGGTAAAGGTAAAGGTAAAGGTAAAGGTAAAGGTAAAGGTAAAGGTAAAGGTAAAGGTAAAGGCAAAGGTAAAGGTAAAGGTAAAGGTAAAGGTAAAGGTAAAGGTAAAGGTAAAGGTAAAGGTAAAGGTAAAGGTAAAGGTAAAGGTAAAGGTAAAGGTAAAGGTAAAGGTAAAGGTAAAGGTAAAGGTAAAGGTAAAGGTAAAGGTAGAAGTAGAGGTAAAGGTAGAAGTAGAGGTAAAGGTAAAGGTAAAGGTAGAGGTAAAGGTAGAGGTAAAAGTAGAGGTAAAGGTAAAGGTAAAGGTAAAGGTAAAGGTAAAGGTAAAGGTAAAGGTAAAGGTAAAGGTAAAGGTAAAGGTAAAGGTAAAGGTAAAGGTAAAGGTAAAGGTAAAGGTAAAGGTAAAGGTAAAGGTAAAGGTAAAGGTAAAGGTAAAGGTAAAGGTAAAGGTAAAGGTAAAGGTAAAGGTAAAGGTAAAGGTAAAGGTAAAGGTAAAGGTAAAGGTAAAGGTAAAGGTAAAGGTAAAGGTAAAGGTAAAGGTAAAGGTAAAGGTAAAGGTAAAGGTAAAGGTAAAGGTAAAGGTAAAGGTAAAGGTAAAGGTAAAGGTAAAGGTAAAGGTAAAGGTAAAGGTAAAGGTAAAGGTAAAGGTAAAGGTAAAGGTAAAGGTAAAGGTAAAGGTAAAGGTAAAGGTAAAGGTAAAGGTAAAGGTAAAGGTAAAGGTAAAGGTAAAGGTAAAGGTAAAGGTAAAGGTAAAGGTAAAGGTAAAGGTAAAGGTAAAGGTAAAGGTAAAGGTAAAGGTAAAGGTAAAGGTAAAGGTAAAGGTAAAGGTAAAGGTAAAGGTAAAGGTAAAGGTAAAGGTAAAGGTAAAGGTAAAGGTAAAGGTAAAGGTAAAGGTAAAGGTAAAGGTAATGGTAAAGGTAAAGGTAAAGGTAAAGGTAAAGGTAAAGGTAAAGGTAAAGGTAAAGGTAAAGGTAAAGGTAAAGGTAAAGGTAAAGGTAAAGGTAAAGGTAAAGGTAAAGGTAAAGGTAAAGGTAAAGGTAAAGGTAAAGGTAAAGGTAAAGGTGAAGGTAAAGGTAAAGGTAAAGGTAAAGGTAAAGGTAAAGGTAAAGGTAAAGGTAAAGGTAAAGGTAAAGGTAAAGGTAAAGGTAAAGGTAAAGGTAAAGGTAAAGGTAAAGGTAAAGGTAAAGGTAAAGGTAAAGGTAAAGGTAAAGGTAAAGGTAAAGGTAAAGGTAAAGGTAAAGGTAAAGGTAAAGGTAAAGGTAAAGGTAAAGGTTAAGGTAAATATTTCATATCTTTGACATATTCCAGCTAATGCCAGTTTTGGTTAATTATTTGAAATTCGAAAATGAACATGAAATTGGATTGCTATTCTATCAATAGCCAGCTCAACGGACAATTTTCAATTATTTTCTCTTTATTATGATCCAGCACAAATTCACTTCATCATCGAATGGAAATTTTAATGAGATAAATTACTTATTTTTTACTTTACGAAATGATTTGTTCATGGGAAAATTCCTTTCAGAGTGCTTTCCACTGTCTAACATGAGTTCATAGTACATACATAACAATCTTTTGCTGAAATCTCAAGCTGCGGTCGCCTTTTTTGCAAAAATATTTACTACACAGGTACTTTATAAGCAGAACTGCAAAAATAATGCAAAAAAAGTTATATTCAACCTTTCCAATTTTCAACAGTGTAAACCTGAACTTGAAGCCATTTATCTGCACAATCGCTTGCTTACATCCTATAGCATTTATCTGCAAATCTTATTCATTGACAAATTCTTAAGATTCGTTAACATTGAAAATAATATGCCACATGCTGCATGCAACGTATTATTAGCGCATATTTGTCAGTGAAAAAATAATGTTTAGCGCCGATGACAATAGAAAAGCGTTGTTATTTGCCTGTGAGTATGGCCGAAGGCTGTAGTATAGACGAAGAAATAAACTGACTTGCCTATGGTTATACACATAAGATATATGTCTGTACATATGTATATGTCTGTGTATGTTTATCTGGATATAAGTACGAGTATGTAAGTATATTTAGCTACAAAAGAAATTACAAATTAAATTGTGCCAAAGTGCCTTTTTTGGTTGCGAAATCTTGTCTGAAATTGTTTGGATCACATAGAGATATGAATTTTATCTCATTGCGGTCTCCAGATTTTCATCCACAATGGGAGTATGCATTCATACATATGTACGAGTGTAAATAATTTGCAGTACAAACTGATGTGTCCGCAGGCGCAGGAAGTTGCTAAAAGCGCAAACTCTGCTTTGCGATGAAGTTGATGAGCAGCGCAGAGCAGCGAGGCAGTATCAGCAGAAACATAGTTGCCGCAAAAAAAAATTTTTTTTCAACTAAGGTCGGCAAATCGAAGGAGTCTGAGAGCTAAGACTGAGACTGAGAGATATGCGATTGCTTTGATAGCAAACATTTAATCGCCAATTGTTCAACGCCAACCCAAACAAGCAGTAAAACAATGCTGGATGCTGACAGCAGCGGGCGGCGCGCGGTAAAGTGTATTGCAAAAATCAAAGGAAAAGGACCACCAAGATGATTGGTGATGGTGGCGCACGTAAACACAAATGAAAACGCGTGTGTAAATGCGATGCGGCGAACAGCCAAAATGTGTGTGGGTGTAGGCCAGAGAACATGAGTGCAGAGTTCTGAATTGCCGTGAATTTTTGCTCTTAAGTAATTTGTATTTTATTATTGTGAAGCGATTAGTTAGCAGTATAAGCATGTGCAGAATGAAATGGAGCTAAAAATTAGCAACACACTTCATAGGTAATTTAATGGTCTTTGGGTTTTGTCACGGACTGCGCAGGAGTCATGTGCGGTACGACAAGACGTATTTTATTTTATACTGGATTTGGGAAGGCGCCAAATTGCATTACAATGTGGCTTACTGTCATAATAATAATAATAATATAATGGCGCTATTATAACTCTGGCGAGTTTTATGGCCGAGCTTCTCTCCCAATTCGAGGTGTGCTCCTTTTTGTTTTTCCTACTAATTGGGTGGACCTACAGTTTTATGCCGACTCCGAACGGCGAATGCATTTTTTGTGAGAAGCTTTTTCATGGCAGAAATACACTCGGAGGGTATGCCCTCCACTGCTAAGAGGTGACCGCTGATCTTAAAAAACCCAATAATTGGAGTTTTAATAATTAGAAAATTTTTTTGGTGTTTTGCTCGGACCGTGACTTGAACCCGAGACCTCTGGCCGGTTCCTTTTAACAAAAAAATATATCAACAATTCGGTCGATTAATTGCTTATATGCATATTCTTCCCACAAAATTTCACCACAGAGAAAATATTTTATTCAAGGCAATACCTTTCAACTCTAGATCAGAACTCGGCATTTTACTCTGTACAAACCAACACAATTTCTCCCAGAAAACTCTTCTTTGTTAAAGCTTTTATTTTGCTTTTGTGTTTTTCTCCCTTTTGCTTGATGCGCTAACACAATTGAATTGTGCAGCCTGTCAATATAACCTATTAGATCGTCGATATATCGGTTGTTGATTATTTCATACAAAAAACAAGAAAAATATCTCACAAACAAAAATAAAAACAATTCAAATGAAAGCAAATAAAAAAAGTTTTTTCTTTCGCTCGCGTGTTGCATCATCACATTCATAGGAAAATGAAACAGAAAAATCGAATAATTGAGATTCGAAAATTTCCCAGCACTGTATCTTTACTGAACCACTTGTTGTTTTTGTATTGGTGGATATGCTTTGTTTTGGCAATTTTCATCATATATTTTCTCGCTTGTCGGTGCATAATTTGCACAACAGTGCATGGGCAAAACAAGTACCTACTATGGTTCGGCAGGCAAATTGGTTTAACGGCTACATTAAATGATGACATTTTTTTCTGATTTTTTCTCCTCTTGCTAGTTTTTTTGTTAACTTTAAAGTGCTCATCCAGTCACTTGGACTGTCAAACGATCGCTGTCTGTTCACCACGCTGAGCTTTGCGTTGACGAAGTGCTTCAGCTATGCAACTATCTGGCTATACAGTTATAAGGCTATTAGTCTATAGAGCGAATGCTGTGTCAGCAGTCAAAGACACAACCAGGAATTGTTGTTGTCAACAATTGCTTTTGCAAATAATAGAGATTTACTTTAATGATTTTGCTGGTCAATCGACGACCACCAAATAACAATGATGAGCGCCGCGTTCAGCATCCTGCTTTTTTTTTTCTTATTTTGATTTTTTTTTTTGTATTCCTTCTTTTCCTTTTATACGTTTGTTGCCTTTATTGTTATTTTATGGCTCCATAGCGATTTTATTAAAAAGAAAAATGCTAAATTGTGTTGTTTTTGGTGGTTCAGAAAGCACAAAAATACTCTCAATCAATAGAGCCAAGAAAATTTTGCCAAAAAAAAGCCGAAAACAATTTCACATACACATACCCTTATGTAGCAATATTTTCTTTAAGGCTGTCTGCGCCTGATTGCCTTACGTAGTAAGTGGAAAATTATTTCTTTAAAGATTATCATTGCTATCGGTTATTTGCTTAATAGACCGCCATTTAAGTTTATTTATATGGAAATTATGTAAGTCAATAGTGCATTAAAATGAAAACTATAGTTATCTATCCAACTGTAATACAAATACGAAGAGAAAATATAAACGAAAAATCAAAGTATAGGAAGTTCGTTGCTTCAGTCTTTTGAGTATGCGCACAATCAGTCAGTCAGCAGCTACACTGGATAGCTAGCCGGTATAGATCGAAACAGACAGACAGCTGTGGGCAATAATGAATAGAGTTTTATATGAAGTCATGGATGTAGCAATCCAAGAGCCACACATATATACATATGCTTATACATATGTATGTAAGTATGCTTATGCTTTGATCCATACAAAATATACTCGAAAATCACATAAATATATCATGAGATTGTGGGTGGTCCTGCTGACTAAACGTTCAGTTAAGTGGTCACTACAGTGCCGCAGGCAAGCTTTTCAACAACCATACGTATGTATAAATATATACACATGCACATTGTATATTTGTATATTCCTTTGCTGTCCAATCAACAGTAAAAAGCGGTTTAAGAAATTTTCATACGAACTAATTGCTGTGAAATATATAAATTATATCATTTTAAATTAATGTGAAATTCAAATTAATGTGGAATCTTGAATATATATTTATTTTCTTACGAGCATGTGAGTACATTCGTTTGTATGAAAATGTATATACATATGAATTTAATTTAATACCATCATGCGCCTAAAATATAAGCATCACAATGCTCTTATGTTATTTTATTTTGTATAATGTTATGCCTCGGAAATGATAATCCATCCTGCTTGAGAAAGATGGAGATGAGTACGTCTTCAAAGTTCAATCTAGTACTGTACTTACTTCAGACCTGTAAAGTGCAAGTACCAGTACAAGTACAAGTACCAGTACCTCAGTACTTCGAAATTCCAGTACAAGTACAAGTACTCTACTGATAAGTACTTTTCAAGTACTTACACATATCTGTGTTTTTGTTTTGCTTTTTTTAAATATTTTGATAGAAATAAAAATTTTAAATCAAAATCAACTGAGGTGATATTTTTTTGTTTGAAACAATCTGAAATAGTTTGTCAAAAAAGTACTTGCATGTACATTGATAAGTACTTCTACTTGTACTTCGAATTTTTAAGTACAAGTACTGTGGTACTTGTACTTATTTGGTACTTAGTACCAGTATATACTGAGTATTTTACAGGTCTGAGTTACTTACATTCAGAATAAAAGGGAACGAAATATCAATAAAAAACTCACTTGCAGCTCACAGTTTGGTATTAGTTGCTCTTTCAGAGTCGGCTGTTTACGAATGTACGCATCCAACAGCTGACATTAAAGCACAACAAAGAAACAGCATAAAATATTTTACACAACACCTCGACGAGTTTCTTTATTCTCCACTGCACACAAATAACGCCAGCCAAAAATATGAAATTTCGTTTTTTAAAGTAAAATTAAAAAAAAAACATAAATTCTTAAGCTAAAAATACTACAAAACAAATGTTTCGAGTTCATGCAAGCGAAAATGAAAACGAAATTTCCTTAAAACACAAATCACCCAAAACAGCATTGAACTTGAAACCAAAAGCAAAAAAAGAAAAAAGAAAAAAATGCTGCGATTTATTTGTTTAGCATTTATACCTTAAAGCAAATGCACATACCTACACACAGCTGTATATTAAGCACTTCTTAAGCTTTTTTTTTTACTTCATTTCATTTGGTTTTATACTAATTTATAGCTACTTAAGTATGATGCCAACAACGCTTTTTTTATTATTGTTGTTGCTTCGATTCATTTGCGTTTTTCGTTAGTTCATTTGTTTGTTACTTTATTGCCAATGAGTCAATATGCAGTGTGTGTATTAACATTTGTGGCTCAGCTTCACATTAATGTGCCACATAATTTGTTGGTGATGTCAAATAGCTCAAATGTGCAGATACATATGTGCATATAGCCACACGCATAAGCGCAAACGTAATTTATATGGTAGATACCCAACGAACATTAGACTCGGTTAATAATTCGAAAACTATTGGCAAACGAAGTCTCACCTTCGATAATGAAATGTGAAAAAGTTTTTTATTCGATTCGCGAACTACGAAACTCTCCAGCAAAATGTGAGTTTTATTTTCCGATGTATTTTCCCTTTGTTAAGAATTTGAAAGCCAGCCCATTCTTAAAAGGAAATTGTTTATAGAAATAGCGTGGAAAAATGTATTACTCCTTCTCCATGATTCTAATTTTTCTCGAATCCCAAGGATATGTAGTATAAATATATTTATGTATGAGAAATAAAAAACATGCGTTGTTCAAAAACCCTTTTGTAGTATAAACTTGTAAACCTAATGTTTGAAAAGCTAAGACAAAATTCACACTATATCAGGTGA
Source organism: Urophora cardui (assembly GCA_960531455.1). Taxonomy (NCBI): domain Eukaryota; kingdom Metazoa; phylum Arthropoda; class Insecta; order Diptera; family Tephritidae; genus Urophora; species Urophora cardui. Next base: position 51,895,009 of record OY482673.1, read on the forward strand.
TGAGATGGAGAAAATTAAACGCAAACATTTTGAGTCATAAAAGAGTCAGAAAAGAATACTAAACTGGAACGTACACATTATGAGCTCATTTGGAGTTCGAAATGTATGTCTTTCTCTTCTTAAGATGGTCGCCTGAATAAGATTTATAAAAGACTCCTTCTTGACTCATATTTGTGATTCTTTTTTTCCTTCTTCTATGACTAATAAAACCAAAAAAAAAATTTTCTTTGCACTTTCTTTCTCCTGACCTAGCGCTTTCGATTTCCAAGTACAAATATGCAGCTTCAGCCTAGCTTGTTGTCCTCTTCTCTCTTCGCCTTCGCTGCTGTCATTATAGTATTGCCTAAGCATTTTGTGTTTTCCTTCGAATTCGAACCGGACATCAATCAGAAAATCAATCCAACGCCATCCTATAGTGGGACGTTAAACATTATATTGGGTTTTAGCGATACTTTTATACTTATCCCTTTCCGTAACAGCATCTATGAATTGTAAAGTGATAAGAAAAAAAGATTATACGAAAATGTTCCGTGATCATATTTCACACATATTTCGGATTCATATCGGTCTCCAAAATTCTGAGCTACCCGAGAAAATTTGTTGGATCAAAAATAATTGACAGACCATCCACTATAGTATTAAATACTAAAGCGAATGATATTAACTCTCGAACCTGGTTCTAAAAACAAGTTTCTCTAGTACTTACTTTTTATATAAATTAAAACGAAAGCATTATAAAAATCTCGCTTTTTGCTTCCTTAACGCTACGCCTGCGGCAGTGAATGGTTTACATACATATCTACATATGTTAAAATGTACTCATAAATGCACACTCAATAAAGGACACTTTAAGACGACATTAATGTGTTAATGTGGCTGGGCGACGATAGAGAAAAAAAACAACAAAACACATAAATAAAAAACAAAAAGCACAAATACAAAAAAAAAAGTTGTATAAACGACAGATCAGCTAAATGAATAAAGCTCAAGTTCAGAGCATCAAACAAATTATACATATTTGGACTCAAATGAAAATACATACATACACACACATGCATATATGTGAACATTTGTAGGTACATATGTAGATTACGTGCATGAACAAAATACAAATCGCACGCGATTTTTATGTCTTTCGCCTTGTGCTTTTAATTTCATTTCATTTTCGGATGATTTTTGCCAAAAGCAAGCAAGCACACATACATTATCGTACACAAGTTGGACAATTTAATACCACAAATTCAGGTTCAGGTTCACGTTCAGGTGTAAATTGGCACTAAGAATATTTGAGTGCGCATATGTGCATATGTATGTAAGTTACCAACAAGGACACATGTTTGTAGTGGAACTATAAATGTATAATACATCTGTGTTCATGTAGTGTATGTATGTAGTATATGCTGAGCGGGTGGCCCACCGCCAACCGTTTGAAGCTGGAGTGAACACACGACTGTTGCCTTGTGTGAGCTGACGGCTGGAGTCTGAGTCGGTGCCCGTGAAATTCCTGAAGGCATTTAAATTGCTATAAATTATTATATCCACGCAGCGGCGGCGGTGGCGGTATCCGCGGTGCCTATTAGACTGCGACTGTGTCACATTGTTGTGTGTGTTTTGAGCGGAATATTTTTAGCGATGAAAAATATCAAATTAAGTAATTATACCCAGCTGTGGTAGCAGATACAATGAACGTTATAGATATATAGACTTTTTGAAAGAAAGTTGAGCTTTAGAAAATATTCAAAATAAATTTTTTGACACTTGAAAATCTGAATGCGGATTTTCCTCTAGCAACTGCAATCCGGTCTAAGTGTAATAACAACCTGAAAAGAATTTCCGGCAGCATTTTGTAGAACTTCTAGGAAGTAAGTAATCTATTGTTACAACAGCGGCAGCTACAACAAAAAAAATATTTTAAAGAAAAAGAGGTTTTCTTGGAACTAGTATAAAGTGAAATAGATGAGAGGACAAATGGTTTGCATCTTGTAAAGATATTATTGGATGCTTGACTTTTACTTCAGATGGTATATAAACATGCTCGGAATATTTGAATAAATATATGCATAAAAGTACACACATATGTACATATATACATATCGTCGTTTAAACTTTATAATCACCTTAGTGAAACTTGCATAGTCGCCTGTGTTAAAATTGAGATTTGCCGAACTTTAACTCCTGGCACCCAGCTCTATCCGTCGATATCATAAATTTATTCTTTGGGAAGCTCGGGAAGCTATATGTTTCCTTCTAATGTCCTTCTCAGCTCTGAATTCGTAGAGTTGGGGTTTAATTTTCAGCACAAATATTGGTTAGACGGTTATGAAGTCTCACTTGGGCGGTTATGAAGTTTAAACGGCAATATATTTATGTGCAGTACATTTTGTCACGCCAGCTAACTCTTAAAAACATAAATTTTTGGATTTTTGCGCATAAAATTAACTCAGCTGAGCAGCAAAATCGCTTTTTTTATGGAAGGAGGTGCTTTGAAAACATACACATACAAATATTAATATACAAATAAAATAAAGCATTTTTTCATACACATTTTAGCATTGCTAGGCAGCTGAATTGCCGACAAATAATAAAAAAAAAAAAAAATTAAATCACCGTAAAATAATTAATCTTGGCGACATGTTTTTGTTTCTTTTTGTTTGCTTTTTTTGTTTTTTTTTTTGCCCGCTTATTTAAGCAAAGAATAATTGCTAATGTTTTTTCATTTTCATAATTTTTATAGCGCCCTTGTTGCGCGGCCCTCGCATATCACAAAATAATAATAAACAAAAGAAACAAAAAAGTCTTGAAATAACTTCACAAATGAGCTAAGAAAAATTATAGCCAATTAGCTGAGTAGAGAGATTGGAGCGCTTAATTTTATGGTCAGCGAGCGCCTTAGTGGACCGAACCGCACCGCCTCAGATCTACACAATTAGTGTTGTGAATAATTCGTATAAAAAATACAAAAACAAAAGCAACAGCAACAGCAAACAACATCCAGCAGCATAAAATATCTAACGAAAATATTGCAAAACTTTAAGCGGCTTTTCGTGGAATGTCAGCAACATATCAAATGCAATTAATACACGTTTGCTACTGACACATACATATACATATTAATGTATATAAAATTTATGTGTGTAAATAAGCGCATGCAAAATTTTTTGGTGCATATGTCAACGTAATGAATAAATATGATTCATATGAACTTCATATATAAAAGCGTTCGTTTATTTTTGCTGATATGCGTACAGTTTTGTGGGCGCATTTTTGCTTATTTTAGGTTTTTTCTACTTTTTGACCATTTTTATTTTGTCACATGACAGTGAATTAATTAATGCATTAAAATATTACTTATCCCTTTGTATTTGTTTTTTTGCGAAATTTTAATGAAATTAAAGGTCAATTAGATCATTGTAGTTATTTCGAGTTCGTCGCTTAAGTCTTTTGTAACTGTTAGGCGTATACCCACTTTGTAGCGCCATAATTTTGTTGGAACAGAAAAAGGGATGGGTTAGTCGACTCAGCTCATCATTCTGATCATATTGATATATATTTTGGTAGAAGTCTCATAACTCCTCTGATTTTTAGAATAATCGTTCAAATTTATCATAACATTTCATGTTCATGAAAGGCATTAAAAGGAATTAGACTTACTTTAAAAAAAAGTGCAAGGAATGGTTTATATTTAAGTACAGGATGCTACCAAGTACTTATTATAACCTAATATCTACAAAGAAATCTTAGCTGCCACTGTTTCCCTCATCCGGCCAATGCCAATAACTGCATATCTCAATGAAGTCGAGAATCTTGAGCTGGTGCGTTTAATGTAATGCAGAAGATGGAACTCATATTTACTGGAATAAATTTAATTAACTCAACGACAATTTTTTATATATTCTGACGGTTAGGCTGCGCTGAAGACTGATTGGGTCTATCACCTGCAAATCCAGAACAATTGAGAATTGCCGAAAATCGACGAGACGGCGATGTGGGCTTTATTTTTCTTTCGAAAGGGCAATTAACCCCGCAGACGCGGTTTTTTTTTTAAATATGGTGTATTAGTGGGAAAATCGCAACAGGCGAAAAATTGGAATAAAAAATCGCGCGATTTTTAATTCCAATTTTTCGTTTTTTTTTTTTAAATATGGTGTATTATTATTGGAAAAAGCGCCGCAGGCGAAAAATTGGAATAAAAAATCGCGCGATTTTTAATTCCAATTTTTAGTTTTTTTTTAAATATGGTGTATTAGTATTGGAAAAAGCGCCGCAGGGGAAAAATTGGAATAAAAAATCGCGCAATTTTTAGTTCCAATTTTTCGTTTTTTTTTTTTTTTTAAATATGGTGTATTATTATTGGAAAAAGCGACGTAGACGAAAAATTGGAATAAAAATCGCGCGATTTTTAATTCCAATTTTTGGTTTTTTTTTTTTAAATATGGTGCATTATTGAAAGAGCTTTTAGTGCTTAGCACGAAATTTTTATTTTTAATTCAATTTTTAATTGTTGGGGTAAGTGGAAAAAAATTCAACAACTATTTACAGCGAAGGTTGAGTGTATAGCTATTTCACGAAAAACCATTTTCGATCATCAGCACTCTTTTCGGAAGTGGATGCATTATTATTGGAAAAAGCGCCGCAGGCTCTCCCAAAATTGTCTGCCGTTTCTTCGCGCGATTTTTTATTCCAATTTTTCGCCTGCGGCGCTTTTTTCCCTAAAACACCATATTTAAAAAAAGGCCAGTCTGCGGGCTTAATTGCCCTTCCGAAAGAGAAATAAAGCCCGTGGATCAAACGAAATAACGCCCGCGGGAATTATTTCTTTTTCAAGAAAGGAAAAAACGCCCGCGGGTGTTATTTCCTTTTTTTGGGAAATAACGCCCGCGGGCGTTAATACCACGGGCGTTATTTCATTGCACCCTACAAGGCTACTTTACTATCTTTCACTATGGTCAAACTCAATTGTGTCCTACACTTCCGTTATACCTGCAATCAGATTATACTTAAACCTATCTGCTAAGTCGCACTTTAAATTTATTAGAAACTCAAAAATCCTTAACTTAATTAGTAAATTATTTTAGCATGATTTTCTTGATGACATTAAAAAATTACCAAAGTTAATATTGTCAACTTATGTCACATTTATTATGTCACCGAATCCTTCAAATGCATGCACATGCGCAAAAATTTAATATCAAATATCAACATAATTTTACAGCTGAGCTAAATAAAAAACAAAATTTAAAAAAAAATTACATCTGCGAGGTGTGAAAAGCAAGCAGCAGCACACAAATTGCATATACTTATTAAAAATTTATTTTTTAAATCTTTTATTTTTTTTTTGTTTTCTTGGCCAACAAATTTTGGCAGGTGTTTATTGCCCACACACAAAATGCGCAAACACAGAAATTATTGCCATCCGGTATTGTGTGCGGAGAATAAAGAGGCAGAAGAATAAAACAAACTTGGTTACGCTTTTTAAGTTGCGGTTATAAAACGCGCTGCGCGCAATCGAATAAAATATCATATAAATTTACCACTTAAACAACAAAAAATCATATAAAATCATAAAAAAATCATAAAACAAGAAAGGCCGTTGTTGTTAATGTGTTTGTTGTAAAAATGAAATACGTTAAACGAATTTGCAAGAAATTTTCCCAGACAAATAACAGCCCACACACATAAGCGATTGTGCACACATTTGTAGTAAAAGCAAAAAAGCGTTTGTTTGTTTGTTGTTGTAATGTTGTTTGTTTAATATATTTTTACGCTTTTTTGCTATTGCTGTTATTGCTGTTGCTGGTGCTGTTGCCGTTGCCACATTGCGTTGTATTCTGTTGTAATGATGTTCTCCATAATTTATTGTTGAATTAGCTGTTTTCGAAGTTGGCAGCTGCGTTAGTCACACTTATAATATGATTTTACTTTATTTATGTATACATATATACATTAGGGTGGTCCTTAAAAATCAAATTAGCGATGTATCGATAACAGCCAAAGATATCACATACCTATACATTTTGGTCCCGATCTAAGATGGTTAAGGCGTGTCAGACAGGGGTCAAAGTTCATAGTATCTACTTTTATCTATTACCTATTATCGAGCCATAACTGCCAAAAAAGTGTAAACAACAAAGTTATCGATTTTAACTTTTTTATGGAAATCTCGTCGCTCCCAACGAAGACTAGCACGGTTCAGTTAGCGTGGAAGACTAGCACGGTTCGTTGTTCGCGTGGAAGACTAACACACTTCGTTGATTGCGTGGAAGATTAGCACACTTCGTTGTTCGCGTGGAAGACTAGCATACTTCAGTTCTCTGCGTGGAAGACTAGCATACTTCAGTTCTCTGCGTGGAAGACTAGCATGCTTCACTTGTTTGGGTGGAAACTAACATACTTCTGTTTGTTAGAAATAAGCTTAGGGGTTAAGCACATAAGGAGGATTGTCCGAGGAGTGAAAGATATTTTATAAGTAAGTGCAAGAACAATAATTCATACTGCAATAAAACTTTAAACAGGAACCTTCAGCCAAACTATATGAAAAGTATCGTTAGTTATTACTCGGAACTCTATATTTATATATCGTCGCTCTCAACGAAGACTAGCACGGTTCTATTTTTTTAAAAACATTGTGCACACTTTTTGTGTAGTACCAAAGCACTAGTCATATCTACATATATATAAATATAGAGTTCCGAGCAATAACTAATGCGGTGTTTTATTTGATGCGAAATCCAGGTTTTATTTGCACAACATATGCACATACTTAAAAGTAGGCCTAGTACAAGTCTAGGAATATTTGAAACTCATATACTTTTCATATAGTTTGGCTGAAGGTTCCTGTTTAAAGTTTTATTTCAGTATGAATTATTGTTATTGCATTTACTTATAAAATATCTTTCACTCCTCGGACAATTCTCCTTATGTGCTTAACCCCTAAGCTTATTTCTAACAAACAGAAGTATGTTAGTTTCCACCCAAACAAGTGAAGCATGCTAGTCTTCCACGCAGAGAACTGAAGTATGCTAGTCTTCCACGCAGAGAACTGAAGCATGCTAGTCTTCCACGCAGAGAACTGAAGTATGCTAGTCTTCCACGCAGAGAACTGAAGCATGCTAGTCTTCCACGCGAACAACGAAGTGTGCTAGTCTTCCACGCAGAGAACTGAAATATGCTAGTCTTCCACGCGAACAACGAAGTGTGTTAATCTTCCACGCAATCAACGAAGTGTGTTAGTCTTCCATGCGAACAATGAACCGTGCTAGTCTTCGTTGGGAGCGACGATATCATCACACGCATCAATTCAAAAAATTTCATAGCTGTGAAATGTGCCGGTTCAAAGTTAGAGTCTAAATAAATTTCAAGGCTGCATACAAACTGTATGCAAAGAAAATTAAAAAAAAACTTTCTCTTGTAAAATTTACTTCTTGTTAGATACACTTTTATATGGCCTTTAGAGCTCAATATAAAGGCCAAAAAATTACATAACTTTTTTTTATATCTAATGCCCAAAATCGACAGTTCTGTACTCGAGGATAACAAATACGAATTTTGGTCCCTATCGGAGGCGGTAAAGTGGTGTCGCACAGGATTCACATATGGTAATATGAAATTTGACCCTGTGCGACACCACTTAACCATCTCTGATGGGGAAAACAATTTATATGTGGTATCTTCCACTATACTAGCATAAAACTAGTGGCTGAGGTTGAAGAAATATAATATAAAAAATGTCTCCATACATTTTGGGACCACCCTAGTATGCACACAAGGTAACACAAAAGTGGTAGTTAGTCAGCCGGCTTCGAAGGCTCGGGATCTGCAACGGTGTCATCAAGCCTGGTTAGGTAGTGTAGAGAGTGGGCCATAGGCATAGGCTTAGCAAGTCGACACAGCGCATCTCTGATCTGAATGCCGGGGCATCACGACATCTAGGGAAACAAAATGGCTGCTGGGCGAGCCAGTCTAGGCTTGGCACTTGATATCGCAGAAGCTGAGGAAGTTATGGCGCCGCTAGATTTTATCAAGGGCCGAATCTCTCGGCACTGGTTTGAGGAGGCTAAAACTATCTGGAAGCGATTACAGACCTGCAGAAGTTTGTGTCCTTCATACAAGGAGATGCTATCCTCAGCCATTTTAAATATGGACAGTAGGGACATTTCCCGCTTAACTGCAATATTCATAGGATACTGTGCTACTGGTAACTATGCGACCCGATTGGGATTAGAAAATAACACACTGTGCTGCAGCTGTAATATTCCTGGAGCGGAGGAGACGGTGGAGCACTGCCAAGGAAGAATGAAACTAGATGTACTGTGGAACGATTTTCCATCATATATTGTCCAGTTTGGTTTGGTATTGCTCTGAGAACGAAAAAAGATACTGAAAATGACGCAAATTAGCCTAAACCGGTTTTCTCCAAACACCATCTTCGCAACCTGTCAAAAAAGTAAACAAACAAAAAGTAAGAATTGTTTTCCTTGGAAATCTTTCTTCAGCAACCTCTTGGAACTCAGGCACGTCAGGTCTGACAAGCTTCTTAGATACCTAAACTCAACAGGATGGCATAGTTCTATCCTGGTTTCCAAATTGATATTTTTCTTTACTCTATTCTTCTGGTTCTTTAGTCACGAGTTGTGGTATCAAAATAGCGCTTCGGCGTTAATTGGAGTCAGTGGGGCTCGCTAGTCTAGCCAACCAAGCAACCACCACGACAACAAATCATGCACAAAACTATAAACTATATATGTACGAAAATTTCTTATAAAATGGCATCTGAATACATTTGCTACTGTTTGCCTTAAGCTCTGAATTCGAAAAACATTTAAAGCCTTACTATCCATATGATGACTTTTATGACACCATGTAACTCAACAAGGCATGTAATATCTAGTAGATATGTAGTGGGTTTTCGAACCAGTATTGGCGTACTTTAAGCTAATTGATTTTTTTTCTTCAAGCAAATTATGTTAAGCCATACAAATTTTTATTTTCTCAACTGTCGTAAGTGCGATGTGATCTCCTATATAATAAATATCTATGCTTTTTACATATATTTATTTTGCTCTTTTGTGTTTAAATGCATTTGCGTGCAAAAACAGTTGCGATTATTAATGAACTGTCAGTGGCGACAAAATGCTCTGCACCCAATCGGTGTTTAGTTTGGTGAGTTTTATGCGGTGTGAGTACTCGTAAGTAGCAAAAGATATTTGTAGTTGTTGCAATTGCTGTAAGAAACTATGTAAATCTTTAAGTTTTATTTTGAAAATGGCAAACATGAAAGAGTAGGAAAAACATTTGAGCCTAAACACGACAAAAAACATGAAAATCGAATCAAGAATATAAAATTTATATATTTTGCACTCCTTCGTGGGCCGGCAACATTTAGTTTTTCGCTACTTGATTTAGTTTGTTGTGCTGAAGGTACATAAATATTCAGTTGCAATGATTTAGTAATTTTTGTCATGTTGCTGCAGAAGTTTGTTGTAAGATGTTTGCTGTGTGTCGTTTTTTTTGTAAGGTAATTTCAATTTACAGAGAAACCAAATTACACTTAGTTACAATGTTCAAGTGCTAATATTAAATATATACGGTTATTATGTTTGTAGAATGTTTTAGGTTATTATCTCCCTCATGAAATGCATTTTTTAACTTCTCTTTTAGGAAGTTCGAACAAAATAGAATTTAGGTGGCCCCTAAAGGGTTAAATGTTCTAGAAAACTGTTTACCGTAAATGTTACCAGGAATATCCTCAGACTAAATTGTTATATAAGGAATGTAAAAGGCAAGAAAAAGAAACAAATATGCCTTTTTGAAATATTTATTATATATATTTATTTCATATACATTTTTTTAATACATTTTTATAAATCGTCGCCCGGATAAATTGCTGTCGTATGTGAAATTTGGGCCGAATTGAGTTAATAATGCAGTTATACTAAACTAATCGAGGTCTTTCGAATGACCTTATCCGTTTTTTTTTTTAGTTTAAGAGATATTGAGCAGTATTTTGTCGTATGTGCAAGGTCACAAGTGATTCCGTAAAATTTCTAATTTGCTTATACTTGCTGTGAATTATTTAATTTATTTACCTTTATGAAAAAAAAAAATACAATATTTAACTATTTTATAAAATATTTAATTTAATGTATTGTGGAACGATTTTCCGTCATCCCTTGTCGAGTTTGGTTTGAAGACAAACCGGTTTCGGCTAATATGCGCCATCTTCAGTGTCGTCTTTCGTTCTGAGTTATTTTGTGTAAGTTCGATAGCATTTATAGTAACTAACTTCCGTCGTTTTGTTAAAAAGATCTTTAATTTAGTTCAAATTGGGAGCACATTTTGTCGTACGTTATACAAATTTCCTGCAAAACTGTTGCTAAAGATAACATATGACAAAATTTTACGGAAGAAAATCCTTTATAAATTCCAAAATAATAAACAATATACATGTAAAATTAAAATAATTTAAGAATTTTGTGGCCTAGTAATGTTCTGCCAGACTTTGGACAAAATTTAATGAGGCGTTTGGGGAAATACAACTCCAAACTTCAAACCTGTTTTCCCAAAAGTCTTTAAATGCAACATACGATTTTAATTTACCCGGGCGACGAAATATATTTTAGCTCCTTTCAAGTGTGTTGATTCGTGAAAAGGGTTACAGGTTCTTATCTCTATCCTCACTATCATCGGAAGCTGAGTCTCTATCCTCGTGCTTCACTTAAACATTTCTTACGGATGTGCCTTAAAGCACATAAAAGGACTGAAATGTCTAAAATTTGCTTGTAACTTGGTGCTAAAATCAAATAAAAACACACAAGAAATTTAAAATATTTGTGCCAGCACTTTGGTGGTTTATTCATTCTAAAATTGCTGCGCTCAAAGTAGTGGCGCTCTTATCCAAAAGAGAAAATATTGTTTGCAAGTAGTAACTACACACATACACACTTATGCTTAGAGGTACAGAAATAGATACCGCCAAAAATGGTACACATATATCCAAATGTTCAGCCGGTGTCGAAATTCCGGTACTTTAATTGTGTTTTTAGATTTAGCTGCTAAAAGAACCACAAATTTTGCTGTTAAGGCGCAGCTTATGGTTATCCTTTGTCTTATTTCCACGAAAGTATGTACGTATGCATGTGTGTAGGTTTGCATAAAGTTTTACGCCGACAGTACTAGGTATATAGTTCTAAATTACATATACATTTTTGCACACTCTTAGAAATAATTGATACATTACAAACAACAACAACAATAATTATAAAGTGAATATTTTGTATTTTAAGTTGACTATTTTAATCCAAATGATTGCGATTTGGGTCTAAAATTTGTTTTATCGGCAGAATCGTTATATCTTTGGGAAAATGCTGGAGATTTATTTGAAGTACTGATTTCTTTGCTAAAATATCAATATTTTTTTCCACTTTAAGATCTACATATTTTCTACGAGAGATTGCAAATTTTTATGGAAGGATTTTAAAGAAATTAATGACGAACTGCGTAAGTTTGGATTTTTTAAAGGTTTGTATGAAATTTTACATTGTGTATGGCTCAGATTGCCGATCACTGCCAATTACCCGCTTTAATATTACGTAAAATTGTTTTTGGTAACATTTTCAAAGCAATGCGTAGAAGCCAAAGAGTAATTCTTTGCTCTGAAGTTTGAAAATAAACGACTCAACAATGCCTTTCAGTGAAGCAGATAGAGAAACAACAGAACATCCAAGACGAGCTGTCTTGAAGAGGAAATTTATCTATCAAGTTTTTGCATTGCATTTCATCAAAACTTGTATTTTATTATAGCTGTTGTTGTTGTTGTTGTTGTTGTTGCACGCTTAGGTAATATTACTACAAATGTTACTCTTTGATATTTCGCTTAAAATTTAATTCAATACTTTTTTTTATTTATGTTTTTCTATATACATACAATTAAGTTTTTATTAGAACTTTTAATTACAAACATTAAAAACTAAGGGAACGTATGCACAAATAAGAACTACAGTGCTTCTGTTAACTCACACAGCAGAAAGCAGGAGAGTTTGAAAAACACTTGGCCTTAATTAGAACTATTAGTTAATAGTGAAAGAGTAAGGCTTTATGTATGTGCTGCGTGTTTTAAGCTTAAAGTAAAAGTTCCTAAAGGAATTGATTGTTGTGATAGTTTTTGTTAAATTATATTTATATTTATATAAAAATATATACTTTTTAAGGACTCTTTTTGCACATTTGGAGGTTCACAGTTGTGTGCGGTTTTTTTTAATTAGTAACTAAGGCAGGTGTTTTGTGAAGTGTATAAGAAAAGTGAACAGAAAAGTGTTTTTTTTTTTCTTTCTTAGTACATTTTGCTGTGTATGCGTTTAGCTTAGCAAAAAGAAAACGCTAAAGAAATGCTGAAACTTGAAAAAAAAATTAACAAAAATTACTCACTGGTTTTCGAGGTACACATATACATACATATAACTGCACAGTAATATTTTATTTAATTTACTAATTTTAATTTTATATATTTTTTTTTGCTTTATTGTTTATTTTTACGCCTTTTTGCTTTACTCGGAATAAAGCTAAAACTTGGTAAGCGCTGATTTAGTTTACATGAAGTTAAAGTACAAGCAGATATGGTGTTATATTATAAGTAGTTGTATATGTTTATTTACATATACATCTGCATTTGTAGACCTACATATTTACAAATGTAATACATACTTATATACAAAAATTTCTAAAAAGCACATATTTAAGGCGCAGGATTTGCATACTTTTTTTCTTAAATGAAAAAATTAATTTGATTGCGTTTTTTAAATGATTATGTATCAATTGAGGCATTGGTGGCGGTGTTTGTTTATTATTTTTTGTTTTTATTTTTATTTTTTATATTTTTTATATCTTTTTTTTTAACTTTCTTAATTTTTTACTATTACATTCCGGGAGTTTTTATTTTGTTCGTAATTTTTTATTTTTTTATTTTTGCTTAAACTTTTCACATTTATGTACATATGTAATATAATATAGTAGTAATAGTAATAACTAAAGCACTTTGGATTTGTTGTAATTACGTTTTATATTTATTTTTTGTTTTTTCTTAAATACTCATCTCTAATTTTCCTTTAGTTATTATTTTAAGTTTTTCTTTTTTCTTTCTAATTTTATCTTAATTTTGCTAAAGTTTGCTGGCTTGTATTTTTTGCTGCTTCCCGTGTTGTTTCTTCAAGTGTCATACAATAGTAACTAATTGAAACATCTATTCCCTCCACTTCTTGATGGTCTTGCTATTTGTTTTTGGGCAAATGACGTTTCATATGCAATGCCAAATGATCGGAACGGGCAAAGCTACGCTCGCAAACGACACATTTGAACGGTTTGGCGCCGGTGTGTTTGCGGTAGTGACGGGTTAATTCATCGGAGCGCGCAAAACGCCACTCACACTCTGGCCACTGACAAGTGTAGGGTTTTTCGCCTGAAATTATGCAAAAGAGATAAATAAGAATTAATAAGCTACATTTGTAATAATATGAATATACATAAAATGAAGCTTAGTTTTTATGAAGAATATACATATGTATCTGAATGGAAATATAATAGCAAGGGAGTTTGAACACTATTAGGAAAAATCTGACTAGCTTGTAAAAGGTTATTAGCTTTTCTTTCAGTTATAAAACACACAAGTTCACTGCCAATTTTATACAATCAAAAATTATTTAAACTTGCGGTCGCTATGACATTCACCCTTGCAAATTGTTTCAATTGTAAATCCATCATAAACACGCCATTCACAATCAAATTTAAGATCAATTCATCTTGTAAATCAGTGTGTTTAGCAAAAAGTAAAAATAAAAAATAAAATAAAATAAAATAAAATAAAAAAGCAAAAATGATTGCAAAAAATTGTACTCTATAAACCATGCCGCAGCAATAGAGTTTGTTGCTTAAGTCTTTGCTGGCTTACGCAATATTTTAAAAGAATTCTTTCTATATCTACCTACCAATAAATATTTATCTGCACATTTATATATGGCTATGTATTTATTTTTCTAAAAGTTAACACAAATCAATCATGTGTTGTGTAAAATGTGGCTAATGGCATGACAGCTTCTAATTCTAATGCCAAACATTAATCATATTAGTCATATGCCGTCGGTCGCGCGAAACACCAAAAAATTGCAAATTCTAGAATCAAATGACATATGTTCTAGTGTATTTATGTATGCACATAGGTATGTGTGTGTAGCTTTATGCAATATACTCGTGTACTGTAGCATAGACAAATGAAACACATATGTCAACATAAAAATATCGTGTGCCATAAACTGACAAACAGACAGACAGACGGATAGACAGATCTGCAAGCAATACAAACAGAAAGAGAATTTTTTAAGCTACAGTGACACTGGAGCTTTATACAGATATTATCGCAAAAAAAAAGAAAAAAAAAAAATAATAATAAATTAAAAGTGTGCAGAATTCTAGATTTGATTTGAACCCGGCAGTGTACTATACCCAGCTGTGGATAATAATGGTACGTAAAAAATGGTATAATAGTCCTAAATATATATAGATTAGGTTAGGTTGAGGTGGCTGCTGATGCAATTAAAGAAAGCAGGGCACCACTTAGGTCGAATTGGTCCGTTGTGATAGCATATAGGAGCCCTGTTTTCCTAGATCCCTTAAAACCATTTTCGGAAAATAGATTTAAAATAGATTATAATTTGTTTCCTGTGAAACTAAGTCAGCGCATTATCCAGCTTTGCCAGACACTCGAAGTAGTTCCTATGAAAGGAACGATACTTGGCCATCGATAGTTTATGACAGTGTAGATAATATTCAATGCATTTAGTTTCTCCTCTCTGTAGTTGCCCATGAGACAATGGCCTGTCATCCAATGTGATGCAGTAAATATGTATAACAGTGTCTATAAATTTTTCCTGCCCTTATATTAATTATTTAATTTAAGTATATATTTCTAATTTCACAAAAATAGATTACTTGAGGAAGTGCAGACGAAAAATGTTGGAAAAGGAATATGATGGAACTAGACTTTAATTAAAGTAGAACGATTTTAGTGACAATTAAAGAGCGATTTGCCTTACAAAATGTTTTCTTAAATCAGTGGTAGTGACAGTAGTTTAAACATAATTTCTTAGGTCAGTCGAAACGTGCGTTGCGAATGCGGAAATTCTCCTGAGAAAAAACAATTTCATGAGTAGCCTACATCAGTTTTTAAATACAGATTTTGCTATGCCATAATATGATAAACAATTTGCCTCATGCTGTCGAGAAAATATGTAATTTCAAAGGAAGATTCAATAATTTCGAAAATGGAAATACATATCATTCTCTTCTATTTTGCTTAAGAAGGTATATGGCAATCATAGTTCACCCGTAGTCAATTTAGACTGAGTTATCGTTTAGTCCCTTAGGTCTTGATGATGCAAAACCGCTACAGATTTCATATCGAATATTGAGTAAAAGATCAGATTTCAAACTTGCTTCAGAATTTGTTTCAATAATACCCTATTTTACAATTGTATTCAAAAACGTCGCATTTCAGAGAAAATTTCATATAATATTTTCGCGATCTTTTACTCAGGCGTCGATATGAGGAAGAGTGCTTCTGCATATCTTTGGTATCTATATATTAATAGGCTAACATTTTCCCATACAAACAATTGCCAGGCTGTTTAGCACATTTAACATACTTATATCCACATAAAATTGATTTGGATGTGTTCGTATGAGTGAGGGGCATAGGCATATAATTTTTTCTATAAATTATTTAATTTGTTTATAATTAATAAATTAAATTTTTAGTTAAGAGAAATTGATATCGTGAACACAGTTGAAGAGTCGCTTTAATTTAAAAGCGCTCTCTCTATTTTATATGCATTGGCCCAGTTTACGCTCAGATCAAAATCAACGCGGCCAAATATCTCCTATTGCTTTTCCATTAAAGGGAAAAATTAGAGAGAGGGCGGGAAAGCACACTGAGTAATTTTAATTTTGACCAAGGCATATCTAACAGGTAGGCTCGGCGGCGAATTGAAAAACTTTTTTTTTTGTTTACAAAGGTAGAGTGTAATGTCAAAATCAAAGCGAATCCACATCATGGGCAATAGGAATGGACGAGCCCCAAGCGAATTCAGATTTTAACCACAGCGAAATATCATTTTGACATTACACTCTACCAATTACAATAACAAATACAAAGTTGAAAAAATAAATTGCATGGTCGAATTTCGAGCACCGGCGATACTAGTTATAACTTAAAAGCGGACAGCACTGGTACTTGTATTTTTAAATACGTATACTAATACACGTATTTTCGTTTTTGATGATTGCATGCAAAGTCAAGAAAAAACGCCAAAATTCGGTGAAGCCAAATACACAGATTAAATGCAAAGCAAATCTATGAAAATATGCTTATGTCTGATTTGTGCACATGCAAAATAAGTCAGCAGCTCAAAGCGTTGCCAAGTCATCTTGCAAGCACGCGATCGCGCCGACGAGTGTTTTTTTTTGATTTGTGCACTGGCGTGGCAATTAAAGATTTATGGGTAATTTAAGTTATTTAAAATGTAAATTTCGCAAAATTTGATGATTTCTTAATACTCTTCAATAGCCGCTAGATAGAAAGAACATAAACGAAAAGTGAAGCGTGAAGACATTTTTGGTGGTACGAAAAAACATATGGCATGTCTAAGTTGGCATGACGTTCAACAAACAAATTTATTTTTCAAACGCAAAAAGCATTGCGACAGAAGTAATTAGAAGCATTAAAATTTAATTTGAGTGATTTTTAATGCAATGCATATGCACATATTTACATACATATATAGATGTTTATACATATGTGTCCGTTGCTTTTACTGTTGCACACAAGACACTTAGCAGTCGTGTCGCCAACATGCGCTTGGAACACTTGCAACATCAATTGCATTTAACTTAATGACGACAGCAGCAGTTGTTAATAGCAGCGTGAATCGCTTGCGGCAGTATTGAGCAAAATCGCGTGTTTTTTATGTGTGTCCAAATATGTGTAATTTTTGTTGTAATTATGTTGTGTTTTCTTGCATTTAAGATGACATAGAAATAGTATTATTTTAGCATTTAACATTTAAAATTTTTTTCTTGTAGCCGAAAGTAATAGCTTAGTATATCCTCTTTCAGCTACTTGCTGTCTCTTGATCATTTTTTAATCACCTTAAAACAATTACAATTATGAAATATGGCAATATTCTACAACTATCAACCATCAATCAACTTTTTCCAGCACAGCAACAACTCTTTATGCCACTTGACTGGCAACTGACAGCCGCTCTGGATATCGCGCGATGCTCAAATGTCAAGCGCTGATAATTTTCGACACATTGGATAACTGTTTGCAATTCTAATCTCAAGTATTATTTTTATTATTTCACTTTTTGTATTGCCATCCATAACAATTTTCCGCATAGTTATTTATTTATTTATTCACTTTTACATACATACATGTATGATAAAAATAATAATGTGTCTGCAATGCACGGTGGCATTTATGTCACCCATATTTTTCTGCTGCCACAAACAAACGCATTTCGCATGCAACCGGTAATTTGTGTGACACTTCTCCATCAAAAAAGGCGAGAAAATAATAAAAAAAAGGCGAAGAAAAAATGCATACAGAGCCACAGCTATAGCCACAGACAGATGGCGGCCGGCAGACTTGAAGGTTAGCTTTTATATGGACATAACAGTGAACTGCGATAAGGTACGTGGAATTTCAAGTTACTTGAATGATTTTAGATAAACAAAAATTACCCTCATCAGAATCACATATCGTCGTTTAAACTCTACAACGCGGAAGTTAAACTATCATAACCAACTATGGCAAAATGAGTTAAGCCAAACTTTAACTCCCGGCGCCCAACTCTATCGATCTATACTATAAATTTGGTCTTTGGAAAGCTCAGGAAGCTTCATATTTTCTTCTCCAGTCCTTTGCAGCTCTGAAGTCATAGAGTTAGGCTTCAGGAAATCAATTTTAATTTTTTGCATAAATGTCGG
Organism: Urophora cardui; assembly: GCA_960531455.1. Classification (NCBI taxonomy): domain Eukaryota; kingdom Metazoa; phylum Arthropoda; class Insecta; order Diptera; family Tephritidae; genus Urophora; species Urophora cardui. The sequence goes on from OY482673.1 coordinate 51,913,042, forward strand.
CTAGGCGGTTATGAAAGTCTCACTTAGGCGGTTATAAAATTTAAAGGGCGATAAAATACTCAAAGTAAAACTGGCCCTACTAGTCCCTTTTTGTGCAAATGCGCTTATTCCAACAAGAGGTCTTTTCCTAAAATATCTTATAAAAAAGCTTAAAAATGTAAAGCTAATGCCCTACACTAGTATATAATGAAAACCTATATAAATGGCACAACCCCGCCACGTTATGCCAATGCAATACGTCATAAAGTTTGCTTTGTTGTTGCACGCAAAAAAAATTGTTAAAATTATGACAATTGTACGCAAGCAAACAAACGCGCAAATCATAAATATTTCTGTGCAAAAAAATAAATGATTGTCGGTCCGCGTTTGTGACGCCAAAACTGCCAAAGTTGCGCAGCCATCGTCGCCATCACAGTCAACGCCGTAAATGCTCAAGCGTGGCAATCAAAAAGGTGTATGTATGCATGTAGTATTCTCACGTTAGTGTACATCAGCGCTGATCAACGCTTATATACCCTGCAGGGAACTCAATAACTAGTGCGCAAAATTTCTAGTTCCGAACTAGCGAAGAGGTGTCATAAGGGAATTAGATTAATTGTAGTTAAACCTTCACCAATTCAGAAGGCTTGAATTGAGTGACCTTTATAAGACACACTTCGCAATTTCGAAGTGACAAAAATTCTATGAAAATTTTTCGTTCGTTCAATTTTCGTCGACTTTGTATATTTCTGCAATTCTCAGATGTTTAGTGAAGCATTTTATATAAAGAGTTTTCTATTTGCAGCTTGTATGAAATGAAATGTTTCCCTAATTATGCTTTTCCGATCCCTCAGGCTTATTTTTAATTTTTTTTAATTTTATTACTTTTTAAATATTATTTTAGATTTTTTTAAATAAATGAATAAAAAAATATTAGTTTAAAAAAAAAAATAAAAAAAAAATTATCATCCAACTTGGCACCGACAGGTTTCGAACCCGCGCCCCTCAGATTGAAAGGCACATGCGTTAGCCAGTCGGCCATCGCGCCACTTGCATTAATTGTATTAAAGGCTGCACTTAAGCGGCAGATGTAAAACTGTAGAATTTTTAGGTACTTGTAGCTGGTTCAGAACTATCGAAATTGTGCCAATAAACGAACTACTTAGTATAAACTGTATAATTTAGTACTAGTTCGGAACTATCGAAAATGTAGTGCAGAGGGTGACAATTGACACCGCCTAGGTCATCGCCGTGTTAAATTCGCCAGTTGATAACATGCAAAAGAGATTTAGCTCGCACTAGTAGTGGCGAAAAATCCACTAGAAGCGACCTAGTTCGGAACTAGAGATTTTCCATACAGGGTATGTACATACTTGTATGTGTTTGTATATATTTATTTTTTTTTTAGTTTTTGTGTAGGCGACGCTTGTGGTATGACAATTGAGTGCACTTAAGAATTCATTTTTTACATTCTGTTCTTTTTTTTGTTTTTTTCTTTGCGATCACCAAAAATTTATGGAAATGCTACATTTCAAATTTTGGCGGTAGCTTAAGAACTTTTTGAGAGGCGACGAGCATGCATGCACCGCTTTTTCGCTGATTGCTTGCAGCGCTTAAATATTTATATCATTCCTTTGTGTAATTTATGGAAGTAAAATTACTAATCTCCGGAGATTTTTGTTGCAAGAGGTTTGCGAACGTGCATATATACATGCATATATACATGTATGAAAATATTTATGTCAACATACGTATAATAAACTCTAGTCTGCTCTCACATTAACAAACATAATCATCTTCATTTTAAACAGCTCGAAAAATAAATATCGCTAGCTTAGAGTGCAAACTGTGTAAGTCCATTTTTATGAAAAAGTTTATTTTTATGTAGAACGCTAGAAAAATCAAATACGCATCGCGCTAACAATTTGCACTCTAAGCTAGCGATACATTGCATTGATTACATTGCCTTTTCGAGGCCGAGAGAAAGGGCATTTGACTATACTCTGAGAGGTATAAGCGAAGGATGCAAAACATTCTAAGGGTACCTGCTCTTCTCTTTGCTCACACAATCGGTATTTATTGCTAAAACGGATGCCAGGATTCCAATTTAATCTTTGTTAGGCTAGTCTTTGGTCTTTTGCAAGTATCAATCTCTCACATTTTGTGTTGTTAGACTGAGTTATGTATTTTCTATGGCAAGGTGGAATTAGTGTACTCAAAATCTGCCGATATTCTAGCCGGACTACATGTATCATCCAGAACGCCGCTAAATTATTCAATATATCTTAAAATTCTGTACCATGAATGTTTCATTTTGTAAGCGAGTATTCGTAGCCGCTGACGTGTAGTGGCTAGAGGCTCTCCTACTATACCAGGGGTCGAAGCGAGCCCGAGCCAAACCCAAAAACTATTTCAGAAATTCTCTAATGAATTAAAGCCAAATTGTTGATTTTTTTTTAAGAATAGCGGTCACCCCTCAGCAATGGGAGACATACTCTCCGTGTCTATTTGCTATAAAAATGCTTATCACAAAAAAAACTTCTTATAAAAAATGCATTCGCCTTTCGAAGTCGACATGAACCCGTAAGCGCATCCAATTAGTAGGAAAAACCAAAATTAAGGCCAACGTCTTAAAATTGTTAGAGTTGTATCGGCGTCAGTGTATTATATTATTATAAGCGAATATTTGAGTACGGTTGACTAAATAATTTCCATATGCCTTCCAAGATGGACTAATATAACGACTTTTGGACCTGAGATATCAACACCAATACGATTTGGACTTTTCGAGTCATCGAAGCATCATACACTGCTGTAGTTCCTGCAGCACCACTCATTAATTGAGTCCTCGCATTAATTCGAAGGTTCGAGCAAATATAGTTACACTACCATTTCGTCTTTAGTATGGGAAAGACAATAAGGCAACATCCATGGCAAAAGTAAGATGTGCATTTTATGTCTTGTGATAAGCCCAATTAGTTTGATCTAACCCGGCAAGACTTAATCGGGTAAAAATTTTGCTTACACATAAAAATACAATGTTTTTGCTTTTATGTAAAAATAATTATTTATTTAGGCTCTTTCCATACCTCAAACAAACCATAACCTGCTTAACTATAGTACAGCTTGAATTTAGGAAATCATTAAATTAATTTAAAAAAAAATCAATTTTAGGTGCTTGAGCATTTCATATTAAACGCAATTTGCTTAATTACATAATTTATTTCATCCGGCATTCAATTATGAGAAAATCAACTAAACAATAACAACTAAACAATGTAAAAGCAAAGCAACAATAACTAGACAATGTAAAATCAGAACAACAGCAACAGCAATAACAGCAACTCGATTGGACGACCGGCCGTTCAGTCAGTCCGTTGCTCGGCCGTTGTTGTGCAAAAGCTCATTTATTACGCGTCATTATTTAGATTAAAACCGAAACTGATCTAATCGGACAGATCATTGTTGCAACGCAGCTTTAATCATGTTATACCACCAATCCAAGCTGCACATAGATACATACATGCATAGAGACGCATATATTTAGTATGCACACACACACAATAAAAAAAAAAAACTGTTGCAACAACTTGTAACAAACAACTCAGCGGTGTGCAGCTCATAAATGTCTGCCACAGCGTGCAACATACACCCAGCCATACTCGTAGCCATACACTCAACCATACACTCAGCTCTCCACTCATTCATTCATTTAATCAATTCACTCAGCAGTCATAGACAATGCTGGTCGAAGACGTGCATTTAATGTAATGGATAATGTTGCAAGTTGCAGCTGAAACGCAACGCAATTGCAGCGGCAGCGGAGCGGCTTAGTTATAGCTGCAGCGCTAGTCATCCATTTAACTTATCCGCCAATCAAGCTATCTAAATATATGACTGCTTGAACGACATACGAAAATCATTCATGCATCCATCATTGCCATCACTGACTAAGCGCAACAGCTGACACCCACTATCAACTGCGAACAGCAACAGCAGGAAAAACATCGACAACACGGGTAATGATAATAAAAATGTGTAAGGTTGTAGTTTGCGTTTCATGGCTGTGGACCTTATGTCTTACATGAATGAAAGAGTATGGTTGGTATAACATACATGTATATTATGTGGCCTTCTACTTTCTTTCTATAAAAATTTAGTTTGAGGAGACCCCTAGTGGATTTTTGGCGATTAAAGGAATGTTCTGAAATATTTAAAATATGAATCCACCATTTCAACATTCTTTTCAGTTACAATTTAAATTTAAGCACTTTTTTCCATTCTTTCATCCTCAGTTGGAAACATTCAGCGCCCAGATAATGATCTCATTTAATCGTTCAATCTTCATAGAAGGTATACCTCCGCCAAAATCAGCAAATAGAAACAAAGGAAGTTAAATTATTGCAAAAAAAATAAAAAATATTAAAGCTCAAGACACAGCTTGACTTAAATTCAATAAAATCAATGCACCTCCCGCAATTTCTGTCATGCAACATACAAACTGTACTAATTCCCAGCATTTGTGGCACATTTTCTGTTGTTGTTATTTTGTTGTTACTACTTATTAATGATTTACCCACACATAAATTGTTAATTTAATTTTACCATTTTCTATCTTATTAGTTATGATTGTGGGCTCATTATGCCGACTGCCAACAACTTGGACTATGATGACGACTTGGGTATGATGACTATGACACAACAAAGCAATGATGTTGCTGCTGCTGTTTGATGATCTAACTGACGGCAGTTGTGGCCATAGTTGTAATTTGATGGCGTATTTTCTACGCTTGTCATTGATTTGGTGAAATCATTTATGTTTGTATGAATAAATCAGGGATGGGCGCTTTTGAATTCATTTTTATTCAAATAGGAAATAAATTTTTATTCTTCATTCAGAATTTTTTTTTTGCTTTAGGTATATACTCGGGTTCTGTTACGGATTCACAGAGTATTTGGAAAAGTGTTCGGTTTTGGATTCGGGAAAGTATTTGGAAAATCTTTCGGTTTCGGATTCGAGAAATTATTCGGCAAAATATTCGTTTCAGATTCACGAAAATATTCGGTTCATATTCGGGAAAATATTCGTTTTAGATTCGGTAAAGTATTCGGAAAATTATTAGGTTAGGATTCGGGAAAGTATTTTGAAAATCATTCGGTTTCGGATTTTAGAAACTATTCGGTAAAGTATTCGGTTCGCATTCGGCAAAATATTTGGTTCAGGTCCAAGAAAATATTCGGTTCAGATACGGGAAAATATTCGTTTCAGATTCAGGGAAGTATTCGAATAAGTATTCGGGTTTCTGTTATGGATTCGCGAAATATTCGCTTCACATTCGGGAAAATATGTGGTTCAGATTCCAGAAAATATACGGTTCGGATTCGGGAAAATATTCGGGTTCGGTTTCGGATTCGGAAAATATTCGGTTCACAATCGGGAAAGTATTCGGTTCATACGCGGGAAAATGTTCGAAAAAAATATTCGGGTTCGGTTTCCGATTCGAGAAAATATTCGGTTCAGATACGGGAAAATATTCGGTTAGGTATTCGGGTTTGGTTTCGCATTTGGATTCGGATTCGGAAAAGTATTCGTAAAAATATTCGTGTCGGATTCAGGAAAATATTCGGCTCAGTTTCGGGAAAGTATTAGGAAAAATATTCGAAAAACCAATTTTTGAAAAAGAGAAAATCATTTCTGTGTTTAAAATGTTCTGAATGAAGAATACAAATTTATTTTTATTGTATCGTTATTGAATTCTGTATTCAATTTTTGAATAATGCCCATCCCTGGAATACATGTGTGTATGCATTTCCTTTGCTCAACTGAAGCCATTAGCTACTGTTTAATGTTTGCTTCGACTTTTTGGTTTATATCATGTGTTTTGTTGTTGGGGTTATTAATATGTACATATTTCTTTCATACAAGATATTGGGCGCTTGCAATTATATGCTTATTAATGCACTAAATATGGTGCGCAAAGAATTATACTCAATTATACACACACACATAAGCACTCCTACACTCCGAGCTGACAGCATCAACTGCCAATAAAAGTTACTCTATTGCGCTTTTCAATGCTTAGATACCTCTTATTTTCTTTCCTTTTCTTTGCTGGCAGCTCCTTTTTCGCAACACTAACGAGCTGATACGTACACTGACAATTACAGACAGACAGATGGGCCACTTTTATTGCAAGTTGTTGCAACAGCGATAGACAAACAGAGACACAGATAAATGTGGGCGGCTTTGTTCGGTGCATTAGCTTCAATCACAGCAGAAATTGTCTATGGAGTCCCAAAAAAGGTTACACTTTTGTTGCATGAAAATCGAAATTGAAAATTTTTGCATTACAGCGCATATACACACAAACTCGCATGCCGATAAACATTTGTACATATGTCTAGCAACATTGTATCTACACACATACGCAAAGTGCTGACGTGCATGTTGCCAACGATCTGAATTGCTGAACAGTGGCAATGGCTGCGTCATTTAAGCCTTTTCTGGATTAATTTGCAAATGTGAAGTAAACAAACAAACAAACAAACAAGAAAGCAACAGAAAAGTGCTGCGCAACTGAAAATGGGAAATAAAGGAAATTGTGGCAAATTTAGGCTGCAACGGTTTTTGGTAACAATATCTAAAGTGGCGCGCGATTTTCTTGTGTGTGGGTGCAACATAAGTGCATACAAAAGACACTTACTACTCAACACAGTTCGGCGGATAATTGGATTGAGTGAGTGAACGAAATGGATTGTTTTTTATTTTGTAAAAAGAAAATTTTAGTGTTGAGTATACCGAAATAAATCGCGATTCGGTTGTAAAAGGGAGTTTATAAGTATTATATTGAGAGATTAAGAATTGGCGATTCTGTGTGAGAGAAGAAAGGGGGAAGAAATTATATAAAATGTATGAGGCTCAACGCTTACTGTGGTCATTGTAGACGAGCGAAATTGCATTTAAATCAAAACGAAAATTTAGAGTTCCGAGTCTGTATTGAATTTAAGTTACCGCAACATTATTTAACACTAATATTCGCTATCGCACCATTTTATTGTTGCACAATTTTTCATTTTGCCTCATTTGACTCCGCATTGTTGGCAACCAAGTTGCATTATTTTCTATTTTCTTCTAGGCTTTTTGTTGTTTTTGTTGTTGGTTTTGGTTTTATATTTTCTTCTAGGCTTTTTGTTGTTGTTGGTTTTTTTTTTTTTATTTTCTTTTAGCCTTTTTGTTGTTGGTTTTTGTTTACCTATTTCTGACAGTTGTGATGACTGCAGCACCGATTATTTTTGATTTGTTTTGATTTGCACCATTTAATATTCGCATTCAACGCTAAACATTCAACTGATTAGCGCCGACAGGTGGGCGTTGGTTATTGTTTCTTATTTTTCGCTCTAAGCAGTGATGGAAATCTGTACGTACAGTAAGCACCAAAATGAGTGTTGTAAAGTATAATGCTAAATGACATTTACTTTATGTGACATAAACGAGGCAGGTTAAACATTTTTTAAGTGGGCAAAGCGAATTATTTATTAGGGATTTTTTGTGATTGTTGTGGTGGTGTATAATTTGAATTTTTTTAGGAATTTAATGCTTTATTTTTTTGTGAAAATTAACTTAACTCCCACAGCACCTTGTGCTTTTAAAAGATGTGAGCAAGGTGTTTTATATATATATATATATTTAAGTTAAACTATTTGTAGATTTACTTTTTCTCTAGAAAAGGCTAATATTTTGAATGAGAAATATATAAAATTGCAATGTCGATCCCCTATTGGTATCTCTTCAATGCCAGCATTTTCGTACAAATGCTTACTCCACCAGCATATTGTAAAATTATAAATTATTTATTCTTATTTATAGGTAATACTTTTCTTGATTAGCAACTTATTAAAACACTCCATGTAATTATACATTTTTAAGCCAAGATTGACCACAAAATAATGCATCGCTTAATTCATCCAGCCTACCAGCCAATCAATCGAACTCCCAAAAAAGTAGTGAAGAACTGTCGAAACGCTTTTAACGCACTGCAGCATGTAAAACGACGCCGCGACGCTTAAAGCGATTGTGTGTTGCGCATAAAATTCAAATAAACCTCAAATGCCAACATTTGAACGCACACTTTAATTAGCGATTTTTTGTGGCGCGCATGCATTTGCCGCATTTGCAGTCAGTCGGTTGGTAGACGACGACGGCGCTTTGTTTGTGTGCGCACGATTCGTGAGTGGATTGTGGCGGTTCTTGTTGTTGCAACATATTTATACGCATGAGAAGTCGTAATTTAGTAAATGGTTAAAATATGGCAACACTTTAAAAAAATATAAACGAGCGGTTATTAAATAAATATGTAGTTATTAGAGTGTGAAGAAAAAAGTTCAAGCATTGAAGGGAAGTCTTGGTCTAACACTCGATGAATTTATACTGTTATACTTTTACACTGTTATACTTGTATGCTGTTCTACTGTATATACTGTATACTGTATACTATTACAATATTATACTATTATACTATTATACTATTATACTATTATACTATTATACTATTATACTATTATACTATTATACTATTATACTATTATACTATTATACTATTATACTATTATACTATTATACTATTATACTATTATACTATTATACTATTATACTATTATACTATTATACTATTATACTATTATACTATTATACTATTATACTATTATACTATTATACTATTATACTATTATATTATTATACTATTATACTATTATACTATTATACTATTATACTATTATACTATTATACTATTATACTATTATACTATTATACTATTATACTATTATACTATTATACTATTATACTATTATACTATTATACTATTGTACTATTATACTATTATACTATTATATTATTATACTATTATAATATTATACTATTATACTATTATATTGTTATACTATTATACTATTATGCTATTATGCTATTATGCTATTATACTATTATAATATTATACTATTATACTGTTATACTATTGTACTATTATACTGTTATACTATTATTATGTTATACTACTATACTATTATACTATTACACTATTATGATGTTATAGAATTATGCTATTATTCTGTTATACTCTTATACTATTATACCGTTATACCATTATGTTGATATACTGGTATACCGTTATACCCTTATATTATAGCCCCATTGTTTGCAGTGTAAGTTTCTCTTAATGACAGCATATTAAATAAATAGCACAGTTAAAAAGACAAGACGGACGTTTAATCGAATAGACAGACGGAAAATCATACTGAACATCAGATTTATAGTCGAACGCAACTGTATGCGCAATAATAACAAGGTACGAAACAAATGCACCGCAAAATGCTGCCCACAAACAGCCAGAGCCTTTTGACGCTAAAATATATGTGCACGCCTGCGCTGAAGTAACAAATCACAAGATAAACTAACTGCATTCAAACATTTTTTGTATACAAACATGCATAGATACGAGTATGAATGTGCCAAACAAAATAAAATACAGACAAAAAAAAAATACCAGGAAAGGTTTATTGCGCGACGCAGAATATATTTAATACAATTTATTTTCTGTGGCATGAACACACAGTTGATAGATTGCAATTTGAGAAGTTATAATTTTCCAATTATCACACACAATTTATTGTTTTTTTGTTATTTTTACACGAGTGTAAATGTAAGCGCATATATGTATGTATGCGTAGAGAAGTTTTTTGCCGCCTCTAAAAGCGCAATAAAACCAAAATGGGCATTTCCTTCGAGTGCTATAAGGCAAAACGTGCGGAATTCATTTGCTGGTAGCGCCAACTACGTACATACATTTAACGACTCTTTTTGTACTCGTAATAATACAGTAATAACAATATCACATTGCGCATGCGCAAACACTCGTATGTGATACGTGTATGTGCAGTGAAATTCAAGCAAACTAGCAAGTGCGCATGTTGCACCCGTAGGTGAGCAGTCATCACCACCAGTCGTAGCAGCAGCAAAAGCAGCGTGAGTCAAAGGCGCTACTGAATATCTTTTTTTAAAGGAAAATTATTGGCTTTTTATTTATTTGAGATTTAATTCAGTTGTTGTTGTTGTTTTTTTCTGTTCTGTTTAGCATCAATTTAATTGTAATGTGGTGCTTAAGAAAATAAGAAAGAAAGATGTCACGTAATTGGCGCTTCATGATGAGCTGACATTTGTATAAAAATCTTTCTATACATACATACATATATATATATGTATAAGCAGTTATCATTGAAGAAGAGTATAAAAATAAAAATACTTGTAGCTTTTTAAAATGAAAAATCAGTTGCATTTATTACATGACACTTGACACGTAACACAGTAATGAGGCACTCAAAATTATTTACAAAGAAACAGTTACAGTCATTATGCATAACGGTTTCATTGTTTTTGATGCCTGTAAAGCAACAACAGTAGCATATTAATTTTTGGTATACTCAGTTGTAAGTGGAGAATAATATTTAAATATGAAAATATACATATAACGAATCTCAAATAGGGTTTACTACATTAATTCCAATTATAAAAATCCTCAAAATCCAGATCCCAAAAATCCAGATCTTAAAAAACGAAATCCCCAAATAAAAAATTCCCATATTCTGTGTTAAATAAATTAAAATTACATTAGAAGTGGGTTTGAAAAAAATAAGCAGAAGATCAAGTTTTATTTCAAGTTCAGTTTTAGAACATGTTGGAACTCGAATTCATAACGAACGGAAAACACGCATTATAAAGAGAGTTGTACTTTACTGGAGTAGGTATAACCTAGTTTTCGAATCTAGTAACAACCAATTTACAAAATCATTGTCGAAGCTGAGAGTGAGTCGAAACAAGACACTGAGTATGGCATATCGCCGAAACCGATTTGACTGCAAACCAAATTTTTCGAAGGACGATGGAAATTCGTTACTATACATGATATTCTTAACCTGCCGAAAAAACAAACAACAGAGAAGAAATTCCACAATACAAGTCTGACATTTATAGCATCAGAAACAAATTCACATCTGAGTATGCAAATTTGGGTTTAAGTGGGTTCTTTTCCTTTTTTAGCTTTTTTCAAATTAAATATATGCATACTTACTGATTTCACTTTAATGATTCAAAATAAAAATTAAGTAAATGATACAGAGATAAAAAAATTCCCAAAAAAATCATAATAATAATAATCATAAAACTTAAGCCACATACTTATAATCAGAAAAGCCCCAATGCGCTCATAAAAACGATATAAAGGATTTCGAAAATTGTGTCATTGCACAAAAAAAAATGTAATAATAAAATAAACCAATACGTGATAAAAACACATACATTTGTATCCAGCTGCATATACGAATATATATGTATGTATATATGGATGTGTGTTTATAGTTCACATGACATGCCATCAAATTAAAATTCTACGTAAAAATCACAATCTCAAAACAATTGTGCAGGTAGAAGCACACACGGCACAGATATTTGTGGATAGTCCAATGGATGCATATACATATCGCACCCTAAATCATAAAGTGGCACAACTCAAAATTCAAAAATTTTCAGGAGAGCCAAAAAACTTTTTTTCATTACAAGCAATCGTATGACAAAGGGCCAGGTATAATGGTTATTTTTCGGTCGAAAGAGACAGTTATTCAAAAGTGTTTTTTTTGGCAATCGCTAGAGACAGTAGCGGATCCACGGGGGGGGAGGGTTTGGGGGTTCAACCCCACCCCCTTGTGGTTTATCATAGATCCCAAATTAATGCCTTTATAGATTCTGCGCCCAAATTTCCCAAACTGAACGAGGAAAACTCTATTATTCCAAAAGCAATGGTTGGACCACATAATATCCAAAATATGTACCTACATGCGAAAAAAGTTCATGTAGGTACCTTTGGACGCACGCGCATAAAATCAAATTTGTCAAATGCTATTCGCAAATTGCCAAATCGCAAATTTATTTTCTTTTCTTTCTTATCCCTATTTTTATCGGGATTGTACAGAATTAATTTGGTCAGAAATGTCTGGATCGTTGGAGAAATTGCCTTTTTCAGAGGCATTTCGCGATTCTTGTTTAAATTAATCTTTTAAAAATTTGAGTATATAAACACAAGAACTTCAATAAAGTAAAAATTCTATGTATTAAAAATATAAATATAACCAAAAAGTACTACATACATATACTCTTATTTATTTTGGCTTTAAATGCAAGGTTAAGTGAAATTGATGATCAATTTGCCACCAATACCATACGATACTCATTCGCACGTACCAATGCAAAAATATACATACATACGTTATACATGTTATTTAGAACTTCAATTGAAATTTCCTGCACTTTATGTGATGACATACATATTGTTAATTTGGAGGGTTTTGAGTTTGGTGTTTTTAAGGTGCGGGAAATGGCGCAACTAGTATATAGAATGATAATAGTAGGTGGTATTAGTCCATATTTTCACCAGCGCACATAGGTAGATTTTCAAGTTTTATACGGCCAAAAATATTTTATTGTCTACATCTATTCCAAATTGCTTGTTTAATGCAAAATTTTATTAATTTGAGTTAAAAGTCGATTTTATTGAAAAATATATACAGTGACTCAAGAAAAAAAAATCATATGCCAAAGTTTTTAAATTTATTTCAAAGAGTTCTGTCGAAAATTTTACTTTCTTATTTTAGTTTAAAAATATAGAAAATTTTTCAATAAAAATCGTTTTAAGCAGGATTTTTGAGCTTATGGAAAAAATCTGAAAAGTCGTAGAAATTTCTGGAAGTGGATTAAAAATTTCAAAGCAAGGCCATAATTTATAGAAGATTTTGAGGAGATTTCTAAGTGTACTGTTATGTAGCCAACCAATTTTAGTGTAAAAAGTTAAATTCTCAATGCTGTGAAAAATTCCGTCAATTTTAGAAGTTTTTTTCTGTAGGGTGTAGGGTGAGACCGTTCCAATTAAAATTTCCGAAAAGCCAACGAAAATTTTCAAAAAGTTGAATGTTGCATATTGTTATATTAAAATTGAATGAGCTGCAAAATTGCATACTCAAAACACATATACACACTAACGTTAATGTTGAAAATGAAAAAGGCAAAAGTGGGGAAAATCCAACAGCTTGCACAGAGTCTCAATGGCCGAGTGTGTTTATGCGTTGGGTCATTGCGGCTGAAGATGGAATGGATTCGGGTTCAATCCCCGGTGCATCCACTTCCGAAAATAGTGCTGATGATCGAAAATGGTTTTTCGTGAAATAGCTATACGCTCAACCTTCGCTGTAAATAGTTGTTGAAATTTCTTTCCACTTACCCCAACAATTAAAAAAAATTGAATTAAAATAAAAATTTCGTGCTAAGCACTAAAAACTCTTTCATTTAAAATTTTCAATTTTGGCCGCATAAATTCGTAAAATCTACCTACATATGTGCAGCGTCTGTCCTTAAAAACATCTTCCAAAAAAAGAAATTTAAAAACCCCCCCTTGCCGAAATCCTGGATCCGCGCATGGCTAGAAATATGTTCCGTATACCCGTTTATGAAAAAAACTCGAATTCGAAAAATTTTGAGTTGTGCCACTTTTTGATTTAGAGTGCGATATGTTTGTATACGTATGTTTGTCTATATGTGAACTATAAAGCTGAATACACTGCTAGCTGGGATAGCATCAAAACATATTCCAAATACAAAACAAAATTATCAAATAAATATGAACAAAAATCTATGACATGTAAAATAAGAAGAAAAACTAAAAAAAACACATGAGGCTATAAAAACAAAAATCAATTTTTCTTAAATACATATAACTTATTATGAGAAAAATTTTCTAAAATTATCATGCACTAATCCTTGTCTCATAAAATTTTGAACTAAGAAATGTAAAAATTGGTTAGTTTCTAAGCTAAAATGTGCTTTCTGGGTTGCAGTGAATTGAAGAAACCATCTGAGCAACTCTCATTTCGCAATTTTGTTCAAACTCTAAATTCCTTTATAAAGTGAAATTAAGTGCACATGTACTTCTTAGAGCCCCTGCGCTAGAGCGCCTGTATTTTATCGCAGTAAACATAAGCAAAGCATTCATGAGATCACCTCCCGCATCATCTATGTTTCCTCATACATGTAACACATTGAACCAACGGAGACTTTGCTCGCAGCTTTGAATGTGGCTATATGTATGGATGTGTGTATGTGCCTCCGCTTGCGACAATTTCACTTATGTTTGTGCATATGTCTGTGCGCGCACCTTTTCATGCTCCATTTATTTCTTGGCCATTGGCGATTGAGATGCTCAAAGCGTTGTTTGCTGCTCCGACACCGTTGTCAACGCTTTTGCTGCTGCGGTTTTTCTTGTTGTTGCTGTTTCGGTTTTATTTTGTTGCGCTATGTCAGGCAGAAAATCGTGCTGGAATTTTGATTGGATCATAAACTGTCATTGTGCGCGCGCGCTCTCTTAAGCTTTTAATCAGTTACAGATCATTAAGATTTGTAGGGCGCAATGAATGTTGAACGGTGAATGGTGAAATGGAGGCGCCGCGGCGGTATCACGGAACGATGGTGGCAGATGGGAGGTAAAACAGCCACGAAAAATATAACTGTGAGCATGTTTATTAACATGTAAGTCAAGTTTAGCTCTTTTTACTGTTTTTTTTAGTGAAAAATGCTTTTATCATTTGTGCACGTATGAATGAGATGATTTTTTTTTGTTGGGTTCCGATCACATCGAATTTTTTAAAATTAAATTTGGTAAATGGGATAGGATAATAAAATAATAAAATGTACAGGGAATGAAAGTGCGCTGAATTGCTTATTAAAAATTAAAAAAATTTGCGCCAAAGTGCAGACTTTAATATTAAATAATTTTTCTTCTTTTTATTCTAATCTCGTACAGCTCAATCTCATTCCATATTTGCAGTCTCTAACGCGTAATGGTTCAAAAATCCCCCGAAGAACTTTTCTCTCGAATACTCCAGCTGCTGTTTGCTTCCAATACTGTTACTTAAATAAATTCGAAATTTTGCACCATGAATTCGAATGATTCCTATTTGCGCCGTTACACTCTGTAGTTTCATATGCGAGTTCGTTGCTTAAGTCTTTAGTATGTAGTTAGGCTATTTGCGTTAAAGCGGTCTTGCTTGGCAACGATAGACTACATTTGCATCTATTGCTCATTTATCGCAAATATCTATTTTTTTTTTGTAAACTACTTTACATTTTAAGTTTAAATTTAATCATTTTATGTATTTCATAAAATAAACAAGTAAGCAAGTGAGCTAAATAAAATTGGCGGTCAATCTATTGCATTGCAACATGCACTTGCTGGTTCTGCTTGCCAAGCGAAGGCGCACATAAACTAACATGAAAAATGATATTTGCGAACGCGAAAAATGTATGCTTAATTAAAATAAAAAAATTCTAAAAACTTATTTTACTTTTAAAAAATTTTGAATGGTCTAATAAAATGCGAAAAACTTTACTATACATTGTGATAAATGTTGCGAAATATTTGCAAATTTTAAAAGTTAAAATTATTTTGATAAAATTTTATGCACATATGACTTTGCAAAGTTATATCGAATATCAAGAAGTCCCCTAATGTCTGACAAAAATCTATTTCAATGCGACCTGAAATGGCGTTTGTAAGACGTTGCTTGCGTAGAAGCAAACAGTGTTCGCAAAAGAAATCGTCCAAAATCTACCCAAATTTATGGCAACAAAGCTGTTATGCGGCACTTAAAGAGCAACCAGCTCATGGTTAGCATGATTTGCATTGCATGACAATATTACCTTTGGGATTTTCGTCGGCGCAGCCGTTGCCGCCATTTATGCCCCACTAACGAATCTATATTTGTCATAATGAAATCACAAATCCCCAAAAGTCATGTAAATGAGCGTCCCACAAAGGCCAATGTTGATACGTTTGCTGTTTGTGTTGGCATGACGGACGGCACACGGACAGAGGCTAAAAAATGTAAGCAGCTGTACATACATATGCGAATGCGGCATTGGCGGTGTGTCTGTTTAAATTAGCTTATTTATTTCATTTTTTATATTAAGTGGCGCTCATGCGTCAACCCAATTAATGAATGGACTGCGCTAGTTTTGGAAGCGATGAATAATCTTTTTTTGTTTTATTTCAAATATAACCCAAAATTGCGTGGAATCATTTTAAAATTGAATATATCTACAGTGTAGTGGAAAGAAAAAGCAATAACTTGGATCAGTTACCAAATTAGCAATTGTGTTTAAAACGGCACTCATATTCCGAATTTCAAGCAGATATTCCGAAAACTGTGGGAATAGTTGGAGGTCTAATAGATAGACTGGCAGAGAGACAGACAGACATACAAAACTAACCTAATCAACTTATGTAGATCATGGTTCTGATTTTACCTCTATACATTTTATTCTCCTTCAGCTATTTAGAGAAATCGTGTTTTTGGACAACAGTTATAATATCATTTCATATTCATTCAAGTTGCAGACAAATTAAGTATACTTAGTCTGCTTTTTTATAGTACAAGGCTGTATATTCAGACCTACACACATACATATGTATGTACATACATACATAATTTTACAACGCATATAAAAAAACTAAAAACATTTAATTTTTCTTTATTTATTTGCTTTACCACATTTTTGCGCTGCTTCGCTATGCTTCACGTTTTAAAAGCGCTTAGCAGCGCTATCGTGGGAATTTTTTGTAAAATAATTAAAAGACAAGATTTTGAAAAATTACAAAAAATCAAAATAAAGAGATAAAATAGCAAAACAAAAAGTGTATAAAGCACGCATATGCATATACATACTCGTATGTACATATATATATGTTCATATGTACGTGTGTATATTTTAATGAATTAAAGCTTGGGCCAGCGCTTGTGTGGGCCATTTTCGGTTTGTCCAACGGCCATACTTTGTTCGAAAAGACAAAAAATAAGAAAAAAAGGAATAAAAACAAAAACCAAACCACAAAAACAACAATTATGCAAATGTCATTAGCAGATGTTGATAAGAGAACCGCAAAAGCGGTAATGTGTTGAACCAGTGGCTGGTAAAGAGCGTAGATAACTAAATTGTTACATATGTACATACATTTCTATGTTTATGGTATATGTAGCTAGTGAATGACTCAGAAAAAAAAATAACAAAAACAAAATAAATTCACCAATGCGTTTTGGTGTCGCTGCGGTGCTTAAATTTAAATCTTTTGCACGTTTATTGATATTTCATTGGAACTATGTACATTAAGGTGGTACCGAAATATATGTACATCTTTTTTTATATCATATTTCTTTAATGTCACCCCCTAGGCCGATGTAAATATAGTCGAAGAACCACATATAAATTTTTGTCCCGATCAAAGACGGTTAAGGGATGTTGCACAGGCGTCAAAGGTCTGAAAACTCTATGGGGGCTGAAAAAATTAAATAGAAATTTTTTTTATATCTAATGCCCAAAATCGATAGTCCTGCACTCAGGGATAATAAATATGAATTTTGGGCCCAATCGGAGACATTTTATGAGATGTCGCACAAGGTTGATATTACTATATTTGACTCCTTTGCGACACCATTTAACCATCACCGATCGGGACCAACATTTATATGTGGTATTTTTGACTGTGCTGTTAAGAATACATGGGGTCGAGAAAATCGCTAATTTGATTTTAAGGACCACCCTGATGTATGTATATGTATATGTGTTAGCATGTGAATATATGCGTAACTATGTGTGTGCATCTCTCTGTGAGCTTCAGTCGCGGTAACGCTGCGGCATCGAAGTAACAATTAATGCGTGTGTGGCTGCTTTGTAATTTTGCTTAATTGCCGATATAAATGATTTAGTAGCCAATTATTATGCTAAAAATGTAGTTGTTTTGCTAATGGATGCTATGCTGTGAGAAAGAAATAGGCAAATACATGGCATGCAAACGAGAATGAAAAAACAACTAACATATAAAATTTAAAGTTTTACTTTTCATGCATATTTATATATGTATCTTGGCATTTTTAAGCATATTATGGCAGCAATTAAGTAGATGCACTTATATATAGAACTGTATATCAAAAACCCCATGAATGCAATCTAAATACTTGGACTAGATCTCTAGATGAGGGCGCGAGAGCATTGCAGCTTTAGTCACTGAATCGATAAAAATAATTTATTGGCTACAAATAGCTAGATAATCTTAGTGATAGTCTTTACTGTGCTTATTTAAAAGCAGATAATTGAATTTCCAGGAAAAAATCAGCAATATTTGTATTCCAGAATGCATTGACTTAGAAAGTCTTGTTATGATATCACATCTCTCTACGACCGCTTTATTTAAGCTATTCCCTCATCGCTTCTTTTTAACTGTTTAAACAATTTATACTTCATTCGCCAGACTCGAACTCGACTATAAAGAATATCTACCAATGATTTGCTAGTCTCGGCTACCACTCTTAGTACGATACCAATATTTTAAATTTTTCCAAGATCAGTTTTCTAGCAACAGCTTGGGGACCTGTACATACATACCTTTCTGCGGTATCTAGTGGACAAGTACTTTACTATTCATATCCCAATATAAATACCTATACAAATATATATGTGAGTGTCTAACCAGCATAATCCACTAGCAAACAAACAAGCCATTCAATCTAGCACAGAACAGAACTGGCATCGTTTGGTTCTTTTTTTTTCATTGCCAGCAAAGTGAATTAAATTTTATCACTACTGATTAGTGTAATCGCTATGCTGTCGATTTATCTTTTTTATGCATACACAAGCACATAAATTAAGCGAAGTGAACTTTTCGCTCAAAACAGCGGGATAACATATAAGCACACACATATTTCGTTCTTTTTTTTTATAAATACACTGATAACCGATAAAATATAACTGAAAATAAAGAGTAAAAAGCCGTATTGGTATATTCAGCTAGTATTTAATGTTGTAAATTTTCATCTTCTTGTACTTGCGTATTACACATGTGTGTTTGGTATGTATTTCATTATGTTAACTGATTAGTGTTTGATTATTTTCTGCAACACTTTGGTGTTGGTTGCGGCGCAATAGGAACTTCGCATGATTGCATGCGAGCAAGTGAGCTGGTAGATATTTATAAATAAATATGTTTTGTAGCCGCTGTGGTGCAGTGGGTAGAGTGCTCGCCTGCTATGCCAGAGGTCTCGGGTTCAAACCACGGTCCGAGCAAAATACCAAAACAATTTTTCTAATTAGTAAAAATCCAATTATTGGGTTTTGAGAGCAGCGGTCACCTCTCGGCAGTGAGGTATTTCTGCCATGAAAAAGCTTCTCACAAAAAATGCATTCGCCGTTCATAAAACTGTAGGTCCACCCAATTAGTAGGAAAAACAAAAAGGAGCACACCTCGAATTGGGGGAGAAGCTCGGCCATAAAACTGGTCAGAGTTATAATAGCGCCATTGTATTATTATTATATGTTTTGTATACTAGCCGCAGATTTTCGAGATTTCTTTTTTTAATCACGGGATTTGTCCCGGGATTTGGACTTTAATTATTTTCCCACATTGTGGGGTTGAAAAAAGTAAATATATATTTCGAGGAACGCTACAACTTTAAAGTGCAAATAAAAAATTGATTTTTATTGCCATTTTTATTATTTCATTAGTAACAAAATAAAATAGGAACGTAAACTCTTAAGAGTTACTTTAAAAAACGCAACCAACAAAGAAAATTACATACAAAACATTTGCCTTTACAGTTGGTACTTTTAGGATATTCATAATAAAGCTTGTGATCATTTGATAATTTCCAAAAAAAATTTTTAGAATTTAATGACGTACTTCGTTTAAGCGAATATTTCCAAGCTTGCCGACAAATACTGAAAATTAATGCAACTTTCGAAAAAAATAAAAAATCGGATGCAGAAATTTTGAGATGAATTCCGAGTATACAGCTGCGTATTTTATTTTAATACATAATGTGAAATTCTAAAATAAAATTAAACTTTTTCCTGGTATTTGCTAATTTTATTTTTGAAATTTTTTTGCATTTTCTTCCATTATTTACTTTTCATGGGAGGAAATTGCAAAAACCTTTGAGAAATAAATGGCCAAAAATCAGGAAATAGAAATTATCAAATGAATTTTACCACAAGAATTCTAAAGATTTTAAAAATACCTAACATACGTTTCCTTACAACGCGTATTTCACAACAAAAAAATTTAATTACACTAGTTTACAGCCAAGAAATATCTAAAAATTCAGGTATGGAGAGGATAGGTATGGGACTGCTGAGCTGGGAACTATTTTTTTTAAGGTTTTGTATTGTTAGATTTTTGAGATAACGGTAATTTGGTGTTTTTTTTTGGTTATCACTTCACTCAAAAATTATTCTCGGAAATCACAAATGCGATAACCACAATTAAGCAGGCTAATTTTTAAAAGAATAAAACTTCCCTGAATTTTACAACTTCCTACAAAAAGCTTAATTTTAAAATCAAAATTTTTTCAAAAATCGCAAGTAATTAATAAAATCTTGATTTCGACCAGCTGTCACTCAGCGAGGTAATGTCCAATTACTACAAGTTGTACATCGACAATTTTAATTGTCTTTCAAACGAGGTACTGCTTGTGATCATCCCATTTGTGACTCCCGCGAAAATAATTTTTCAATGAAGTGATAACCAAACAAACCTAACCATACAAAAAATTAAAAAAAAAATAGTTCTGAGCTCAGCAGGCCCATATCTATTCTCCCCCAAACCTGAGATTCTTGGTATTTTTTTAAATTATTTGTAGTGTTATTAAATTTCAACATAGAGCTGTAGTGATGGCTAGACAAGCTCATCAAATGGACCCAGATAACCCCGGAATAACTTAACTTAACTTAAATTAACTTGGCTTGACTTGAATTGACTTGACTTGACTAGACTTGACTTGACTTGACTTGACTTGACTTGACTTGACTTGACTTGAATTGAATTGACTTGAATTGACTTGAATTGACTTGAATTGAATTGACTTGAATTGACTTGAGTAGACTTGACTTTGGTTAACTATTATTCCTCATTGCGAAGCAACGGGTATTTGCTAGTAATTATATAAAATACAATTTTTCTTTGCTATAATAGGGCAATATTCTCTCTTTATTTTATCCCGAAAATCCCGGGATGAAATTCTAGCAATCCCGGGATTTCCGGGGAGTCAAAAAGGGCGGGATCCCGGGATGCCGGGATCCCGAAATCCCGGGATTGGAATCCCTAGTTGGCATATATTAATACTCAGTACATTCCTTGAAAACAGCACGCAACATGCTAGCAACATTTTTTTGCATTTCAGTGAAGACAAAAACTCTCCAAATGCTTATACATATAAGAACAACCTGGTTTTGTTTATATTGTTAATTCAAAAACATTTTCCTTACGAAAATACGCATAACTTTACTACTTTCAATGTTGCTAGCAACATTTTTTGGTTTTGGTGTTAATTCCCAATGTTGCCATCAATATTTCACATCAAACCAAATGCATGTTGCTAATGAAATGAAACGACCGTGGACTTGGTACTAGGGGTTTAATGGTCGAAACTCAAAATTCAAACATTATTGCGCAACATTGGAATGAATACTTTATGTTGCGCAACATTTCTTTGCATACATTTTTATAAGCAACGTTTAATAAAGTGTTTAATATATTTTCTAAAAGAATTAAGTCAAGTTAAAATACCAAAAATTGAAGAAAAAAATTAACTAAAAAAAAACTTTATTCATGTCTTAAGTTCATTAATTTTCGCCACTAGTGTACATCGATATTCCTGCCGCAATGTAGTACACATTGAACCATAATGCCATTCATAGTTTTTTTCTTTCCTTCCTTTTTTCGCAAATCAGGTTGTGTGTTAGTTATTGCTTTGCTGAAATCATGGCACTAATCAGCTGAAATAAGCCAGCAATAAGCGAAATCAACAATATTGCTGCTATTTGCTGTTAATAAGCACGATATGGCGTTAAAAGATATGCCGTACCGCACACAGCAAGTGCATTTGAGTGCAACATTTCACCGCAAAAGCGTAAAAACAAAATAAACTAAAAAAGGCAGAAATAAATAAATGCCGATTGAAAAGCAAGTTTTAGGAAAAATTAGTGCGGAAATGCAACAGCAAAGCAGGTTAAGCTGAAATGGATATCGAGTGCGAGTGCGAGTACGAGTGATGCATTTAAGTAAGTAAAAGCGTACTGTAATCTGACAAAATATCATTTGTTGGGCGGCTAAGCTGCTGATTTTTTCACTACATTAATATATTTAAAGATACAAACTGTGTTTTCAGCACAGCTGCGGCGCTTTGATGCACTTTGGCGCAGCTTCATGTACGGCTTATTGTATGTTATTTTGGCGCAAGTGCTCTGAATTTCCGCGCAACTTGACGCAATTGGTATTTGTTTGTGAATTTTCTCTCGTATAGAAATTAAAAAAAATGTGTGATTATATACTAGTATACATTTCATCAATTATTATTTTCTTTAAACTCTCTTTTTTTTGTTGTTTTACTCGTACTAAACTTCATTGAATTTGTGGCTGTGGCACTTGGCTTTGGAAAATTGTCTGCTTTGGGACTCTTAGTGTGCCAAGCAAGTGTGCAAATGTTTCACTTATTCCTTTTTTGTTTCTTCCGCAAAAATTATTTATTATTTAAACATTTACAAATATGCTCGACCGGCTATAAATTGCGCTTGGAGGTGGTTTAGATTGGATATGTTTTAGATTGGAAAATTTTGGTATTAATGGCTGTATAACGTGAGATTGCTTACGATGATGGAGCAGCATGGGTGGGATTTTTAATTTTTAATAATGTGAACGCACATGTGTAAGCTAAAGAGGATAATTTCTGCAATGTTTGTAATAAGTAAATGGGTTTTTTATACCAAATGTTTTATCAGATGTTGTAAATTATTTTATGTTTCCAATATAAAAGAGCTCTTTTTTCACAATCCAGTAATATCCTAGGATTAGGTATATACCCATTCAATTCTTTTGCAAAGCCATTTACATACATAACTCTATGTAAGTCCTACTAAGTCCGCATAAGTATGCATTATTTGCAATTTACACAGTTTGCTTTTGCATAAAATAAATTCAACAACACAACCATTCAACCATCCATCGGTGTCCATCGCAGTGCAATTGTGACCAAAAATTTAAAATGTTGGACAATTTGAACAAGACAAATTATTAGTTTTTGCGGCGTGTCGTACATATGTATGTACGTGGAGCTAGAACCACCAAAAGGCAAATGGGCACGTGTCAATTAAGTAAAATGTGAACAAAAGTGTGCGCCGCAGGCACAGACAGACAGTTTGCGCGCGACAGCCAGTGAAAGAGAACGATAAATAACGATCGTTGTAATGTCATAGCAACATATACATACTTACATACATACATACATTAAAACTCATGTGCATACTCATTTACAACTAACGGTATAGTGTTATAGCTGCATGTAATATATCCACGTCTCCATGCATACATAAATGGTTAGACAGATTTGCAGGAATTTCAGTGCAAATGCTTTGGGTATTGATTGTTGGTTTTGGTGCAAAATTAACGAAAAGTGCTTAATTGTGTTGTGATATTGAATGTACGATTGATGGCCGTGCAAAAAAAAATGCCAAATTGCGAACTAAACGAAAATTGCTACCAAAACCATCAACGCCGGACGCAGCCACCAACGTCTACAGCGGCTAGCAACATTAATAAATGCAACGTGTATGCAATGTAATGTTTATAAACATGTGTATATGTATGCAGCATGAAATGGCAAATTGCGAGTGTTCGATGCAATAAAAAAAAAGAAAACAGAAGAGACAAATAAAAAAATCGCTGTTCATTTGCAACTAAATAATATAATTTTCAAAAGTACTAGTCCAGGTGGTCTGTGTTTTTTTTTATTTAAAGATTTTGGCCGAAAGTACTATTAATATATTAAAAATGTGATATAAAATTAAGTTCAATGAAATTTCTGCCCTAGAAGTTCTGCAGTGAATATAACTAACAACTTTTTTGTAGTAACCTTTAACCCTCTAACGGCCACGAAATATGAATTTTTTACTCGATCTCAACACAGATACATATAATGTAAGTTTATTTAAAATCCATTCAGGCTGTTGAAATGTACCTCGAAAATTGTAAACAGATACGGCTCACCAAAACTAGAAAACATGTGCAAAACTTTCAAACGTGTACTTAGCGCTGCTGGGTATAGAAAAATTAGAAAATGTACATACAAAAAAAGTTTTTTTTTTTAAGTTTGCCAAGATCCATTCAACACTTTTAATTTGTTGTTGTCTTCTTTTTTTGTTTATTTTCGGCTATTTTCTGCATGCATTTGAATGTTTTTGTTATTGTTGTAAAACTTTTAGATATATATTTTCTTGTGCATACATATAATCGATACATTTTGACATAAATTTTTGAGACACGTTAACCTAATTGAATCACTAATGCATGTCAAATGCACGAGTTACACACTCTTGAGCATTTATACACTTATGAATCTGTGTATACTCATTAGGGTGGCCCTCAAATATATGTAGAAAAATTTTATATCATATTTAGTGAACCTCACCCTCAAGGTCGATGTTGATATAGTCGAAGAAACCATATATAAATTTTTGTTCCGATTGGAGATGGCTAAGAAGTGTCGCACAGGGGTCAAAGTTCCGAAAACTCTATGAAGACTGAAAAAATTAAATTAAATTTTTTTATATTATATCTAATGCCGAAAATCGACAGTCCTGCGCCAAAGGATACCAAATATAAATTTTTGTTCCGATTGGAGACAGCTAAGAGGTGTCGCACAGGGATCAAAGTTGATATGACCATTTGTGACTATCGTATTTTGTATCCTTGGGCAGCGTTGCCGTTTGGGCCACTAAAGTGGCAATTTGAACCTTTTTTAAAGCCAGGCCACCTGAACCCAACTTTTTGAAAATATGCAATATTTGAACCTTTTTAAAAATTCGGGCCACTTTTGGTCCTTTTTTATTTTCAAAATTATAATTAGTAAATAATTTTTCTTTTTTTCTTACATATAAGAACAAAAACCTCTTTGTTACTATTTTACTCTCCGTTTCTTTATTTAATTTGCTTGCCAACACTACCATTGAATACTTTGAAATTTGGGCTGAGATAATGAAAACGCACGGAGCAGCCCAGACACACATAAACACATATAGCGTTCGTTGATCCGTAGGAAAGTGCAAGAAACATTTACATTATTTGCACTCATATTCGCTCTTTTTTGGTAAAATTCCTACGGTTCTTGCACTTTCCTACGACTCATCGAACGCTATAACATTTTTTTTTAATTCCTTGCCTTTCTTGCGTTATTCCGTCTGCCCAACGAACGATCATATTCACGCTGCGTTAGTGTAGAGAATATTTTAAATTCCATTTTCTTTAATCATTAAATAAGCCACAAAAATATATAAAAATGTGTTTTATCTAAAAAAAAAAAAATGGGGCCACTTTTTTTAATTTTTTGGGCCACCTTTTGAAATTTTTCAGCGGAAACACTGTCCTTGAGTACAGAATTATCGATTTTGGGCATTAGATATAAAAAAAATTCTATGAAATTGTTTGGTCCTCACTTTTGTCTGAAATTTGACAACTGTGCGACACCGCTTAACCATCACCCATCGAGACCAAAATTTGTATGTGATATCTTTGACTGTGCTGTTACCGATCTAGGCGGTGAGACCGAAGAAAATCGCTAATTTGATTTTTTTTTAGAACCACCCTAATATCTATATATACATACATATGTATGTTAATACGAATATGCATGTTTACTTGCCTTCACTGCCATAATGATTGTATGCAATCAGAAGCAGAGCAGCAGTAGAAGCAGCGATATTATTGGTTGCGGAGGCATTTGCAGACAGCCGCCACTAATGACCGCAACGGCATAATCATACATAATAACACACACATATTGCTAGTTATATGCATGTAAAGTTATCCCTGCAAAAATCATTGGATTATATGCTCCATTTGTGGTAGGTTGGAGTACTTTCAAAGTGACCACTAACATAGCCCAAGCGACCGATTCGTGTATCTGCATCGCTTCGTAGTTAACCGAACATAACAAAAACCAAATGTTTATCGCGACGACGACGAAATGTGTATACATACATAACTACATACATACAAATGTTTGAATGTATGCACGTCATTCGTCGTCGTCGCGATAAACATTTGGTTTTGTTGTTATGTTCGGCTAACTGTTAGGTACTCCATCAATTAATACAATGTAGGTACTCCATGGATTAATTTGAATGGTATGCGGGACTGGAGTATATACTCCATTGCAATGACATGCAATGTTAAATGGACCATATTTTTTGTATGAAATGTGGAAAGTTATGGAGTAATCGGTTGGTCCATAGCGAGCAGTCCATGGATTAGCGATTGGAGTACTCGGAATTTTTGCAGGGATTTTGTACACATGCACATACATATGTATATGTAAATGGGCAATTGCTTCTGCTGCTGCTGCCGTTGTTGTTGCTGCACTTTCAAAATATTTGACAGCAATTTGACTTTGCGCCGATTACGAGGAGTGATTCGTGAGTTGTTGTTGTTGGTGGTGTTGAGCTCTTAAGATGTTGCACAGCAAATGTTGCTACATTTTAATAAATTTTTTTTTGTGTTCATGTTGTTGTTGTTATTAATAGTTTTTGTTGCTTGTTGGCATTGTTGGCATTAAGTGTTATCGTTTTACTTATTTTTTTTTTTTGATTTTGTTGTTGTAATTATAGCTCACCGGTGGCAATTGAAAGTGATATTTGCCAAAGTGGTGAGCGCGCACAGTAGCGCTTAAATATTGACGCCAGTAGCCAAATACTTTTTATTTGTATTCTTTTATTTCTTATTTTCTTTTTGTTACCACTGAAATCGCCTGTCAAATGTCGAAGAGCATTTTAAGTGATTTGGCTAAAAGTTAAACGGCGTCAGCTGGAGGTGGCTAAAAGCGGCTGAAGGCGCTAGCCAAAGGTGGTGGCAGTGCTTGTGAATGTGATTACAAGCCATTAACGCGACTTTTGCGGACAAACATATGTATAAGTGTGTGTAGAATGTAAGTATATACATATAAGTACATATGCATATAGCAGGGACTGTAAGGGTTATGAGTTATATCCAAAAAGTTGATTTTTAATCATTATTTGCTGAGTTTTATTTTCTGCTCACAAAATAAAAGTTATTTCTTGAGTTTTATTTTTCCATCAGAAAATAAAAGTTATTTTTTGAGTTTTATTTTTCCCTCAGAAAATAAAAGTTATTTTTTGAGTTTTATTTTTCGATCAGAAAATAAAAGTTATTTCTTGAGTTTTATTTTTCCATCAGAAAATAAATAGAAATAACTTTTATTTTCTGAGCAGAAAATAAATCTCAGAAAATAATGATTAAAAATCAATTTTTTATAAAAGTCGAAAAAATAAAAGTTAATGCACCTAGAGATAGTCTGCG
This sequence comes from Urophora cardui, assembly GCA_960531455.1. Taxonomy (NCBI): domain Eukaryota; kingdom Metazoa; phylum Arthropoda; class Insecta; order Diptera; family Tephritidae; genus Urophora; species Urophora cardui. The sequence continues at coordinate 51,940,527 of OY482673.1, forward strand.
TTACGGTGTTTACATCTGCGTACTTCTTTTGCGTTTAGCATTTCTCCTTCAGTATGATTTTTTTAGTCAAAATTAAAAAAAAATAGCGATTATTTGCAATCCCTGGTATATAGTCATTAAGAAAATTGAGGCTTAAGTTCTTTTTTGTATGCATGCTTTTCTTTCTTAAGAAGCTTTTATTTATTTTTGCTTTTTTGTACTTGGTTTATAAATATGGAAATTTGCTAAACTGATGATTTAAAGTATGAAAATGGTTGTTAGCTTCTTTCTTTTTATACGAAATGGCCATCTGCGTTAACGGACATAATATGTGGTGTGGGTATGGTTATATACGCCATTCAAAGGCAGAGAAAATAGGAGATACGAAGAAGCAGAGAAGAAATTGGAAAGAGAACAATAAGAGTAAGAGAAAAAGCAACAAAATAAGGAACAAGAAATATATTAAGAAGACTTAAAAGTTGATTATCTTGTATTACAAGAGCGTGCAACTACTGCCGTACGCCGATGATCATCATGACATCATTGACCTTCGCAATCGCGCTGTATGTTCTGGCTTCTCTAAGCAGGACAAAGAGGGTAAGAAAATGTGTTTGGCGGTTAGCGAGGAAAATACGAAGTACCTCCTGTCATCACACAAGGTATCAGCGTATCTTGGGAGCCACGTCACTATTGAAAGCTACAAATTCGAAACCGTTAAAGACTTCGTCTATTTGGGAACCAGAATTAACACCAAAAATAATATCGGGATGCGCGGAAATCCGACGGAGAAACACTCTTGCCAATAAGTGCTACCTTGAAATAAGTACGCAAATGGAAAGTAAAGTCTTCTCTAGACGTACATCATCCTTCCAGTCCTCGTATACGGCGCAGAATCATGAACGATGTAAAAATCATATGAGATGGCGTTTGGAGTATTCGAAAGAAAAGTTCTGCGGAAGATTTATGGAACTTTACGCCTTAGCGACGGCGAGTAGCGATGGAGACTTAATGATACGCTGTACGAGCTTTACACATACATACATCGACATTGTTCAGAAGAGGATTCAGTGGCTGCGCTGGGCAGTTCATGTCGAGCCAATGGATGGAGGTCCAGAAAGTATTTCTATGGAAACCCGCTAAAAAAAAAAGAAAAGCGAGACCTCCACCGCGTTGGGAAGATCAGGTGGACAGTGACGCTGACTCCCTTGGTATTTCCAAGTGGCGCCATACTCCTCGAAAAAGAAGCAACTGGCGCGCTTAATTGGAAACGGCTAGACGGTTACGCGCCAATTAAGGAGAAGATGAAGAAGCAGAAAACAAATATCAAAATTCATAAGAGAAAAAAGTTCGTATACTCTCACTTTTTCGTTTCTTCATTCTGGCTAAATATATACATACATATTTTGTGTAGCCGCGTTAAGTGGGCGTGCAAGCAAACTTAATAAGTAAACTCTGAAGCATATTAGCATTAAAATTAATATTTCCATTTGCATTAAAAATTTTATTTGCATAATATAGTTTGGGTTTTTTTCTCCTTATTTGCATGCTGCCCATTTTTGGCATGAATGTAAACATTTAAATGCTTGTAAGTGTCATATTAATAACCACTTAAAACTGCTGCTACTTGTCTAGCTTTTTAGTGCAATAAACTAAACCAAATATGGCGTTTGTGTGTGCGCGATGGTTTTGATTGACTGAAATGTCCGAAAAGTGGACTTAACGTAAACTAATAAATGACAAGTGAGTCACAACAGGACAGCAAAGAAAATAAATGCTTGCTTTTTGGGTTATTATTTTTTTTTGCGGTGTAGGTGGGTATGCTTAATTAGACTAAAATAAATGCTGTGCATTTTAAAAAAAATTGCTTAAAATTTTTTTTTTGGTGAATTTTTTATTTACTTAGTTAAATTTTTTATTTTGTAAAATTTTTTATTTTTTTAATTTTTTTAATTTTTTTTTCTGATTCTTATTAACAAATGCACTTTGCATACACACAAACAGTTATGTGTGCACCCCTCTTAAAAGCGCTCGTCCATTAACGTCTCAAATAGTTTATGGCCGAACGCATTTATTTTGTCTTTAATGAATGTTTACACCGCAACGCAAACTCAGTGACTGATTTAATTACGTTATATGTTGGATGTTGGCGATTTACGCAAAAAAAAAAAGATTAAATGAAATAAAACCACAAAATGATGTCGTGTTGCTGCGGTTTTAATGTGGAAATCGAGCGCATTTTTCAAGTACTTCAAGTTGGTGATATGCGTATTTGCGTATGAAATGTCAGCGCGTGTGCTTGCAGAGTTAATATTTTCTACGCCTCCATGTAAAAAAATTTATGTATGTAAGTATTTGAATGTAAATATATACATACATATGTACATATATGCACCTATAGAAAATAGGTATATGCACTTGAGCTAATACATGGAGTAGTTCCAGTAGTCTAATATAATTTATGTCAACATTGATTGGCAAGTATTTGCCATTTACTTCATATTGCTTAAATATGTCTACATACATATGAACATGTTTGCTACTTTGTTGTATAGATAATGTAAACATTGTAATGTAAATAACATAACACTGTATGCAATTGAGAGTTAATGTGCCTAATGCTTAAAAATCGAGCTATAGCTCATACTCAACTTTTTCGTAAAATGGGGATTTTGTATGCATAAAAATTATTAAAATTGCTTGATTTTGCCAAAAAAAATAGGTTTATCTAATAGAAAAATTATAAAATAATAAAACCCCATCCAGTAAATTTAAATTATTTGGTTATTTCTCAAGAAAAAGTTTGAGTTGAGTCTTTTGAGAAAGAGCTCAGTTTTTATGCATAAGGGCCAATGATTGGCAGCAAGTGTGATTGAGAGAATTGCAGGTTTTTGGTTCATGAAGAGTATCTGAAACATTTGCATATTTTGCTGTTATCAAATGCGGATGATTTGAAATATCAAATAAAAAATAAAATGATACTAAGTATTTGAAAAGAAGTGCTCATTCTATTAGGTTTAAAAATAGCAAAGAGACAAGTTGTAATAATATAATATAACACAATGGCGCAATTATGGCCGAGCTTCTCTCCCAATTCGAGGTGTGCTCCTTTTTTATACTCAGCTGTACTAGTACACAGAGTATTATAGTTTTAATCACATAACGGTGGATTGTAACAGAATGAAATAATCGAGATAGATATAGCCTTATATATATCAAAATGATCAGGGTGAAAAGAGAAATCGATTGAGCCATGTCCGTCCGTCCGTCCGTCCGTCTGTGAACACTCTAACTCGCGCAAAAATTGAGATATTTTGATGAAATTTGAAATGCAAGTTGTTATCGAGACTGGGACGGTTGGTATTGAAAATGGGCGAAATCGGACCATTACCACGCCCACTTTTCCTATATAGAAAAAATCGGAAATTTGGTATCTCAGTCACTAATATAGCTGGAGCGATGAAATTTTACCCACGTGTTGAGCTCAGGCCCCTATGAAGAAATTTGATGAAATTTTGGAAAATGGGCGGTGCCACGCCCACTTATTAAGGGTCAAACATGGAAAGTTTTATATGTCATAACTCAGAAACCATTGAAGATATATCGATGAAATTTGGTACGCGTGATTTACTTACTTAGGCAAAAATTTGGATGGAAAATTGTTAAAATCGGTTGACGGCCACGCCCACTTTTATATATGGGTATTATAAAGTGACCTAATAAAAACATTTTAAGCGATATCTCTGTCAAATATAAAGATATATCACTGAAATTTTGTCGAATGAGTTCAACTATGGACATAAAACAGAAAAGACAAAAAGTTTGGAAAATGGGCGGTGCCACGCCCACTTATTAAGGGGAAAACATTTAAAGTTTTATGAGTCATAACTCAGAAACCGTTGAAGATATATCGATAAAATTGGGTACGCGTGATATACTTACTTAGTCAAATGTTTGGACGAAAGATTTCCAAAATCGGTTGAGGGCCACGCCCTCTTTTATATATGGGTGTTATAAAGTGGCCTAATAAAAACATTTTAAGCGATATCTCTGTCAAATATAAAGATAATTCATTGAAATTTTGTGGCATGAGTTCCACAATAGAGCGGAAACAAAAAATAGAAAAATTTCGGAAAATAGGCGTGGCACCGCCTCTTTTTAGACAAAGGAATATACGAGATTTCTTAGCCTATAACTCGACAAATAATTGAGATATTATGACGAAATTTGGTTTATACACTTTTATAACTTGTGTTAATAGACATGCAAAAATTTATTCAAATCGGTTTATGACCACGCCTACTTTTTAACAAAGATATTTCTGGAACACCCTTTGGGAATTTGTAAAGTGACATCTTTGTAACTAGAAGTCAAAAAGGATGAAATTTTGCACAAAGAATAATATTCATATGCTTAGTTGGATGACTGATAAAAATGTTGAAAATGGGCGTGGCTACGCCCACTTTATGCAGCACTCGCTTTATATTAAAAACACAGTGTTTCCATCAAACGCAAACAAACAATGAAAGCATACAGCTGAGTATCTAATGTTCGATTCCACTCGAACTTACTCTTTCTTACTTGTTGGTTATTATTTTTGTTGCGGCGTAGGTGGGTATGCTTAGTTAAAAAACTAAAATAAATGCTGTGCATTTAAAAAAAATTGCTTAAAAATTTTTATTTTGGTGAATTTTTTATTTTGTTAAATTTTTTATTTTTTATTTTTTTTTTAATTTTTAATTTTTTTTTATTCTTATTAACAAATGCACTTTACGTATGCATACACACATATATGTATGTATGCACCACTCTTAAAAGCGCTCGTCCATTCACGTCTCAAATAGTTTATGGCCGAACGCATTTATTTTGTCTTTAAAGAATGTTTACACCGCAACGAAAACTCAGTGACTGATTTAATTACGTTATATGTTGGATGTTGGCGATTTACGCAAAAAAAAAAAAAAATTAAATCAAATAAAACCACAAAATGATGTCGTGTTGCTGCGGTTTTAATGTGAAAATCGAACGCATTTTTCAAGTACTTCAAGTTGGTGATATGCGTATTTGCGTATGAAATGTCAGCGTGTGTGCTTGCAGAGTTAATATTTTCTACGCCTCCATTTAAAAAAATTTATGTATGTAAGTATTTGAATGTAAATATATACATACATATGTACATATATGCACCTATAGAAAATAGGTATATGCACTTGAGCTAATACATGGAGTAGTTCCAGTAGTCTAATATAATTTATGTCAACATTGATTGGCAAGTATTTGCCATTTACTTCATATTGCTTCAATATGTCTACATATGTATGTACATGTTTGCTACTTTGTTGAATAGATAACGTAAATATTTAAAAGTAACATTGTATGCATTTGAGAGTTAATAAGTGGTAGTAAGTGTGGTTGAGAAGCTTGCAGGTTTTTGATTCAAGAAGAACGTCTTAAATGCCATTCGTACACGGATTATATTAATTCGAGTACAAATAGAACAGTGGCTCCAAAACTGTGCATAAGCGTAAATATGTTGCTTTTACGATGTTGAATCCACGTACATATATAATTGCACTGAGTACGGTACGATTTAGCTTAGACATCAGAGTTAAAATTAATAACCTATATTTAAGAGTCGATGCAGAATTCTAATTGTACTTACTGTAGAATTGAACTATAATTAAACCTTGACAGTTTACTGAACAAAACACAAAAATATGAAATACTTAAATTTAAGTATTTTACTCGTACACTAACTATTCGCTCAACTAAAACAAATTCCTCAAACTCATTGTAACGTGAATAAGCAAATTCATCTTAATTAATATTTATTGACGCTTCACTAACTACGAGTAAGTACATATGAGCTAATAATTTTTGTGCAATTTTAAGTTGTCGGCAAACAAACAAAGCATGCAAAAAAACTAACCAAAGCAAAAAAAAACCTTCAAATAAAACTTAAAAAAAAATATGACGCACAGTTTTGGCACAATTGAGGGCGTAGCATTTGGCCGACAAAGCGTTTTTTTCGCCCACCATTTACGACTTTTTGACTGCCACAACTGCAATAATTCGCAACACAAATTGGATTATTAATTAAAATTAAATAAATGAACGAAATAGCTTTGGAGTACTTTGGCAGCATGATTTTTAGTATCTGACATAAACAATAAATTTACCTTAAAATAATAATAATCATAATTAAAATTGCAGTTGTATCTAATGTGCATGACTTAACTTTATATACTATCCGTTTGGACATGAACATCATAAACTCATAAATTCGTTGAACTAAGTTTAACTAAAATTTTAATGTATTTTTATACATATTAATAATATACATACATATACACTAAAAAAAAAAATTACTCAGATTAATTTTCTTTAAAACGTGGTTTTTATTCCTTGATTTGAAGAAAATCGTACATCAAAATATGGAAATATGTCTTTAGCGCCGAATCATTCCCACTTTTCCATAATCTGAGTAAGTTGTTTTTTCAGTGTATGTATGTTTATAATATTTGTAGTGCAACGGGGCGTATGAGCGCTCAGCATGACACCTGTTAACTAAGCATATTTATTGTTGCTTGTGTGTGAGTTAATTGTCGCGGTATGTGCTAGTGTTTGTGTACGAATTTTAAGGTAAATAGATACTTAGTGTTATTAAATATTGTATAGATTCCCAATTAACTATATGGGCGCAGTTGAGCAATTCAATCGATTGGTTGAGCTTAGCTGCGCGCCGTCGCTTATTGGGCAGCTGTGCAACACTAAAACTTTAGTCGATGGAGAGTTTAGTTAGTTAATGAATTATTATACCTAATTGCTTTACATTAAATTAGTGAAGCCTTAGAAACACTGTTTTATATTAGCTGCTTTAGTGCCATTGTTTAAAGCGGAGTAAACGAAAAATGCCTTTTATTTTCCCTTATTATAAGACATTAATATTCTTATCAAAAATTTTCTAAGCTTTATTATAAAGTATATAGACCCGACAGAAATTATCTAAGCCTTATTTCCCATGGCGAGTAAGCCTTACTATAAGGTCTATACACTGAGAGAAAAAAAAATATATGGAGGGGTCAAAGAAATTGTTTACCTATTTTGAACACTACTTTCTTTGTTTTGAGTAAATTTTCCTTAAAACATGTTAAAAGGTTTATAAAATATTGTTGTTACATGCGTTACCATGGTTTCATATACTTGTTTTGAAAAAACTCATACATTAAAATAATGAAAAATTCTTTAAGCGCCATTCCATTCCCAACTTTCCTTGTTTTGAAGACTTGATTTCTTTAATTTTGAGAAATTAAATTCCCATACAAATCCCCATGGCAACGAATTTGTTTGAATCCTTTTTTATGTTTTTTCCACATTTTTGAGAAAATTTACACAAAACAAAGAAAATTTTGTATTGGGACGCGTGTTCAAAATAAGGAAAATTATGTCTTTGATCGAGAGAAATTTTTTTTTTTGAGTGTAGACATCACATAAAGCCTTATTATCAGGAATTACCCAAGCCTTATTCCCATTGCGTAGAAGCCTTGGAAATAAGGTTTCCTTTCAGAGAGAGAGGAAGAGAGAAATAGAGAGAAGGCCTGACGACATCAACACAGGAATATCAGTCTTATTTTATGCCTTTGCTCATACAACTTTTGTTCGCTTAGGATTATTCAGGCATTATTTCGTAAGCTTTTATATCTGCTGGACTGGAAATAAGGCGTAGATTTATTGGAGAAATAATACACATTTATATTTAACGCAAAAATTCAGTACTTTTCACAGCTGAAAACCACAACTGGGTATATACATAATTCGCTACATAAACCTCGTTTCCTCCACTTGCTTCTATTTTTATTTAATTTTTTTCAATCTGCTGCACTGCTTTATGGGTCACCTTGGTTAGCCAGCCAGCCGCTTATTTAGTCGATGGTTGGTTTGTTGGTTTGTTGTTTGGTTGTTCATATTTCTGTTGTTAATTTAGATTTCGGCTGAATTGATTTAAATAGCCTCATTGTGGTTAAATTTTGTGACGGCACAAAAGCGCTTGCTGGACACACAAACACAGCATGCCAAGCACACATAGATACAAACTTCTGCACATTCATGCAACTAATACAGCAAATATTGACATTAAAGTGGGGCTATCATATCGCAGCGGCATTGGGTCGGCAGGCGAGTGCAACACACGTCGCGGCGGTGTGCCGGTGCAGACTTGGCAAACGTTTTGAGTTACGCATACACAAGACAAGCGGTGCACAGGTAGATACACAAGCGCTCATATGTATCTATTTAAATAGTTGCCAATGTTGCAGAAACCAAGCCTTTTTGGTATGTCAAAATGTTAAACTAAGCAAGAAATGTCACAGAATTCAACCAGAACACACATCTATATTTGTTTGTCTTTATGCAAAAGCAAAAAAAAATCAAAAATTTGCGTATGGTATGCAAAGCTGGCAAATAACACACAGGTACAATGTAATACAGGCAGAGGAAATTGCGCGACTAAAATTACTGTCTGCTGTGATGTGACACCATAAAGTCATGCAAGTCAAAAATGCAACGCAGTGAAATAAATGTGTGTAGATAGATTTGTTTGTATGTAATTTGCGTAAACGAATATATAACGGAAAAATTAAATAGCACATAGATTTTACGTAGCAAAAGCGTCATTGAACGCAGTCGTCATTTGATTGAGTTATGTATGAGCAAGCGCACGCGGACAGTCGCCTGGTTGGCCTAATGGCTATTACAAGAGCGGTAGAGGCAGCAGCAGCGACCACAGAAAGGAAATGTAGAGAAATATGCCGTTTCCTATGGCAAACAAATTTTTATATCATGTGAAATAAAGGAAATCAAAAATCAACAATTTTGTATGAAACCAAAATTAATACATATGTATATCGACGGCTGAGAATAAGATCGCCCTATTTCAAAAATTTTTTCAAAAACGCCCTATTTGAAAAATTGTTTCAATAACGTCCTATTTCAGATTTTGCTTCAAGAACGCCCTATTTGAAAAATTGTTTCAATAACGTCCTATTTCAGACAATTATTCAAAAACGCCCTATTTCAGAGAAATATATATGGAATTTTCTCTGAAATAGGGCGCTTTTGGAGCAAAATCTGAAATAGGACGTTATTGAAACAATTTTTGAAATAGGACGATCTTATTCTCAGCCGTCGATATGTGCTTTGTTGTGCTTTTTTTAAAACAATAATAACACTGTGCAACAGCACTTTTGGCGGTGGAATAATTCCCACACAGAATGAGAGACCACTATCCATATAGTAAAACCACCAAACCGTTTGCTCCCTGAGGTAAAATTTTTCTTTTATTGCCATTATTGCCATTATTAAATTTGTGAAATTTCGTTAGAGTGATTTTTAAATAAAGGGAAAACAGGGTTAAAATACATATCGTATAGAAATATGTTGTTAGGAAACATATAGTAAAATCGCACGAGTTTTAATATCGTGGAATATTTTAACCTCTAAAACCCCCACGAAGAGTTCGTTTTGACCCCTTTTTAGAACTTACGAAAAAAATAGAATTTTCAAGGTCGTTAGAGAGTTAAAATGTTCTAGAAAATTATTCGCCATAAAATTTCATTAGGGGTTCCCTCAAACAAAATCTTTGTACAAAGAACCTAAAACACCACTTCTTAATACAAAATGCTTGATTTTCACTACGATAGACGTACTGTTAATTCTCTCAGCACGCTCCCCTGCTATCATTCGTTTTCCTTTTCCAGGCGTTAAACTAAAGGTCAGGGCTAGTCTTCCACAACTGTTGCTGTCACTAGTTAAGGAAAGCGACTTAAAGCACCATTGTAAATTTAATGGCGGAAGAAATGTTAAAATTAAAGATTATGTATGGGGATGAGTCACATACATGCAGAAACAGGTAGTATTAGATATTCAAGTCCGAGAAACTACGAGCATTTACCAAGCCTTGAGATCAGTAACTAGAATAAAAAGTTTGGAAGAAAAGATGTTAAGTCCACAAATGTGGCAGAAATGTTGGTAAGCCTCACCCAGAGGCCGTTGCACTTGTAAGCTTATTCCGAACTAAACTTCCACCTGACTCAGTTCCTAAGCGGGCATGATTGTTTTAGGGTCTACTTATTTAGATTCAAATGTGATGAAATCCCTTTGGTCCAAGATGTCCCAACGTGTTAGAAGACGCAGAGCACGTACTATTTAATTGTTCTCGTTTCGAAGCGGTGAGATCTAGGGATGGCATCTATAACCGGAAAAACGATTATAATCGGTTAATTTCTTTCGGTTAACGGTTAAAATGTATCGGTTTTTTCCTATTGATTATTTTTTCGATTAACCTTTTTCCTCTAAAGTCGAAAATAATCGAAAGGAAATAATCGAGAATTACCGCCTTTTCATTCGAGTCCGAATTCAGTTACCTACGGTTTTGTGAGTATATCCAAAAAATCGCAATATACGTTCCCTCCAACCAGCGTTGCCGTATTGACGATTTTTCTCAATAAATGACAATTTTTTCGTTTATTGTATATTTTTTTAAGGAAAGTGGCATTATTAAAAATTTAAACCATCTCAGTACAATAATTAAATGGTTATCTTCATGAAATAAATCCTTATCCTGTGGGGTAATATCTATGGATCCATCTAACCTTAACGACAATTATCTCGTAAACTGTAAACTTCCTGCAAGTTTTGATTTCAGTTTTGAGATATCTGAGAGCCCCTGAAAAAGTAATTTTTTTTTCGTGGTGCGCTTTCTTAGTGGAAAGCCGACACTTTTTTGTTTATAACGTGTTTTTAGTATTGACGATTTTTTCGCTGAAATTACGATTTTTTATTATTATAATAAAAACGAACACACATACATAGTATGTATAAAAATTAGCTTGTTTGTCCTCTTGGGGTACTACGTATTAATTTATCAGTAATTGTAATCGAAAAACGGTTATAATCGGTTAATTCCCTACGATTATTCGCGATTAATAATCGAACCCTTTCGATTAACCTAAAAAACGGTTAATCGATTATAAAATTTTTTTTGCCATCCCTAGTGAGATCACGGCTTAATTAATAGCGGAAATTGTAGTTTCGTTGGAAAATTTGGCTGCACTTATGTGTAAGTCCTCTTCAATTTGGAAAACAGTTAACGAAACATCTGCGTCAATAATAGCCCTATTGAGTTGTACAGAGGAAGGTAGACGTTAGTCGTCCTGGCTACTACGTGAAGATGTAAGGCCTCAGCCGCCCTTCTACGAAGTAATACTTGTCCAGTGGTTCCATAGGAGTGGCTACGGGGGTTCGTATGTTAGGTTTAGCGTGTCAAAGTCTCACAATTCGGCGTTCGATGCTTCCCTGTACTAAGAAAAAAACAGGTAGTAGTGACAGTTATTTCGAAGTAGCAACGCTTCTCAAAAATTTCGCCTTTGAACTAGACATGAAACCCCTCCAGGTTGGCATGCTAGAACAGCGCTGTGCTTTTCTATTTTTGTTGAAAATTTTTCCAGTATCTTTTTGTGCATTTTCTTATTCTATAAATTCTTCCATGACAAACAAAAAAAAGAACATTCGAAGGTTAATCAACTCAATCTACATATTTACACAAAATGTGTAAATTATCACAGTCGATATGGATACCTGAGTACAAAAGAAGAAATAAACAAGTAAGGAAGCCTAAGTTCGAGTGGAATCGAACATTAGATACTCAGCTGTATGCTTTCATTGTTTGTTTGCGTTTGATGGAAACACGGTGTATTTTATATAAAGCGAGTGCTGCATAAAGTGGGCGTAGCCACGCCCTTTTTCAAAATTTTTGTCAGTGATCCAACTAAGCATATGAATATTATTCTTTGTGCAAAAGTTCATTCCTTTATGACTTCTAGTTACAAAGATGTCACGTTACAAATTCCCAAAGGATGTTCCAGAAATATCTTTGTTAAAAAGTAGGCGTGGTCATAAACCGATTTCAATAAATTTTTGCATGTCTATTAACACAAGTTATAAAAGTGTATAAACCAAGTTTCGTCATAATATCTCAATTATTTGTCGAGTTATAGGCTTTGTCTAAAAAGAGGCGGTGCCACGCCCATTTTCCAAAATTTGTCTATTTTTTGTTTCCGGTTTATTGTGGAACTCTTGCCACAAAATTTCAATGAATTATCTTTATATTTGACAGAGATATCGCTTTAAATGTTTTTATTAGGTCACTTTATAATACCCATATATAAAAGTGGGCGTGGCCGTCAACCGATTTTGACAATTTTTCGTCCAAACATTTGCCTAAGTAGGTATATGACGCGTACCAAATTTCATCGATATATCTCCAACAGTTTCTGAGTTATGACTCATAAAGCTTTCAATGTTTGCTCCTTAATAAGTGGGCGTGGCATCGCCCATTTTCCAAAATTCCATCAAATTTCTGCATAGGGGCCTGAGCTCAACACGTGGGTAAAATTTCATCACTCTAGCTATATTAGTGGCTGAGATACCAAATGTCCGATTTTTTCTATATATGAAAAGTGGGCGTGGTCATGGTCCGATTTCGCCCATTTTCAATACCAACCGTCCCAGTGTCGATACCAACTTGAATATCAAATTTCATCAAAATATCTCAATTTTTGCGCGAGTTAGAGTGTTTACAGACGGACGGACGGACAGACGGACAGACGGACAGACGGACGGACGGACGGACGGACGGACGGACGGACGGACGGACATGGCTCAATCGATTTCTCTTTTCACCCTGATCATTTTGATATATATAAGTCTATATCTATCTCGATTATTTCATTCTGTTACAATCCACCGTTATGTGATTAAAACTATAATACTCTGTGTACTAGTACAGCTGAGTATAAAAATTGTGTATTTGTGCTAACAAGATTTCCAAATAAACGAAAAAGTGGAAAATTTAACCTTTTGTCACATTTTACATATGAACAGTTCAATTTTCTCTGAGTCTCATACCCATGCGGACACTATTCCCAGATTGCAATGTCGCTAATCGCTGCTATTGGCTTTGGTATGTGTAAGTTTCTTGTTTGCATGCTCACAAGCGAATGCAGATTGGCATCTATGCATTTTTAAATGATTTTCTTCACAATTTTTTTTTTACACTTTCCGGCATTTTTGCTAATAACTTTAGTTTTTGATAGTTGCCAATTTGATGCCATTTTGCGTTTGCTCTTTTTTCTTTTAAATCAACTTGCTGCCTTTTTGCATTTTTCGGCAATTTTTTATTAACTTATTTTTCTTGCATATTTCCTCTGCACACAGTTGATTGGTTCGGTTGGCAGACAGATATACACGCACGTTGATTTCTTGCACATTTTAAACATTGATTTACGACGACGCGTGGATTGCTCTGGGGGTAGAGGTGAATTAATCGCAAAATGAAAAACGGCGGGGAGACTTTGCAAAATTTTTTTTACGATTAAGATTAAATTACAATTGCCATAAAAAAAGAAGAAATAAACAAATGCCTGTCTGTTACTACAACTTGTATGCTTTTACAAGTGTCGATTGGCTTTTATTTGTGTCAATGTTTGTATGTGTGCCGGTTGCAAAGGGTGCCGGCGCATATTTTATAAATATTTTTTTTTTAAATATGAAAATCTGCATAACTAAATGTGTAAAAATTTAACTTGTGATTTCTTTCGGCACTTGATTTGCCTTGATTTGCACTCCAACATTCATTTGAATTCAGTTTCTCTCGTTCGAATTTTTTTGAAGTGTTGTTTGTCCCCTCTGTGTGCGTTTGTGGCAACGTTTGTGGCAGCGTTTGTGTCGTGTTTTGTCAGCGAATTAACATGCGATACAAGTGTATCTAATAGTTGCTTTTGATTGCTGAGATGGTGTCGCTGATAAGCAAATAGCTTTGACAATTTGTTCGTTAATTTCATTGAAATAAATTCAACTAACTAATTTGTACAACAACAAAAACACTTTTTTGTACGTAAACGCAAAATTTGTAGGTATATTTGTATACCTTGTTCAAATTGCCGATGCTGTGTTTTTTATAAAAAAATGGAAAAAAGGGGCCCATTTTAACAGTTGCATTTTTTGACGGCGGTCAAAAATGTCTGAACTATAAAATGATCTTAAGTGAAGACAATTGACATAAAAATTACTCCCAGGACCTCTACAGGATCAAACATCCATTGGTTTTATTTTTGTCGGGAAAAATAAAAGTACCAAATTTATCTTGATCGCATGAACCGTTCGGTTCTTTTTATTAGAAAGGACGTTTGTTTTGGCCGAAAAAAAATAGAAGGCCTGATTTAACTTTTATTCTCGGACTTAAAATAAATGTCCGAATATAGCTTTTTTATTTCAGATAAATATATTAAAAGTCGATGTTTTGCGGAACGAATTTCCGTCATCCCTTGTCAAGTTTCATTTGGTTAAAAATCGGCTACGGCTATGTGCCAATTTCAATATCTTGTTTCGAACGAAATTCGTTACGCAACACGTCGCAATCATAGAACTTTTATTTGGAAATTTATAACTGTTTGGGTCCCTGGAAAAAAAGCGTTAACCCAAGTCGCACCTAAGTAAAATGGCCAAATGATAAGGGCAAAACTGTATGAGGTTTATTTTTGTAGAATATTTGAGTCCAATAATTCCTTCACTAAGAGGTGTTTTTGAACACTTTTTAAGTGTTTGAATAAAATAGAATTTAGGAAAATATGAGAGGGTTGAAATTTTCTAAAAAAAAAAAACTCAATAATGACTGCCTTGACCTACATAAATTTCATTCAAGTTTCCATATCAAACGCAAGAGTCCGAGGCGACTACATGCAGCTCAGTTCGCGGTCCATACACCCGTGAGTAACCAAATGCATGAACAACAACAACAAACACACACTCGAAGAATTTTGTGTGAATATATAAATAAATCATTGCCTATATTTCTCCATCAAATCTAATGACTTTGGCTGCTGTTCCCTTAACGCACCCTCAACCAACCTCCTAATAAGCCACACTATCTTTATTATTTCCGCCTTTAGCAAGTGTGTTGCGGCTCATAAAAAAAGAGATTAAAAAAATAAATGGAAACAAAAAAAAATACCGCGTGTTAGTAATCATTAGGGCATGGAAATCTATGCAAATACATGTTTTTCTTAGATTTAGGTAGAGCAAAATAAATAAACAATCTTTGCGAATCGTGAAATTGTCTTAAAAATGGCATTCAAATGTTTTTGCATATTTTGCATATTTTGGTCATATATGCATATTTTTACATATTTTGCGTTGTTTGCATTTTTTTATTACATATTTCGCATTATATTGCCTATTTTTGTAATTTGCTAGTTGACAGTTTTATACAAACGAAATTCATGCATAACAGTCATCTGACGACGAATAGAGTTTCGTGTGAACACGGCTATTATTAGTATTTTCGATACGGTGAATACCTGTCGACAAAGAGCCGTTTTCAAACATGCTCCTATTACCTCTGTGGATGTAGAACGTTCGTTTTCTATGTATAAGAGCTTTTTTCGACCGAATCGGCAAAGTTTTCTTTTTGAGAATATGAAAAAATATTTCATTGTGTATGCTAATGAATCGTTAAATAAGGACTAACCTTTACAAATTATGAAATGTTCAAGACTGAATTTATGTACATATCTATAAAAACATACATACATATTGCTAGCTTAGATTGCAAATTTTGTAAGTCCTTTTTTCAAACATTGTAGGATAGACAAAAAATTAACAAATTTCGAAATGAAAAAAAAATTCTGTTCATGTAAATATTTTGGACTTACACAATTTTCTTCGCTTTTTGGACTTACACAATTTGCGTATCGCTGAATAACAACGATTAGAAATATGACAAGTATCACAGACTTGTTTAGCGTGGTGCGTATTTGATTTTTCTAGCGTTCTACATAAAAATACACTTTTTCATAAAAAGTGGACTTACACAGTTTGCACTCTAAGCTAACGATATGTATAAACGTACAACGTAAGAGCAAAATTGAATTAAAAAATGTTTGTACCTAATTTATTTAACTATTGTAACTTCAATAAACATGAATTATCTGAAGTTGAAAAAATTTGAATTAATGCATTTTTTTTGATTTTTCGTGCATATTTCTCAGTTTTTGTTGCATTTTTTATGCGCATATTTTTTATTTTTTAGTACATGAAATTCCATGCCCTAGTAATCATGATCACACTACTTTAACCATCATCGTGTGCAAACTAACAGAACTAACATCTAAGCAACCCATCAACCCATCAACCATCAACGCCTGCAATATTTCACCTACTTTTGTGGTTTGTTTTTGTCGTTGTTGTTGTATTACTTTACTGCTTTGATTGTTTGCAATAAAAATAAAAACATTATCTTTGGTAATGCTTTTTCTTACTCTCTAGTATGAGGCTGCGCGCGAATCGCGCAAATGATGCAACTTTCTGCGGTCAATTCTGAAAAAATCTATTGGTGTTGTTGTTGTTTTGGTTTCTGCTTCTTTTGCACAATTGGTATATTAAACCAAGTGGTGTAGGTAACACCGATACGGCGCACTCCTTTTGACCAACTCATTCGCTTGTCACACAACGAAAAATGCAAAAACAAAAATCAAAATAAAAAGCTCTGCGTCTTTTGCTGCTCATCTCCAGCTCTATGCGGCTGTTGAGCATTGCATTGGCACTCTTTTAGGCTCTTCTGGCTACTGTGACTGTGTTGATGCTGTAAAGTTGAAGTCAGAAGGCAGAGGGTGTGTTCAACAACATGTGAGCGCGCGCGCATGTGCACAAAATCACAACTCACGATTTTCCGTACCGCAACCACAAAAGCGATGTGCAACACCATTCATTGCGAACGCGCAGCCGCGACGACCACAAGATCCAGAATCGAAATTGAAAATGAATTGAATTGTATGAACTCTCAAAGTTGGGTTGAGGTTGGCAGCTGGGCAGCAGTTGCCGCAAGATACATACGTAAGTATGTATGTAGTTGCCCGCAACAATAATGCTGGTGGCATGGAGAACGGAACGTGAGTGACGACAACCGCAAATAAAAAAGAAACAACCACAGCAACAAATGAAGGTGCTGATGGCAATAATCAATCGCGTCCATCCTGTATGGGCGGCTTAGCCACAACATGCACTAAGTATGACCGATATGTATTTTAGGCTGTCGTAGCTCGAACTCGTGAGTTACACACTCGGTTGTTTAGCTTTTTGTTCTTCTTCTTCTTCTTCTTCTTCTTCTTCTTCTGCTTTTTATTTTCTTGCTTCTTTAATCAACTTGTGGTGTGCAATTTTGTGTTCTTAGTGCTTATATGCCTGTATGATTGTTCGTATGTACATGTGTATGTGTGTTGGTTCTTAAGGATGATCTTTTGTCGGTCGCTGCTGCCTGTGTTTGTAGGTCAGTGTGTTAAGTGTTAAGTTTGGTTTACAGCAGTGCGGCGCATGCGCATTGTAAATACTTGTTTAGCATTACGTTACATCGCTTCGCTTACAAATTGGGTTAAGTGGCATTGAGGCACATGCTATGGTGATTCCGTTTGCTTTGGTGGAGAAAAGGAATCAAAGATAAGATCGCTTTGAAAAATTAAAGTAATTGCTTATGTGAATATGAATTATTGGCTGAGAGCTACCGAAATATATAGCCAAGGTATCAGATTACTTAATGAATTTCTTCGCTGAAATTGGCCCACACTTCATTATTATTATTTTCTTTAAGAAGATGGCGATAAGCCTCTTTGTACCGTGAGAGTATTGCTTTGGTTGTTTCTTTTTAGTCGCGATTTATCCCAAAAGCCTGTGGACTCATGAATTTTAGATTAAGGTCCGGTTTCACCAACCACACTTCACTTAGCCTAATCGTTCTTAACTTAGTCACAAGTTAGTCAGCTCTTGATTTGACTAAAACTAAAGTAAGGTGAGGTCCCAAGTTCAAATCTCACTTGGTTCAAATTTCCACTCCCGAACCCAGCTTCGCTGTTAATAGTTTTCAGGTCATTTTGCACTTATAATAATAATACAATGACGCTATTATAACTCTGACGAGTTTTATGGCCGAGCTTCTATCCCAATTCGAGGTGTGCTCCTTTTGTTTTTCCTACCAATTGGGTGGACCTACAGTTTTATGCCGGCTCCGAACGGCGAATGCATTTTTTGTGAGAAGCTTTTTCATGGCAGAAATACTCTCGGAGGGTATGCCGCCCACTGCCGAGAGGTGACCGCTGCTCTTAAAAAACCCAATAATTTGGATTTAATTAATTAGGAAAATTTTTTTGGTATTTGCTCGGACTGGGATTTGAACCCGAGACCTCTGCCATAGCAGGTGAGCACTCTCCCCACTGCACCACAGCGGCCATAATTTTGCACTTACCCAAATCAAATTAAAACTTGTTTCACTTTAGAAAATTCCACAACCAAAAAGCAAATATGAGAACCAAATAAGCAAATAAAGCAACCAAAACACCCAAAAAACCGACTATTTGGCAAAATAGCTAGTAGGGCTGCTGCATGCAAAATTATTTAGTCCCACTTGGTGGTGAAACCGAAGAGTTAGTTTAGCACGGAATCTCGACTAGCTTAAGCGTGACTAAAACTAAACTTAAGTATGGTTGGTGAAACCGAGACTAAGTCTGCGAAATGGTATTTTTCTTAGGTTTGAAAACTGAGAATTATTCTTTAGTTACTTTAAGTAATGTAAGCTACGAGTTTGTCACTTTAATAAGCCTAAATGTGTGTATGCAAAGCTAAACAAATAAACACTAAAATAATGATTTGTCTCTTTCATCAGAACCTTTTTCTCGCATGCTGATTTATTGCCCGCCACAACTTAATGGAGGCGATTGCGTACGCAAAAATTTTTAATGCAGATTTTATTTCACACTTTTTTGCTGTTATCATCTCACCGTATCTGCAAAATTTATATGCTTGCACAAATGCAATATTATTTCTTATTTATGCACATAAGTGTGGGACTTAATTGCATTAACTGTGCGCACAAGTGACCTTAACGATGTTTGCAAAGAAATAAAAAGCAGCCGTTTTATGGGCAAGATACAAGATAAGCGTAATGTTGGTCACTTTAAATTGCTGTTTATTGTAGAATGTCTGTGATTGACCATTTGTGAATACGCAGTACAAAACTCTGCAAGAATAATCGCTCACAAAATCGCTGTATAACAATAGTTGTACATCTAAGACTAAATTTGTTTGGCTATTGTGTGAACAAGCCGACTTTTGTTTGCCGTTTGGCTCATTGAATCTATCAAATAAATCATAGAAAATAAGATAATTGCTTGGTTGAAAATAGTTTGGAAACGAAGTATATTTAAGTTAAAAAAAAGGATTATTTAATAAAATACATGAAATGATGAATTGTTGGTAGCAACAATGGGCGTATTCGCTACCAACAATTATTGTTTGTTATTGTTTTTATACTCAGCTGTACTAGTACACAGAGTATTATAGTTTTAATCACATAACGGTGGATTGTAACAGAATGAAATAATCGAGATAGATATAGACTTATATATATAAAAATGATCAGGGTGAAAAGAGAAATCGATTGAGCCATGTCCGTCCGTCCGTCCGTCCTTCTGTAAACATTCTAACTTGCGCAAAAATTGAGATATTTTGATGAAATTTGAAATACAAGTTGGTATCGAGACTGGCACGGTTGGTATTGAAAATGGGCGAAATCGGACCATGACCACGCCCACTTTTCCTATATAGAAAAAATCGGAAATTTGGTATCTCAGTCACTAATATAGCTGGAGCGATGAAATTTTACACACGTGTTGGGCTCAGGCCCCTATGAAGAAATTTGATGAAATTTTGGAAAATGGGCGGTGCCACGCCCACTTATTAAGGGTCAAACATTGAAAGCTTTATATGTCATAACTCAGAAACTATTGAAGATATGTCAATGAAATTTGGTACGGGTGATATACTTACTTAGGAAAATGTTTGGACGAAAAATTGCCAAAATCGGTTAACGACCACGCCGACTTTTATATATGTGTATTATAAAGTGGCCTAATAAAAACATTTTAAGCGATGTCTCCGGCAAATATAAAGATATATCATTGAAATTTTATAGCAGGAGTCCAACTGCGGATATAAAATGAAAAACACAAAAATTTTGGAAAATGGGCGTGGCACCGCCTCTTTTTAGACAAAGGAATATACGAGATTTCGGAGCCCATAACTCGACAAATAACTGAGATATTATGACGAAACTTGGTTTATACACTTTTATAACTTGTGTTAATAGACACGAAAAAATTTATTGAAATCGGTTTATGACAACGCCTACTTTTTAACAAAGATATTTCTGGAACACCCTTTGGGAATTTGTAACGTGACATCTTTGTAACTGGAAGTCATAAATGAATGAAATTTTGCACAAAGAATAATATTCATATGCTTAGTTGGATGACTGATAAAAATCTTGAAAATGGCCGTGGCTACGCCCACTTTATGCAGCAGTCGCTTTATATAAAATACACCGTGTTTCCATCAAACGCAAACAAACAATGAAAGCATACAGCTGAGTATCTAATGTTCGATTCCACTCGAACTTAGGCTTCCCTACTTGTTTTATTTTAAAACAGAGTTTAATTGAAGGCAATTATAATTGAGGTTTGCCAAGAAAATAGCACTTATGTATAATAGCAAATATAAATAAGACTAGTAAACCATTCCACGCGATGCTGTGGCTTTCGATTACACTGTGAGACAATTTGAGGGTGGAAGACCATATATTGCCACATTTGAATTTTTTTTGTCATTTTAAATTTGACTTCCCCTTAAAATTGGCAGAATATCAATGGGATGTAAGCCCATAGATTCTTATTAATAAAATACAAAATGAAGCATATACCTAGATAGTTACTGGTTATTTTTATTCTCTGTGGACCTAGATTTTTTATACAAAGATTTTGTGCGAGGAGCCCCATAGTGAGGTTTTATGCCGAATAATTATCTAGAATATATTAACGTTAAAGCGACCTCCAAAAGACCATTTGTCGCAGTCCTCTTTCTCTTTCTAGTTTTCTTTTATATGACATCTCAAATTTAAAAATCAAACAAACTATAGCGTAAAACTGAAATTTTGAATATTTTTTCTAAAAATTTTAATTAATTACTCATTTTGAGCTCAAGCCCTTTCATATGACACCTAAAGTTTAAATATCAAACAAACTATAGCGTAACACTGAATTTTTGAACAGGTGGCAACCCTTTTTGTAAAAATTTTAATAAATTACTCATTTTCAGCTCAAGCGCTTCCATATAGTACCTGAAATTTAAAAATCAATCAAACTATACAGGAGAATTAAATTTTTAAACAGGTGGCAACCCTTTTCAGAAATATTAAAACTTCCAGGTCAAACCCTTTCATGTGCACCCCATTTTCGAAAATCGGTATAAAGGTGTGAAAGTTATGGTGCGTACAAAAAATCGCTTAGCGTAATATACATATATAAATATATTAAATACTTTAACAAAATGGAGAGTACATAGAAAAATAAGAAAAAGGACGAAGAAAGAGAGCAGAAGATGAAAGGAACTCACATGAGCAATGCCTATATCGTTGACCTAGAAATTGTAATGAGAGCACTTACCTTGCACAATCTGCTTTCAACAGTAATGACCTGTAATTTTTACTAAACTATTTTACCCTGAAATCTATGAGGGTTGTTTGTTAACTCCGTTACATTTTGAGTTTGGCGTACAGTAATTATGAATACAACACTGCCCATGTAAACTGCCATCTCTTAAATGCCTTCTCTAAAAGTTTGAGCAACCTCTGCAATTTAGTTTGTGTTTTACTGCTATTTAAAACTGAAAACTTCGTGTGTTTTAATAAAAAATAAAGTTAGTTTCATGTGCTGATTAAGAATTAGTTTTTTCGTAAAAAAAACCATGATGTAAACCAAGGAAAGGCTTGGTAAATACTATGCCAACTCTGCTCCGTAATTTTCAATGGTTAAAAAGTGGTTAAATGAATTCCGTTGTGGTCGCACTAGCACAAGTGATGCAGAACGTTCTGGTAGCCCACATTAAGTCAGAAACCGTCGATAAAATCCATGGAATGATATTGGACGATTGAAGAGTGAAAGTGTGTGAAATAGCTAATACCACAAAAATCTCAACTGAGCGAACAAATCACATCTTGTATGAATATTTAGACATTAAAAAGCTATCCGCGTGATGGCTGCCGCGATTTTGTACACTCGATAATTAGCGTACTCGTGTGACATCTTCAAAGGAATATTTGACGAGGTTGAGCCGTAATCCGAACGATTTTTTTGCGCCATTTCGTTACCGTAGATGAAACTTGGATCCATCACATTACACAAGAAATCAAGGAACAATCAAACTGGTAGGTTTCTGCGAGTGAACTTTCACCAAAGGAGGCCAAAGTGGTCCTGTCGGCCAATAAGGTTATGACCACAGTTTTTTTGGGATGCACGAGGTGTCATTTACATCGATTATTTTGCAAAGGGTAAACAAATTACCGGCGATTATTAATAGCTTCGATCTTGATCTAAAGCAAAAACTACCAAATTTGCTAAATTATTTCAATGCACGACCGAACACGTGTGTGTTCACCATGGCAAAAGTGCATAAATCGGGTTACGAAATGCTACCCCACCCACCACATTCTCCAGATTTAGCCCCCGCCGATTATTTCCTGCTTCCAAACCTGAAGATATGGCTTGGTGGAAAGAGATTCGTGTCAAATGAAGACGTCATCACAGAAATAAATGCCTATTTTGAAAACTCATATTTTTTGGACGGAATAAAAGAATTGAAAAAAACGCTGAAATAAGTTTATCGAAGGAGAAAAAGATTAGGTTGAAAAATAAAATAAATGTTTGCCAAAAAAATATTTCTTATTCAAAATGTCAACGACTTAACAAACAACCCTCTTATAATAAAAAATAAGACGGCAATGCAGCAGGTCTCCATAAAATACAAGAAATTTATTTCATTTGAAATCTAAACTGATTGTCCCAAATTCAAGAACTTTTTTTATATTTTTTTTTTAATTGCACGAAAAATCAACACTGTAAAAGTTCACAAATATTACCTTGTTGAAAAAAAAACATAAAAACAAACATAAGACGCATGCTGCGCCATCAAAAAAAAAAAAACTGAAGAAAATGTTTATGTTTTGCAATTTGCTACATATGTACAAATCATGTTGATGTTGGTCTCTAGGTTGATATGTCAATACGAGTACCATTCATTGCAACGCCGATTGCCTGCGGGCGATCAATTGAGTAATAAAACTTCACTAACTGCTGCAACCGAGACAATTGATTTATTTTAGTTAACGCCAAATGTCGCTTGACAGCGCGCACAAACAAGCAAGTGTACATGCATATAAAAAAGATGCAAATAAATATACGTACATACATATATGAATATGCATATGTAAAGTTGAAAAAAGCATATTTAACAAGTAAGCACATGGCTGTCTGCGGTCGTACAGAGGACTACATACCTTTCGTGAATGAGGAAATAAAACGTTACGAGTACATAGCCTAATTTTCTTTAATTTATACTTTAAGTTCTGTGCGCTATTTAGGCAAAGATTTAATAGAAAACTTAGTGCCATAATCTTAGCTTAGCTACTCAGTTTGCATTCACATGTATAGAGAGACAGACGGAAGGACAAAAGGACAACTCAGCTCTTTAGTCTGATCATATGGTTATACTCGTACCAGCTTTCCTTCTGACACTTACAAGATTCGAGTATCGGCATAAAGTTATAATACCATTTCATATTCATGAAAGGTATAAAAATACAAATATATGAGGCATGTGGAGCTGAAATATTGTTGCACAAGCAGGCAGCGACCCCTACACTCAAGACAGACATTGACATGCAAAAGTACTTATGCATAACACGAGGCTTTATGACAGGAATTTTTTAATTTTTGTTTTTGTTTGACACAGTTTAATTTATTCGTTTTAAATTCCTGCTTAGTCCAACTTAAAAAAAACTGCTGCTATTCATAAATGTTGCTAGCAGTTGGATTCATTTTAAAATATGGCTAATAGATTGCAGTTGCAAAGGTAGCCCCTTAAGCGTTTAAAAAGTGATTTTCATACAACAGCTTACCGTATAGACACCAACCGACAGATACACAATGCCCAATAAACCCAAAAAGACAACTTGTAATAATAAAGTGGCAACAAACAAAAAAACAAAAATTTGCAATTGCTGCAAATTACGAAGGCGGCTTTTTTCGGCAACATTTATTGTGTACTTAAAACGCTTTAGCATTGCCGCCGCAAAGCGCCGCTAACTAAAATATTCATAAACATACACATGTACTACCGCAAGTTGTTGGCTGTTTTCGATTTTGTACAAGCGCATTTCTGTGCATTTTTGATTTATTACCTCGGCAAGTAAATGATATTGGTGCAATTTAATGTATGCCAATGTAAGGCGTGTGTATGTGTAGTACTCTCAGTTACATGCATGTACCTACACACAAAACATTTTAATAATGTTGTTCACTGATTTGCGATCGTTGTTTTTTGCAACAATAACTACTGTTACTACAGGCAAATGCCGCACCGGCGGTAACAAACCATAACTTACAAACGCCGATGGATGAAATAGTATTTTTTCTAAATCAACGTGACTGATTGCTTGTTTATATCAGTGGCGGACGCGGCATACAAGCCGAAAAGCCCGGCTTGCCTAATTTTGTTAATTTGATTTTACGAATTTCTTTAAAAAATGATTATTTTTTGTTACTATTTAATTTTTTCAATGTGTTTAGTACTTAATGGCGCGATAGCCTATCAACAAAATTAAAGTATATTTGCTTTGTACAGCCAGTCACAGCACTGTCAGTGAGTATGCTTTAACAGTTCCACAAATGCGCTTTTATTAGGCTTTCAAAACAAAATAACATAGCTTGTTGTCTCGCTTTTTCTAAGCAGAAGTCAACTGCTTATTTTCAGTGTTGAATTGAAGAAAAACGTAGCAAACCACTTTTTTTCATATTTCACATCAAATTTGTATGCAAACGAGAAGCTGGCTTTGGCATACGTGATTTGATATTTAACAGTGCGGTTCAGAGTCTGACATTTGATATTTACGTTTGCATGTAAATCATTTATTATTCCCTTATAGTGCTACAATAAACAAATCTAATTGCTACTTCTGACCATCCGTAGTAGAAGAAAACTAAAAATCCTCTGTGCTTTTTTGTGAGATTTAGAGATTTCTCTAAAAGTCTGACATCAGCAATCAATTTAGTTAAATTCTTCGCAAATGATTCTCATAATAACTTCTACTCTACTTTTGTAGATAATTCACGTTCTGCTGGTGAAGCACTTGAATTTACTTTCGATTAAGGCAGGCTTGTTGATGTGCTGACCAAAAGTAGGCTCAACTAAAACAACAAAAGTCATATATACTTCTTCATATTGTCCATTATGTATATCAATATTTAATTATTTTTCATCATCTTAATTTTCTCGATTTATTCCAATGACGGAAAAGCAATCAGACTTTCAGATAATACAGCAAAGAAAATTACATAAATGGCTATGCTTCATACATAGGCTTGCTTAGCCAATTTATGCTAGCACCGCCACT
Source organism: Urophora cardui (assembly GCA_960531455.1). Taxonomy (NCBI): domain Eukaryota; kingdom Metazoa; phylum Arthropoda; class Insecta; order Diptera; family Tephritidae; genus Urophora; species Urophora cardui. The sequence goes on from OY482673.1 coordinate 51,966,106, forward strand.
GGTTTATATGCGCCGAAAATCGTGCTGATCCATGTTGGGGGTATGTACAAGGACAAGGGAGCTTTATGCATATTATACGCTGTGGCTACATACGGTTTTAAGCAGAGAATATGTTAATTAATATTAAACAATATGCTCAATGATCTCTCGAAGCAAATATTTTGCAATAGTTTCCACGAATCCGGAAAAGTCTCAGATCAAGCACTTTCATTTTATATTCGATTTGTATGCAAATTACTCGGAATAAATACCTTCTTTGGAAATTTCATATAGATGGTAGAGATTCCTGATCTTTATTTGAAACTCTTTTCTTATCATTGCGTAGAGGTTTCTACGGCTGAAGAAAATCATGAAAGCCGTCCAGCAAACAAATAAGGTAACTTCGCTTTCAAATACGCGACCTTAATCCATTAAAATGTTAATTTAAAGAAAAAAAAATGTCTATAAAAATTGTTGCCAAAGCAACCTAAATAAAATAATAAATGACTAAGCGTCATTTTCGACACTCAACTTTAGATAAACACATACTTATGTACGTATGTACATACAAACATTCGCGAAGATCGTTCGCAACAACCGTAAACAGTTAGGGCAGCTGCTGATTCATCGCTTTGGCGTGTACCCGTTATGGGCCACCAACGTTAGAAGTTTAATTACCATGCCAAGCTGTTTTTATTATTTTCATTGTTAAGCTATTTATTTTGTTACTTTTATTATTTTTGTTGTGTATGTATTTTTTGCGGCTTAAAAATTCATGCCATAAAAAAAGCTGTTTAATTTAAATTAATTAGACAAGCGAATTGATCATAAATTTTTCGTCAAAAATATTTTCGACCATAATTAGGTCGTTAAATTGATTGCGAGCAAGAAAAAAAAAACAAAGGCAGTAGACTTGTGTATGTACTTATATAGATACGGTTTTTGTATATAAGTATAAGTTAGTATTCAACAATTTATATAAAATCTTTAGAAAAATTTCACTTTTTAATTTACACACACTTACCCGTATGAATACGCTGATGTGCTTTCAGGTGTGAGCTTTTCGTATAAACCTTCGTACAACCTAAAGGAAACAAGTTAAAAAAATAAAATAAATTAAATATTTTGCGAAAATTAATTTTAAATGAAATTTGTAGCATGAAAATAACAATAAATTATCGTGTATAGAGGGAAGTAAGCCACTGTATGTTAAATAAGAAATTAGTTGTGGTTACGTTGATGGCGAATCAAGCGAAAAATATAAAAAAAAATAATAATTAAGGAAAGATTTTGTTCAGAAGTATGGCAACAGACAGACGATTTAGGTACACTTTATAAAAAAATTTTGTTTGTATTAAAAATACGTACATATTTGGAGGGAAAGTCACAGTCGTTTTGTAATAAATCAGCTGGTGTTAGTCTGCGCCTGGAAAAAGTGCATTCCAATCAAGTCTAAAATCTGAAACTACGCGTATTTGCGCCTATGTACACTTTTAGAGACACTGTTGTTCCTAATGTTTTAGTTTATTTATAACAATTCAATTGAAAGACAAGCTCAATTAAATATTAAATTTTAAGCCAAAACCAAAGGTCAAAATAACCCAGATCAATGGTATTGGTATACTTATGGGTAATTTTTGGTGTATGGGTCAATATAACTTCTACTCTCAATAAGGATATGAATTCGAATACGAATACGAATGCAAATACGAATACCAATAGGAATGCGAATACCGTATCTGAATATGAAATACTAATACAGAATAACGAATACCAACATCAAATTTTAATACCGAGTACCGAATATTAATACCGAATATCGAATATTACTACAGAAAACCGATAATTAATACCGAAAACCGAATATTAATACCGAGCCCCCAAAATTAATACAGAATATTATACAGAATACAGAATACCGAATACGAATATCAAATTGTATTACCGCGTACCGGATAATAATACGGAATACGGAATACCGAAAACCGAATATTAATAACAAATACCGAAAACCGAATATTTATACCCAATATTAAGACATAATACCGAATACAAATATCAAATTTTAATACCGAATACCGAATATTAATACCGAATATCGAATATTAATACCGTAACCGTAAAATTAATACAGAATATTAATACAGAATACCGAATACGAATATCAAATTTTATTACCGAGTACCGAATATTAATATCGAATACCGAATATTAATACCAAATACCGAAAACCGAATACCAGTACACAATAATAAGATAGAAAACCGAATACGAATATCAAATTTTAATACCGAGTACCGAATATTAATACCGAATATCGAATATTAATACCGATTATCCAAAACAATAAAACTGGCGAACTATTGCAAATTGTGGAGCCGGTGAATGCAAATCAATGAAACCGGGTTTTGAGTTAAGTCAACCGGTTTTTGAGTCAAAGTCAAAATTTAAGTTAAGTCAAAATTTAAGTTAAATTTTGACTTTTTCGATAAAAGTCATAACCGATAGGATCCCTGAGTGTACTCAATTCAACCCTTAATTGATGCTCAATATTTTAATAAACAAACATGTTTATACAAACATGTATAAAACCTTTACTCTTTCTCGCTGTTAGCAACAAACGTTATGTGAACAAAGCTCTAGCAGCTAATTAAAAAAAAAATAACGCCAAAGTAGGTACACAATGCCAGTCATGGCAATGAAAGGTTGTCTTGTCTTGCTGCCACAAAAACGACATCGCCACGACGACAACGACAACGACAGGACAGGCCAGTCAGGCAGTGAGTGTTACTGCTTGGTTGGCTGGCAAATAGAAATGTGTTGGCAGCCAACACATTACTTGGCAAATGTATACAAACTTTGTTGTTGCCACTTGTTAAAAATTGAACGCTTTTTGCTTCCCTTTTTTCTAAGTTTTTTTTTTGGCCAAAAATTTACAAAACAGCCTTCACTTACTTACATAAGTATTTGCTTGGTTCATATCTAATAGCCAAAGAATGAAGTAACTTTTTTGTGCTCTTAACTATTTGCCTGAAGAAAGCAAAGTGCGGGCAGTGCCACTAATAAGTGTTATCTATCGCCCACTTTTTTACGCTCTTTTCCACTAACTAGCTATGTTGCTTTTTGTTACTGTTGTTTTTGTTGTTACTTTTGCTGTTTCGTTGTCTCATTTGCCACAGCGGCCTAATGAAATTTATGTGCTGCTGCAAAAGGTAAATAATTCGTTAAGATTGTCGCCAATCGAGCGTCGCTAACCACCTACCGCAGCCGTAGCCGCAGCCACATGCCGGCCGCTGCTGCTTGCTACGTTTTATCCACTGCCACTGCTTGTTTGCCTGCCAGCCTGCCAGCCGGGTAACTTGCAACCAGGCAATAGCAACCTGTTGCTGCCTTTTGTTTGTCGTGCCATTTCTTTGGATTTATTTATTTCCTGCTGGTTTCAACGTTGCCACGTTCTGCGATATGGTGCACTATTTTATCAGCACAAGCTTTATTTTTGTAAGTGCTTTTTTCTTCATTTGAAGCACAAAAAAGCAGAAAATGAGCCAAAAAAATTGCGAAGAAATTCATCTGGGCATCTTGATACACGCTCACTATTTTCCTGCAAATCCATGCCAACATTTTCCTATTTATTTTTCGTTGTATAAATTTAATTTTTTTTTTGCTTTATGTTTTTTTGTGTGTTACGTCCATTAACAAAATGCGCCAAAATAACACAGATTAATGCTGTTATTAGGTCAATTGGGTAGTTGTCTGCCATCCAGTCATCCAGCTAGCCAGCTCATCCGCTTGGTCTTCCATTGCGCGAAGTGGAGTGTATATCTGCTGAGTTACAGAAGATGAACGCTTTGCTGTTGGATTATTGCCCCTCGGGTTGTTGCATTAGGGTTTTTTGCAAGTGACCATCTTTTTAACTTTTTTGCTACGGCCGCTGGTGCAATTTTTCACAAGCTTTTTTGATTACCTTGTATTAGTGGCGCACAGTGTATATTTTTAAAAATGAAGTGGACAAAAATTGATAGTGTAGGGTTTCGAAATGAACGATATCATTCTAATCGAACACAGGCACCTTTTGCGCCAAACACAAGTAGCACATTTTCCTAAAACTATCTAAAACTTTTCCCTAATTGAAACTAGATCACTACATAGAACAATCTTTCGCAATCAATACCCATTCTCTTCATTCATCCACTACTATTTGTTATTAATCTTCCTTGAGCTACTGTACTTGTACTGTATTTGATTGCAAGGAGCAGCAGCAGTAGCACTTAAACCATACTAACCATTACCGGTAAAGGCTAATTTGTAGCTTAACATTTGTTTTGACTGCTGAGGGCATATACTACTAAAATGTTGTTATTTGTTAAGCGCTGATGATTTATGGCATAATGGAAGTACTAACAATAACAACAACAATTCGGTAACACAAACATAGATGAGCCAACCAAACGTGACATGATGAGACTGTGAACACGGAAGAAGTTTACTAAATTGATATTTTAAAAGCTAGAAAAAAAACCGAATTACAAAACAGAAAACAACAAAAGTCAAGCGCTGCAAGGATGGTACGTACAATGTATGTATGTGTATATTTAATACGAATGTGAAACACAGCAATTAAGAAGACAATAGTGGGAAAGGGTAATTATATCCAAATAAAGGTAACCAAATAAATTGTATAATATAAAATACAATAAAACAAAATAGAATAAAATAAAACAAAATAAAATAAAATAAAATAGAATAGAATAAAATACGATAAATTAAAAAAAAAATAAAATAAAATAAAATGAAATAAAACAAAATAAAATAAAATAAAATAAAATAAAATAAAATAATATAAAATAAAATAAAATAAAATAATGTAAAATGAAATGAATTAAAATAAAATAAAAATATAAAAGAAAAAAAAAATAAAATAAAATAACATAAAATAAAATAAAATAAAATAAATTAAAATAAAATAAACTAAAGTAAAATAAAATAAAATAAAATAAAATAAAAAAATAAAATAAAAAAAATAAAATGAAAAAAAAAAAAAATAAAATGAAATGAAATGAAATAAAATAAATAAATAAAATAAATAAAGTAAAATAAAATTAAAGAAAATGAAATGAAATGAAATAAAACAAGATAAAATAAAATAATATAAAAATAAATAAAAATAAAATAAAATAAACCATAAAAATCACAGTCAGCTAAATTAATTTACAAGTTCCCCTTTGAATGACAATATAAATACACATATTTTCCACAGTGTAGCTGCACACACATGCGCTGCAGCAGTAGCGCATAACCATTAGCTGCCATTTATGTCTGACATATGCCTTAGCATATAAATAAACAACTAATATGTGCATCACACAAAGCCATGTCAAGTTTTCTTCCCACTCCATCTCTCGCCCAATCACTTTCCCCAACAGATTGTAGATCACTGCTCTAAATGAATAATAATAATAATAATATTTATATGCAGGAGCTAACACACATACGGAGCACGTTGCCTTTTGGTACGTGTAGTGGATGAGCATAAGCATTGGCCACATTTGACTTGAGCTCCACATTTGAGCAGGAACTGTTTCAGACAAAGCGACGCAAAGCGCCGCAAACATCAGGCGCCACTTAATAGGCAATAATATTGAAAAAAAAAACAGAAATAGAAAAAATTATGAAAATAGTAATAATAATAATAAACTACCTAAATAGGCATGGCGTAGATTTGCATGTAGAAAAATAGCACGGAAAAGCTATTTAATAAATAAATAGCTGAGCCTGAGCATGAGCGAGCGCCGCACATGTAGTAGTTTGTCTTGTTAAAGTCAATTTGCATAAGTAAATATAAAGAATATCTGCATATAAATAAATTGCAACGTAAATGCTTTAAACTGTGTTGTGTATGAGTACTTAGTAGACTTAGACCTGCGGGCAAACTCTTTTCTGGACACACATAGAGAAATACATACAAACATCTGGAAATAGAAATATTCATAAAAGCGACAATGTGGAGGACGTTCACGTCGCAAATCAAAGTCAGTGCGTTCGTCGTTTGTAAAAGAAAATAAGTGAAAAACATTGACTCCGACTGTATAGGTCTGAAGAAAGGTTTACTTTGCTTTAATTGGGTATGTTGCATTGTATATATTTTAGCATATATCTAACAAGTAAGGAAGCCTAAGTTCGAGTGGAATCGAACATTAGATACTCAGCTGTATGCTTTCATTGTTTGTTTTCGTCTGATAGAATCACGGTGTATTTTATATAAAGCGAGTGCTGCATAAAGTGGGCGTAGCCACGCCCATTATCAAAATTTTTATCAGTCATCCAACTAAGCATATGAATATTATTCTTTGTGCAAAATTTCATTCCTTTATGACTTCTAGTTACAAAGATGTCATATTACAAATTCCCAAATGGTGTTCCAGAAATATCTTTGTTAAAAAGTGGGCGTGGTCTTAAACCGATTTAAATAATTTTTTGCGTGTCTATTAACACAAGTTATAAAAGTGTATAAACCAAGTTTCGTCATAATATCTGAATTATTTGTCGAGTTATGGGCTCCGAAATCTCGTTGATTCCTTTGTCCAAAAAGAGGCGGTGCCACGCCTATTTTCAAAAATTTTTCTATTTTTTGTTTCCGGTCTATTGTGGAACTCATGCCACAAAATTTCAATGAATTATCTTTATATTTGACAAAGATATCGCTTAAAATGTTTTTATTAGGCCACTTTATAATACCCATATATAAAAGTGGGCGTGGTCGTCAACCGATTTCGCTAACATTTTGAACATGTATCACCACAAGTAATAAAAGTGTACGTACCAAGTTTCGTCATTATATATCAATTATTTGTCGAGTTATGGGCTCAGAAATCTCGTATATTCCTGCTTCTAAAAAGAGGCGGTGCCACGCCCATTTTCCAAAATTTTTGTGTTTTTAGTTTTATGTCCGCAGTTGGACTCCTGCCATAAAATTTCAATGATATATCTTTATATTTGACAGAGATATAGCTTAAAATGTTTTTATTGGGTCACTTCATAATACCCATATATAAAAGTGGGCGTGGTCGTCAACCGATTTTAACTATTTTCCGTCCAAATATTTGCCTAAGTAAGTAAATCAAGCGTGCCAAATTTCATCGATATATCTTCAACGGTTTCTGAGTTATGACAAATAAAACTTTCCATGTTTGACCCTTAATAAGTGGGCGTGGCACCGCCCATTTTCCAAAATTTCATCAAATTTCTTCATAGGGGCCCGAGCTCAACACGCGGGTAAAATTTCATCGCTACAGCTATATTAGTGACTGAGATACCAAAATTTCCGATTTTTTCTATAATGGAAAAGTGGGCGTGGTCATGGTCCGATTTCGCCCATTTTCAATACCAACCGTCCCAGTCTCGATACCAACTTGCATTCCAAATTTCATCAAAATATCTCAATTTTTGCGCGAGTTAGAGTGTTTACAGACGGACGGACGGACAGACGGACGGACGGACGGACGGACGGACGGACGGACATGGCTCAATCGATTTCTCTTTTCACCCTGATCATTTTGATATATATAAGTCTATATCTATCTCGATTATTTCATTCTGTTACAATTCACCGTTATGTGATTAAAACTATAATACTCTGTGTACTAGTACAGCTGAGTATAAAAAGATTCTAGAAATTTCAAGTTAATATTCATAAAAGGCGTTGTCTTATTACAAATTTCTTTCTCTTGTCATTTTTTGGGTAGTCAGATTAAAAAGCATTAAGGTCATTAGAGGGTTAAAAAGTTATAGAAATTCCTTTGGGCTAAAAATTTCACTAGAGTCATCCGCAGATTATTTTTCATATTAAAAGAATTTAAACAAGTAAGTAAGCCTAAGTTCGAGTGGAATCGAACATTAGATACTCAGCTGTATGCTTTCATTGTTTGTTTGCGTTTGATGGAAACACGGTGTAGGTACTTTCTATAAAGCAAGTGCTGCATAAAGTGGGCGTAGCCACGTCCATTTTCAACATTTTTCATCCAGTCATCCAACTAAGCATATGAATATTATTCTTTGTGCAAAATTTCACTCCTTTATGACTTCTAGTTACGAAGATGTCACGTTACAAATTTCCAAAGGGTGTTCCAGAAATATCTTTGTTAAAAAGTAGGCGTGGTCATAAACCGATTTCAATAAATTTTTGCGTGTCTATTAACACAAGATATAAAAGTGTATAAACCAAGTTTCGTCATAATATCTCAATTATTTGTCGAGTTATGGGCTCAAAAATCTCGTATATTCCAGCTTCTAAAAAGAGGCGGTGCCACGCCCATTTTCCAAAATTTTTACGGTTTTTGTCTTATGTTCGTAGTTAGACTCCTTCCATAAAATTTTAATGATATATCTTTATATTTGACAGAGATATCGCTTAAAATGTTTTTATTAGGTCACTTTATAAGACCCATATATAAAAGTGGGCGTGGCCCTCAACCGATTTCGGAAATTTTTCGTCCAAACATTTGCCTAAGTACATATATCACGCGTACTAAATTTCATTGATATATCTTCAATGGTTTCTGAGTTATGACTCATAAAACTTTCAATATTTGCCCCTTAATAAGTGGGCGTGGCACCGCCCATTTTCCTAAGTTTTTGTGCTTTTTGTTTTATGTACATAGCTGGACTCATGCCACAAAATTTCAGTGATAGATCTTTATATTTGACAGAGATATCGCTTAAAATGTTTTTATTAGGCCCCTTTATAGTTCCCATATATAAAAGTGGGCGTGGCCGTCAACCGATTTTGGCAATTTTCCGTCAAAACATTTGTTTAAGTAAGTAAATCACGCATACCAAATTTCATCGATATATCTTCAACAGTTTTTGAGTTATGACTCATAAAGCTTTCAATGTTTGCTCCTTAATAAGTGGGCGTGGCACCGCCCATTTTCCAAAATTCCATCAAATTTCTTCTTAGGGGCCTGAGCTCAACACGTGGATAAAATTTCATCACTCTAGCTATATTAGTGGCTGAGATACCAGATTTCCGATTTTTTCTATATAGCAAAAGTGGGCGTGGTCATGGTCCGATTTCGCCCATTTTCAATACCAACCGTCCCAGTGTCGATACCAACTTGCATTTCAAATTTCATCAAAATATCTCAATTTTTGCGCGAGTTAGAGTGTTTACAGACGGACGGACGGACAGACGGACAGACGGACAGACGGACGGACGGACGGACGGACGGACGGACGGACGGACGGACATGGCTCAATCGATTTCTCTTTTCACCCTGATCATTTTGATATATATAAGTCTATATCTATCTCGATTATTTCATTCTGTTACAATCCACCGTTATGTGATTAAAACTATAATACTCTGTGTACTAGTACAGCTGAGTATAAAAACGATAGGAAACACAAAAGGTATGCCTGCCTTATCGCTGACCCTACTTTTTATACTCAGCTGTACTAGTACACAGAGTATTATAGTTTTAATCACATAACAGTGGTGAAATAATCGAGATAGATATAGACTTATATATATCAAAATGATCAGGGTGAAAAGAGAAATCGATTGAGCCATGTCCGTCCGTCCGTCCGTCTGTCCGTCCGTCCGTCTGTCCGTCTGTCCGTCCGTCTGTAAACACTCTAACTCGCGCAAAAATTGAGATATTTTGATGAAATTTGAAATGCAGGTTGGTATCGTGACTGGGACGGTTGGTATTGAAAATGGGCGAAATCGGACCATGACCACGCCCACTTTTCCTATATAGAAAAAATCGGAAATTTGGTATCTCAGTCACTAATACAGCTGGAGCGATGAAATTTTATCCACGTGTTGAGCTCAGGCCCCTAGGAAGAAATTTGATGAAATTTTGGAAAATGGGCGGTGCCACGCCCACTTATTAAGGGTCAAACCTTGCAAGTTTTATATGTCATAACTCAGAAACCGTTGAAGATATATCGATGAAATTTGGTACGCGTGATATACTTACTTAGTCAAATATTTGGACGAAAAATTTCCGAAATCGGTTGAGGGCCACGCCCACTTTTATATATGGCTCTTATAAAGTGACCTAATAAAAACATTTTAAGCGATATCTCTGTCAAATATAAAGATATATCATTGAAATTTTATAGCAGGAGTCCAACTGCGGACATAAAACGAAAAACACAAAAATTTTGGCAAATGGGCGTGGCACCGCCTCTTTTTATAAACAGGAATATACGAGATTTCTGAGCCCATAACTCGACAAATAATTTATATATAATGACTAAACTTGGTGTGTACACTTTTATTACTTGTGGTAATACATGTTGAAAATTTTAGCGAAATCGGTTGACGACCACGCCCACTTTTATATATGGGTATTATAAAGTGACCTAATAAAAACATTTTAAGCGATATCTTTGCCAAATGTAAAGATAATTCATTGAAATTTTGTGGTTTGATTTCTACAATAGACCAGAAACAACAAATAGAAAAATTTTGGAAAATGGGCGTGGCACCGCCTCTTTTTACACAAAGGGATATACGTGATTTCTTAGCCTATAACTCGACAAATAATTGAGATATTATGACGAAACTTGGTTTATACACTTTAATAACATGTGTTAATAGCCACGCAAAAATTTATTGAAATCGGTTTATGACCACGCCTACTTTTTAAGAAAGATATATCTGGAACACTCTTTGGGAATTTGTAACGTGACATCTTTATAACTAGAAGTCAAAAAGGAATGAAATTTTGCACAAAGAATAATATTCATATGCTTAGTTGGATGACTGATAAAAATGTTGAAAATGGGCGTGGCTGCGCCCACTTTATGCAGCACTCGCTTTATATAAAGTACACCGTGTTTCCATCAAACGCAAACAAACTATGAAAACATACAGCTGAGTATCTAATGTTCGATTCCACTCGAACTTAGGCTTCCTTACTTGTTCACTCTAAATTTTTACCTAAGAACTTGACCCGATTTTGTTCAAGAACGACCAAAGGGCGAAAAATGCAGCAATACGTTGTCCTTCAGACAAAGCTAAAGTAAATAGATTTACTCGTTGAATTAAACGCTTTTGTAACCTAGAAATAAAGCACCTAAATACTTGTATTTCGTCGTAAGTACAAAAGCTCTTGTCGTCGTTCGTGTGACTTTTTATTCTAGCTTTTTCCCACGACCATTATTTATTTCACAAGTTTTAGCTAAATGCAAACATATTTCTATTAGTATTTTTTATGTACCAATAATAGTTAACAATTTAACTGATTAAACAGATTAAAGTTGAGCGTCACATTAACCAGTTTTGATTAACTCGTTTGACACTTGCTTAAGTGCTTAAAAGCTAAAATGCATTATTTGACAGGAAGAGTGCTGAATTGACCGAGATACTCGCACTCGTATGTAAGTATCTAATAGCTTATGAGGTAGTTATGATAAAGTGCTAAACAGTATCAAAATGATTGTCTAGGTGCATTTGTGAAGTTAAGTATGTACATTAGGGTGGCCTAAAAAAAATTAAAAACCAACAAATGATTGCAGTAAAAGGCTATTTTGATAGTATATTGCTAAAACAATATATGTTCGCTTTTTAATGATAAAAACGTGTTTCTTACCCACTAGGGACAATCCAAAAAATTATGTACCATCACTGATGCGAAAGGAGAAAAAAATTTGGAGGCATTTGCGCGCCCTTTAAACTTTAATGTATTGAGGCAAAATTTTCGGTATAGATTTCCTAGTACAGTCGCATGAAATGCAGGTTTTTTCGCGGATTTCGGGGGGACTTTATATTCTTCATGCAATTTGGACCTACCCTAATATACATGCAGCTATTTTTACGACCGAACTATTCACACTAGGGTTGTTAGAAGCGAATATGTGTAGACCAGGGACTGTAACGGTTATGAGTTATATCCAAAAAGTTGATTTTTAATCATTATTTGCTGAGTTTTATTTTCTGCTCACAAAATAAAAGTTATTTTTTGAGTTTTATTTTTCCAGCAGAAAATAAAAGTTTTTTCTTGAGTCTTATTTTTCCCTCAGAAAATAAAAGTTATTTCTTGAGTTTTATTTTTCCATCAGAAAATAAAAGTTATTTCTTGAATTTTATTTTTCCATCAGAAAATAAAAGTTATTTTTGAGTTTTATTTTCGATCAGAGTTTTATTTTTCCAGCAGAAAATAAAAGTTTTTTCTTGAGTCTTATTTTTCCCTCAGAAAATAAAAGTTATTTCTTGAGTTTTATTTTTCCATCAGAAAATAAAAGTTATTTCTTGAGTTTTATTTTTCGATCAGAAAATAAAAGTTATTTTTTGAGTTTTATTTTTTCCTCAGAAAATAAAAGTTATTTTTTGAGTTTTATTTTTCGATCAGAAAATAAAAGTTATTTCTTGAGTTTTATTTTTCCATCAGAAAATAAAAGTTATTTTTGAGTTTTATTTTCAATCAGAGTTTTATTTTTCGATCAGAAAATAAAAGTTAATACACCTAGAGATAGTCTCCGTTACGGTGATTACATCTGTGTACATCTTTTGTGTTTAGCATTTCTCCTTCAGTATGATTTTTTTAGTCAAAATTTAAAAAATAACGGTTATTTGCAATCCCTGGTGTAGACACACTTGTCAACGATATGATTAAGCTCCACTTGAAGGATCAACAGCAGCAGCGACAAAACCAGAAGCATGCAATAATTACAACAACAACAAAAACAGCAGCAACAACAATTACAATAACAACGAATCATAGGCGGCAACCAGAAGCAGGAAACTTTCATGATGGACCATCAATTATTTAAATTAAAAGACGATTGCTCAGCACATCATCCATAATTTTCGCGCTCATTTCGCTTGCAACATTTTGCTGCCGACAAGAACAACAACAACACATTTTTATTCTACACACAGAAGAAATAAATGAAATAAATTAAAAGAAAGATAAAATAATTTTTGTTGGCGGCGCAACAGAAAGCTGCTGCTAAACATAATTTTACTCCTTTGAAGATATATGGATATACACACACATACAAATACATATAAGTATTAAATTTGTGCTATAAGCGGCGGCAATTTTAGCTAATTAACACTGCTTGACGACGGGCAAATCTGCGCAGTCAATGCTTTGGGAGGACGTTGCTATAATAAATGGTGGTCGTTGTTGTTGTTGATGTTGCTACTTGACTGTATACATACTTGGTTACTTAATTGTTGACTAACCGCTTGTGATTACACTTGCGCTAACGAGTCCTAATAAAGCAGAAGCAAGTTGTTACTTGTAGTTTCGTCATTTCTTTGAATGTTGCAAGATGCTTGACTTGTGTGAGTGTATGTGTGTCTTGGACAATTAGCAATTCATAAAACTAATAGCATTAAAAAATAAATATTTTAAGCGTTCCATGAATGGTACCACAAACGATTTGTTTTTCAAGCTTGTTTTTGTACAAAAATGGTAAAGAGACAATTATTATTATTATTATTTTTTTTTGTATGAGCTGCAAATGGTTTTAGTAATTTCTATATTTTTCTAAGTAATAAATGATGATGTCAATGATGATGCCGATACTTATGATCTAGGTAATGCTTATGATTCAAATGATAATGATATGGTTGTAAAGCAATGCAAAGCATTCAATAGGTGATAAGCACGCTGATGCATTTGTAATTTTTTTTAGCGTTTATTAGAAAAAAAAAACCAAAAAGCGGAAACAAACCTTCAAAAAAACGACCTTGTATGGCAATTAAGAGTAGCTTTGGTCCCCTGTTTTTGGCGAGGCCTAATAAAATAGCATTTAGGAGATCGTTAAAGAATTAAGATGTTTCTTAAAGTTATTGGTTGGTAAGCTTCCCTAAGGATACTTAGATTATTTTTTTGTTTACAAAGTAAGTAAAAAGCCGTTGTGGTCGTTGTGGTGCAGTGGGTAGAGTGCTCGCCTGCTATACCGGAGGTCTCGGGTTCAAACCCCCTATCGGCAGTGAGCGGCATACCCTCCGAGAGTATTTCTGCCATGAAAAAGCTTCTCACAAAAAATGCATTCGCCGTTCGGAGCCGGCATAAAACTGTAGGTCCACCCAATCAGTAGAAGAAACCAGAGGAGCAAACCTCGAATTGGAAGAGAAGCTCGGCCATAAAACTCGTCAGAGTTATAATAGCGCCATTGTATCTATATATTAATAGGCTAACGTTTTTTCCATACAAACAATTGCCAGGCCGTTTAGCACATTTAACATACTCATATCCACATAAAATTGATATGGATGTGTTCGTATGAGTCAGGAGCAGTGCATAGGCATATAATTTTTTCTATAAATTATTTAATTTGTTTATAATTAATAAATAAAATTTTTAGTTAAGAGAAATAGATATCGTAAACGTGTTTACAAATATCGTAAACACAGTTGAAGAGTCGCTTTAATTTAAAAGCGCTCTTTCTATTTTATATGCATTGGCCCAGTTTACGTTCAGATCAAAATCAACGCGGCCAAATATATCCTATTGCTTTTCCATTAAAGTGAAAAATGAGAGAGAGAGAGAGGGTGGGAGAGCACACTGAGTAATTTTAATTCTGATCAAGGCACATCTAACAGGTAGGCTCGGCGGCGAATTGAAAAACTTTTTTTATTTAGAAAGGTAGAGTGTAATGTCAAAATCAAAGCGAATTCACATCATGGCCAAAAGGAATGGACGAGCCCCACGCGAATTCAGATTTTAACCACGGCGAAATATCATTTTGACATTACACTCTACCAATTAAAATAACAAAATACATGGGAGATTTCTGAATTCGCCACCGGGCCTATCTTCCTAGATCTGCCTTGATTTTGACCATGATTTCGCGTCGAACCGTGATCAAAAGGGCAAATCAGTGTTGCGGTACAACTGGAATTTGGAAAGTGTTGCTTATCTCCGCGAAAAAGAATAATTTTTGTACCAATACAAAGTTGAAAAAATAAATTGCATGGTCGAATTTCGAGCACCGGCGATACTAGTTATTATTATTAAGTAAAAAGCCGTAGAATAAAAAAAGCAATTTAACCCCTTGAAATATATAACACATTATAATAACATAATACAATGGCGCTATTATAACTCTGACGAGTTTTATGGCCGAGCTTCTCTCCCAATTCGAGGTGTGCTCCTTTTTGTTTTTCCAACTAATTGGGTGGACCTACAGTTTTATGCCGGCTCCGAACGGCGAAGGCATTTTTTGTGAGAAGCTTTTTCATGGCAAAAATACTCTCGGAGGGTATGCCGCCCACTGCCGAGAGGTGACCGCTGTTCTTAAAAAACCCAATAATTGGATTTTTACTAATTAGAAAAATTGTTTTGGTGTTTTGCTCGGACCGTGGTTTGAAACCGAGACCTCTGGCATAGCAGGCGAGCACTCTACCCACTGCACCACAGCGGCCACATATAACACATTATTTATAAATATATTTATACCTTTTATGAGAATGAAATGGTATTATAACTTAGTGCCAAAAAATTTTTGTCGAAAGTACCAGAAGGAAGCGTGGGGACCCACCAAAATATATACCGATATGGTCAGAATCACGAGCTGAGTCGATTAAGCCATGTCCGTCTGTCCGTCTGTCCGTCCGTCCGTCTGTGTGAACGCAAACTAGTCCCTCAGTTTTTGAGATATCTGACTGAAATTCGGAATACAGGTATGTTGTTATATGCAGCTGATCATTTGTCGGAACCGGCCGAATCGGACCACTATAACATATAGAAAACAACCGATTATTCAGATATACATGAAATTTTTGGATGTAATTTGTGCATAACTTCCCCATTTATACAGCTAAGGACATGAAACTTTGAAGTAGACGTGCCCATTTTGGCCCAAACAAGGTTACCGAAAATTGTCAAGATCGGACCACTATAACATATAGTTCCACAACATCCTATTATTCAGATATACACATTTTGGTGTATAATTCCTCCATTTTAACAGCTAACGGCCTGAAATTTTGAAGTATTTGTACCCATGTGGACCCAAACGAGATTGCCGAATATTGTTAAGATCGGACCACTATAACCTATAGCTCCCCTACAACAGATTGTACAGATATACACATTTTGGTGTGTAACTCCTCCACTTTAACAGCTAACGGCGTGAAATTTTGAAGTATTTGTACCCATATGGGCCCAAACGGGATTACTGAAAATTGTTAAGATCGGACCACTATAACATATAGCTCCCATACAATCGATTGTTCAGATATTTACATTTTGGTGTATAACTCCTCCATTTAAATAGCCAAGACACCATTTTTTCTAATAAATCTTTGCATAAATGAACCCACAGAATTAAAATTATAAAGTAAACTTAATCCGGCTATGTACATCATGAAAGGTATGAAGTCTTCGGTACGGCCGAAGACAGCCGCGCTTTCACTTGTTTTGCTCTTATATACAATCAAAATGCAGTTAAAAACGACAAAATTTAAAAAATCGCAGAAATAATTAAATTGCACATTATGCTAGTCGGCACTGCAACAATGTTGCTAGCAACATGTTTATGTATAAGGAACAGCTGTCTGCAGTCACTACGCTTTGCTGTAAAATAAAAATAACAATTTTTTTCTAATCTTCTTGCTTGTGTATATGTATGTTTTTCTTTGGTTTCTTGGGTTTTTTTTTTAATTTTTTCCACTATTTTGTGGTTCATTGTACCCATTCATTCGGTTACGTATATTTAACGCATTAATGGAAATGTTGCAGTAGTCATAAATGTAAATATATGTGTTCTGGTAAATTGTATACAATTATTGTGGCACTTTAAGTGGAAAATCGAATATTTAAATATTGTTTTTTTTATGCTTTTTTTCTTTTGTTAAACATGAAACGCGTTGTAAATGACTAGCTATTTATTCATGTATAAGCAAGCTTACTTGGCAGAAGGTCAACCATTGTCAATAATCATGAAAATTTGCTTTAAGTCTATGTGACAGTAAGTCGAAGCGCTAAAAAGCGGAAGAATTGCTGTCGTATAGAAAAATAAATAAATGAGAAGTGAGTACACAAGCCAAAGTTCGAACATAATTGAATATAGTAGCTAAGTAAAATATCTAATCAGTGTTGGAGACTTTTTGACTATTTGCTTGAAACTGAAGATTTGTGCAACTTCAATTTTTAGCAAAATTTGTTATTTCTTTAAAGTTTTTTGTTTTGTTTTCTTCAATTAAAAAATAAAAATGTTCGCTATTTCACTGTTAAATTTGTCAAGACAACTGTATGTATGTACGCATCAACAGTACTCGCCATAAGAAAGACACACACAACTAAAGTATAAATGCGCCCGACACCGAGTCCAACTTATACGCCATACCGAGCGGTGGTAAGTAAGAGCAATTTCAGCAATGTTTTCACTTCTCATTTAGGTTAATTTCCTCAGCAACACCCAACGGCATTTGAAATGGTACCTTAATAATAGTGGACCACAAGAAGAGCAGACATGATGGCGTGCAAGCAGGCAAACAAACAAAAAAATATGTGTACATACATATAAGTATGCAAAGAGGATGTACGAAAGAGAAAAAATCAAAACAAAAAAAAACGCAACTAATATGTCCCGTACTCGCAAATTACAAGTGCATACAAATGTTTGCGCATGCGTAGCTACGGTACATACGTTACGTTAAATACTTTTAGCCAAAAAAGGCATACAAATCTCAACACCAGACCACAGACAGTTCAGGCAATAAACAGCTACTAACAGTAAAGCACAGACAGCAAAAAGAAGAAGAAAAAAAAAAATAAAAAAAAAAATAAATATAAATAAAACAAAGTCTAAAGTCGAAGAGTCCAATGTTTACACACATGGCGCATTCAAGTTGTTAATAGACAGCAGAAGCTCCTGTGACACGTTCAGCGAAAGACAACAAAAACTTTTACAATTTTAGCAAAAACAAACCACAAGAAAAAATATAATAAAATAAAAATAAAAGAACAAATTAACAGAGTACTACTAAACGAAAGCAATAACAACAAAAATAGTAACTTTCAGTCGGCAATGATCCACTACGTATAGTATTTTGTTGTTGTTGTTCTTGTAAATTTTCGAAAAAAATGCAAAAAGACAGCGGAGTAAAAACTTGTAGACGCACATTAAATGGTCAACAAAGTTGTTTGCTTGCAAACAGTTGGCAACAACATTAACAAAAACTTACGCACAAATACCAAAGCCTAAATTAGTAGCAACAACACTCATTGACTCTTTTTACGGTCGCTTCTGCCAAATGAAGTTATTACGCCATAGAGGCACGCAAGGAACGCATTGTTTAACCCTCATCCTGTATTCAAAAAAAGTTACGTACCTGACATAAGTGGGTCAATTTTGCCCAATAGGCGAAATATGTAATTTTGGTTATAATTCCAGTTTTTAGTATTCTTTTAGTTAATAAATATTAAATTCCTTTATGGGAGTAAAGAAAAAAGTGTTCTTAGGTTTATTTTAAGCCAATAGTACTTCCGTGCAATGTCTCAGAATAAGCTTTGCAAATGAATTTTTCCCAATACCTTACAAATATAATTATAAGTTACTTTGAGAGAGAGTGCTAGTCTACAACTCCGATGAGGGCGTCGAGAACTATGCGATAGCCAGTCGAGTTTCGCAAGGATCCGTTCTAGTCCCTATCTTGTGGAATGTTATGTACAATGGGGTCCGAGAGCTGGAATATCCTAAATATGTAGAGCTTCTAGCCTACGCAGATGACCTCATAATAAGAGGAGTCGCAAATCACATAGAAAAGCTCAGGCAAGCATGGCCCTGTAGCTCGCGGAACGAACAGAGGTAATGCTAGTGAGCGCAAGAAAAGTGTGTGAAAATATGTGAATCTCGGTTGGGTGGTGCGAGTAAACTTCGTAGCCATCAATAAAATATCTTGGTGTGGTACTGATCAGAATCTGTGCAACTTGATACAAGCTATCGAAAAGGCGTAAAAAAACATGTGGCGATTATGAAAGAATGATTACCAATAAAGGTTGTGTGCGGTCAGCTCGTCGACCTCCGCTAGTCAGGGCAACAAACTTCGCCATTCATGGCCATTCTAAGACCGACAACTGCATTTCGAATATTCCTTGGTGCTGCTAGTGGACTTATAGATTGATTACCAATATGAACAGTTGGGCGGATAGAGAGCAGTGTGAGCTCAATATCCACCTTATTCAGTTCCTTAGCCGGCATGGTGTTTTAGGGCCTAGCTTTATGGATTGAAGCCCTTCTTGTTCTTTGTGTTGCTACGCTATAGTAAACGTTGAACACGTCTTTTCCCCCGCTTATCAGCTGTGTTCTGTCGTAAGGGTGACTAATGTACACTGACTTACAAGGTTGATAATGGCCAAAAAATCGTTCGCATGACAGTCGGGCTAGGCTCAGAAAGAACCAGTCGATGAGCGATCCGAATACATCCGGAAAAGGACTGTTACTTGCCCTACATTTTCTGCACTTCTTCGTGGAATGTCTTAGTGGCTATAACAACAACAATAAGTCCCCAGCGCCGATATTAGGCCAAGTGAGATACTGAGAAAATTCCATGTCATACGATGTATTACTCGGGCGGTGATTCCATAGGATCGGCTTCGGGCGGGAGTAGGTTTCGATGCTTCTCGTACTAATAAAAAAACACATAAAGCAACCACGTGTTCCATTGATATTCTCCTAATTTCATAAATTATTTACTTCTTTTTCTATTGGGCAATTTTGACCCACTTATACAACATACGTAACTATTTTTGTCCAGCCTATCCAGTGAATGATAAATTTAAACAAAAACCTTTTTTAAGTGGAATTTTACTAAATAATAAAAGTCAAAAAGTTTCACCAGATTATATGAATCCTATAAAAAGATATGCAACTTTCAAAGTCGTTTGGGCAATTTTGACCCACTTATACAGGATAAGTGTTAAGTGCTTAGCCGTTGTTGGCTACGAAACGCACATACATGTATATATGTTTGTAAAAATATATATACACAATTATATATGTATAAAGAAACACATAGTAAATGCAATGGAATTAAAATAAAATTAGCAACTACATTTTTTGTTGTTATTGACATGTGCTGCAGAGTGATTGACAGATGATCTCGTGATTTGTGCTTTGATTTCTTTACTAATATGTAGTACTTGAACTTCCAACTTCATGTCTTACGTTGTTTTTGGCTCTCAGTAATGTGTGGCCGCTGTGGTGCAGTGGGTAGAGTGCTCGCCTGCTATGCCAGAGGTCTCGGGATCAAACCACGTCCGAGCAAAACACCAACACAATTTTTCTAATTAGTAAAAATCCAATTATTGGGTTTTTTAAGAGCAGCGGTCACCTCTCGGCAGTCGTTGGCATACCCTCCGAGAGTATTTCTGCCATGAAAAAGCTTCTCACAAAAAATGCATTCGCCGTTCGGAGCCGGCATAAAACTGTAGGTCCACCCAATTAGTAGGAAAAACAAAAAGGAGCACACCTCGAATTGGGAGAGAAGCTCGGCCATAAAACTCGCCAGAGTTATAATAGCGCCATTGTATTATTATTATTATTAATGTACGGATATTGAAGTGTATGTCCAAGTCATTATGCGTCTTCGTTTAGGAGATGGTTGCTTCTTACAGTCTCCAACTTAAAAATAAATTTTGCCGAAGAAAACTTAAATAATAACTGAATATGGATTGACTGAGACTTCTTTAATTTTATAACTTCTTCTTCTTTCTTCTTATTCTTCATCTTCATCTTCTTCTTCTTCTTAATTCCCACGTAACCATCTACACGATTTTGGCCGAGTTCAATAAGGTGCGTCAGTTGTTTCTGTTTCATGCTGACTGGCGCCAATTGGAAATATCAAGGGTGGACGAGTCAGTCTTCACGTGATCATCTCAACGCAGTGGAGGTCTCCCTTTTCTTCTGCGTTTAGCGGATTTCGAAATTAATACTTTCTTAGATGGAGCGGCTTCATCCATTCGTACGACATGACCTGCCCAACGGAGCCGCTGGATCTTTATTCGCTGAACAATGTCGATGTCTGCATACAGCTCGTACAGCTTATCTTTAAATCTCCGTCGATGCACGCTATCGCCAACGCGCAAAGGTCCATAAATTTTCCGAAGAAATTTTCTCTCGAATACCCCGATATCTCATCCGATTTTGACATCGTGCATGCTTCTGCGCCATACATGAGAACTGGAACGATGAGCGTGCTGTAGAGCACGATTTTTGTTCGTCGGGAGAGGACTTTACATTTCACAGAAGAATAAGACCATCAATGAATATTAGCCGATGAGCTGTACGAGCTTTTTGTAGGAATCGGTATAGTTCACCGAATACAAATTTGTTAGGGAAACGAAGGAAGGATGGTCTGACCCAGAAGGTATTTCCATCGACACCCACCAGTAACAGGTGAAGTAATTGGAAAGATAAGTTACAAAAGACTGGACTCCTGGTTTAAAACTAACCTTATACCAAACCCTTCAGCTAGTTTTATGTAGCAGTTAGCCATCTGCTATTTCAAGCCATTCAAAACATAGTTTGACACTTCCTAAACATTGAAACCCGCTTAATGGTTAAACGAAACCAAAGATTGTGCGATAAAATTTGCTAAGGTCGAGTATAAATGCAAAGAAAAGAGCAGATACATAATCAGCAAAAGTGTTGTGACAACAACAAAATACAACTACATACATACATATACTCGTATATGTGGATCTTGTAACTGCAACAACAACTGGGTTTAGTTATGTGTAGTAACTGTCACGGCCCTTGTCACTTTTGTCTTTTGTTGCTGTTGCTGTTATTGTTAATTTTGTCACGGTTGCCGGGACATGTGTTACATGTGCATGTGTCTGTCATCTGCACATACACACAAATATATATGCACAAATATTGTTGTAAGCTTTCTAGCACAAGACACTTGACAATAACTAAAACAACAATAACAAATTTTTTGTGCAAATAGTTAAAGTTGAATATATATACATACATACATACATGTTATTACTGCAAAAACTGTTTAGCAACAAAGTAACAGCAACCAGACAGGTAGTGCAACAGCAACAGCAATAAAAACAACAACAAAAGACAAACGCTAGTCATGACAGTAATATGTGCAACATGTTTGTCGCAGAAAGCGAACATTGCTGCAACGACAAACATACATACATATGTGACAGTTACAGTTAAAAGTTACACAAAAAGGTTGAAAACTATATAGATAAGATTTAAGTATGTGAAGATTGGTTTTTTTAGCTTGGCAATCCTACTAAATCAGTCAACCGCGCTGTGACTAGCCAAATTGTCTGCGCAAACAAAAAGGCAGACGGGAAAGTGAAAATTTAACACTTACTGAAAGTTAAATGTAAATTTTGTGGGTGGATGCTTAGCATATATTTTTTCTACACTTTTTCCTTGCGCTAACCATTTTGCATTATTGTGTGAATAAGCAGATTTTTTGTCTGGTCGCAGAACAGGTGAGGTGCCAAAATGTTGCAGGCGGAAATGACAACTTTGACACTTTGCAAGCTTGAGTTTTGCTCAGATTGTAAACTTTTAACATATGTATATATGTAAATAAGCATTTATTTATACTAGGTAGTTATGTGCTCGGAATTGTTTTCTTATTTTGCTGGAAAATCTAGAATTTTATAAGCTGTTGGAATATTTATTTGAATGGAGAAGGTATGTTATTCAGAAATAATAGTTTAAAATTAGTGTCGACTTTAAAAGATTTCAAACCATTTTTATAAATTTCAGCTGCAAATTTCACCATTAGAAAACATTTAAGCAAGCAAACTGTGTATGGGTGTCCGCAGTACGGCGGAAAAAGCAAAGCACAGTGTCCTGCTTTTATATATTTAAGTAAAAGATGGACTCACAAACTTCGATGAATTGGCTTTTTAATTTCTGTTTCGTCACCTTTTTGGTTCTGTTAATTCTTATTTACTACCATGTTTTATAAATACTAGTATCGCCGGTGGTCGAAATTCGACCATGCAATTTATTTTTTCAACTTTGTATTGGTACAAAAATTATTCCTTTTCGCGGAGATAAGCAACACTTTCCAAATTCCAATTGTACCGCAACACTGATTTGCCCTTTTGATCACGGTCCGACGCGAAATCATGGTCAAAATCAAGGCAGATCTAGGAAGGTGGTGGGCCGGTGGTGAGCGATTTTAAATTAAAGCGACTCTTCAACTGTGTTTACGATATCTATTTATCTTAACTAAAAATTTTATTTATTAATTATAAAGAAATTAAATAATTTATAGAAAAAAATATATGCCTATGCACTGCTCCTGACTCATACGAACACACCCATATCAATTTTATGTGGATATGAGTATGTTAAATGTGCTAAATAGCCTGGCAATTCTTTGTATGGAAAAAATGTTAGCCTATTAATATATAGATTGACAGAACACTTCGGCCCAGCGATATTTCACCTGACGTTGATTCTGTTAAAGCAGGGCTGGCATTTCCCCTAGTTACACGTGCCAATTTGTTCTCCTCTGCTTTGAGACATACACAAGATAGGTATCGCTGCTACCGCACACACACAAACATTCTGTATGAACCAGTGTTGCCGATACTACAGTTTGCTTGTGAGCGTGCTCATTCGATGCGCTACCTTCAAGTTTTTTGGTGATTACACTAAAAAAAAATTCTCTCGATCAAAGACATATTTTTCCTCATTTTGAATATGCGTTCCAATGCAAAATTGTCTTTGTTTTGAGTCAATTTTGTCAAAAATGTTGAAAAAACATCCGGAAAAATTTAAATAAATTCGTTGTCATGGTGATTATCAAAATAAAAGAAATCAAACCTTCGATACAAGGACAAGTTGGCAATAGAATGGCGATTAAGAAATTCTTCCTTATTTTGATGTGTGAATTTCCTTAAAAGAAGTATATGAAACCATGGTAATGCTTGTAAACAACTTTATTATATGGTTTTGATCTTTTATTTGGTTGCACAAAAGTGCATTAACTGTTATATATACGTCGAAATCGTATATGAAGAAGTTGTTTACATTTTAATTTTGAATGAAAGTTATTATGTTACTTTCTACGCGGAATGACTATTTTAGGAAAAAATAAAAGATCAAAACCATATATCCCAACCAAGGATGGGCATTTTTGCATTACCATTCAAAGTGCATTACCATTCAATAGTGAATGGTAATGCAATTGTGGCTTGCACTACCATTCAGTAGTGAATGGTAATGCAAATGTGGCTTGCACTACCATTCAGTAGTGAATGGTAATGCAAATGTGGCTTGCACTACCATTCAGTAGTGAATGGTAATGCAAATGTGGTTTGCACTACCATTCAGTAGTGAATGGTAATGCAAATGTGGCTTGCACTACCATTCAGTAGTGAATGGTAATGCAAATGTGGTTTGCACTACCATTCAGTAGTGAATGGTAATGTAAATGTGGCTTGCACTACCATTCAATAGTGAATGGTAATGCAAACGTAGCTTGCACTACCATTCAGTAGTGAATGCGAATGCAAATGTGGTTTGCACTACCATTCATTGCATTCCCACTACAAGTATGATTTGTGAAAACCTATGATCGTAGTTTAGGTATTAAGTGGCAAATCTATTTAATAACGAGAAGGAAGTTTATGGGATATTCTACACATAGAATAAGGCTTATAAAACTCATTGGAAACCAACGCGGCATTGCAATATGTCCTGTGTATATCAATAGGTTTTAAGGTTGTTCATAAATTTCTTTTAAACACGTAGGTAACAAAATACTTATACTTATACAGTGGCTCACAGAGGTATTTTGCATATGGCATTTGTTGAGAAAATATTGGAAATTCGCCTATTTTTTTGAATTCATATGAAAATTTTTGACATGATCTGATAGCTGAAGCTTCATACTACAAGTACACAAAAACATTAATTAAAAAAAAATAAACACATTTCATCTTTAATATAAAATTATCAATTTTCTAAGCTAATTCCATGTGTAGAATATCTCACAAACTTCCTTCCCGTTATTAAATAGATTGGCTACTTCATGCCTAAACTGCGATCATAGGTTTTCACAAATCATACTTTTAGTGGGAATGCAATGAATGGTAGTGCAAACCACATTTGCATTCGCATTCACTACTGAATGATAGTGCAAGCCACGTTTGCATTACCATTCACTACTGAATGGTAGTGCAAACCACATTTGCATTACCATTCACTACTGAATGGTAGTGCAAGCCACATTTGCATTACCATTCACTACTGAATGGTAGTGCAAGCCACATTTGCATTACCATTAAATAGTGAATGGTAGTGCAAGCCACATTTGCATTACCATTCACTATTGAATGGTAGTGCAAACCACATTTGCATTACCATTCACTACTGAATGGTAGTGCAAGCCACATTTGCATTACCATTCAATAGTGAATGGTAATGCAAATCAAATTTTCACTACCACTCATCAGTGAATGGAGAATGCAAGGCTGAATGCAATCAAAATTGAATGCACTGTGCCCAACCCTGATCCCAACAATCAGTTGTACGGGGACTATATGCCATAACGACCCGATTTCGATTATTTTTAGAAATAGTTAAGGTAATAGGAGGATGCAATCACGTGCAATGTTTTGATATATTAACTCAAAAACTGACTGAGTTATTACTAGGGGTAAATGGGGTGTGGTAAATTTTAATTATCTACCGTTATCTCGAAAACCGAATCCAATTTGGGAAAACTGTAGGTGGTATTGAATTTATAATATCCCAATTAAGTAGAAAGCTATTAAAATCTTTTTACGGAAAAAAAGCGCAAAGCCTGGGTAAAGTTTACAAACGACAAAGAATTCACTTTCAGAGATTTTAAACTTCTTTCTTAAATATCTCGAAATCAAAATTTATTACGGATATTCTGAACACGTCATTGTATTCTACAGCGGAAAATTAAGTTGACGTGTTTCGGCGTTTCACTTAGATATTTCAAATTTTTAAGATATACATGTTGTAAGTTACAACTTGTAACATAAAATAATTGAGAGAAATTCTAAAGAAGGGGTGTAGAAAATTAATGTATTTCCCTCAAAAATAATCAGATTGACTAAATTTTGCAATGATGCGTCGGCCGACGAATGGGTTCAACTCAAATAAATATCAAAATTTTATTTAAGTATCTTCAACTAAATTTTTTCAACAAATATAAAAAAAATTTTAGGGATGACTAACTAAAATCAAAAATTCGGAGGGTCAAACTTCATTTTAGAACTATGCTCCTATGAATTTTTTGTTCAGAATTGACCAGAGAATGTAGCTGTGGACGAAACAAAGTAGGGTTTTTCCGTCAGTACAAATTGACCCACCCACTATGAAAATACATAAATCGGATTTTTGAAAATTTCTAATTCTTCTTATTTTTCTGCTTAAATGAGAGCTAGAGTGAGGTTTTGTTGTTCCCACACATCTCCTATATTTTAGCAAAGAATATTTCTCGGGAATATGCCATAAGGCTGGTGTCAATATTTAAAAAAATATTACTATTTTATTAAAAAAATCGCGAAAAATGTCAAAAAATTAGCGGAAGCGGGGTTGGTGGCAGGTCGGAATCTAGGGACGAAATGTTGAGCTCTTCATTAGGAACAACTTTTTCTCTGACATAAAAGCTCTATCTCTGAAAAATCTTGTACTTGCGGTACAAATACTGTGTATGACCCTCCCAAACTTTAACCGCGAATAAAAAAAAAACTGAGACTTGCTGGGATATAACTTTTTTCCCAAAAGTGATCAGGATGACGTCCGCTTTCAGAAAAGTGCCATGGCTATTCTGTTGCAAAAAATGTTGTTGGACTGTGTAATTATTAGAAAAAAAATAATTTGTTTTAATATTCCCTTTTCCTTGAAAATCGAAAACGCTGGCAACACTTTTTTCGACAGACGCGTGCGCGACTGACTCTTTTCATTCTCTCATCGTTCAGCAAAATTTAAAAATATATTTGTATTAAATTGGCCAGCCCTGGTTTAAAGCTTTAAGTGCAATTCAGACCGCTCAAGTGTTTCTTCTGTAAACTATTTAATTTTTTCCAATACTGCTCGTTACTTCACATTACTGTTTCAATTTTTCTATGAGACAATTTTTTTAGATTTCGTATGACCGGATGAATGTGGCTACTATTTCATAAATATTTATTACACATTCTCAATTGAGCCATGCTCTGTTAGCAGGTAAGTGTCAGATTTAATTATTTTGAATTTTTTTTAATGTGTGCGTGTGCGCAACCGCAGAAAAAAAAACACAGCAAACAAGTAAGGAAGCCTAAGTTCGAGTGGAATCGAACATTAGATACTCAGCTGAATGTCTTCATTGTTTGTTTTCGTTTGATGGAAACACGATGTATTTTATATAAAGCGAGTGCTGCATAAAGCGGGCGTAGCCACGCCCATTTTCAAAATTTTTATCAGTCATCCAACTAAGCATATGAATATTATTCTTTGTGCAAAATTTCATTCCTTTTTGACTTCTAGTTACAAAGATGTCACGTTACAAATTCCCAAAGGGTGTTCCAGAAATATCTTTGTTAAAAAGTAGGCGTGGTTATAAACCGATTTCAATAAATTTCTGCGTGTCTATTAATACAAGTTATAAAAGTGTATAAACCAAGTTTCGTTATAATATCTCAATTATTTGTCGAGTTATAGGCTCGTATATTCCTTTATCTAAAAGGAGGCGGTGCCACGCCCATTTTCCAAAACTTTTCTATTTTTTGTTTCCGGTCTATTGTAGAAATCATGCCACAAAACGTCAATGAATTATCTTTACATTTGACAAAGATATCGCTTAAAATGTTTTTATTAGGCCCCTTTATAGTTCCCATATACAAAAGTGGGCGTGGTCATCAACCGATTTCGCTAAAATTTAGAACATATATTACCACAAGTAACAAAGGTGTATACACCAAGTTTCGTCATTATATATCAATTATTTGCCGAGTTATGGGCTTAGAAATCTAGTATATTCCTGCTTCTAAAAACAGGCGCTGCCACGCCCATTTTCCAAAATTTTTGTGCTTTTCGTTTTATGTCCGCAGTCTGACTCCTGCCACAAAACGTCAATGAATTATCTTTACATTTGACAAAGATATCGCTTAAAATGTTTTTATTGGGCCACTTTATAATACCCATATATAAAAGTGGGCGTGGCCGTCAACCGATTTTAACTATTTTCAGTCCAAATGTTTGCCTAAGCAAGTATATTACGCGTACCAAATTTCATCGATATATCTTCAATGGTTTCTAAGTTATGACATATAAAACTTGCAATGTTTGACCCTTAATAAGTGGGCGTGGCACCGCCCATTTTCCAAAATTTCATCAAATTTATTCATAGGGGCCTGATCTCAATACGTGGGTAAAATTTCATCGCTCCAGCTATGTTAGTGACTGAGATACCAAATTTCCGATTTTTTCTATATAGGAAAAGTGGGCGTGGTCATGGTCCGATTTCGCCCATTTGCAATACCAACCGTCCCAGTCTCGATACCAACTTGCATTTCGAATTTCATCAAAATATCTCAATTTTTGCGCGAGTTAGAGTGTTTACAGACGGACGGACGGACAGACGGACAGACGGACGGACCGACGGACATGGCTCAATCGATTTCTCTTTTCACCCTGATCATTTTGATATATATAAGTCTATATCTATCTCGATTATTTCACTCTGTTACAATCCACCGTTATGTGATTAAAACTATAATACTCTGTGTACTAGTACAGCTGAGTATAAAAAACACAGCAAAAAAGTAACAATGTGACCAGAATTTATATAAACGCTTATTTTAATTATTAATTCATAGATGTTTTTCCAATTGGTTTTTTCGCAACAAATTGGCACCTCTTTGGCATGCCCCAGCACAACGGCTAACGGTTAACGGCGCACAGTAAGCATGTATCTTCTAATACCAAATGAAAAAAAGAAAAACAAATCTAAAGAAAATAAAATATAGATATATTAATTTGCGCTTAGAGCGTTAGGCTTTTTGTGAAAATTGTCACGTTCGCGTCTTTTCATAGCTGTCTGTCTGTAAAAATATGTTAGAGAATCAAAATCATTAAAGTATTTATTTCAATCAGTGCGGCATGTGCTTAGGTTTACGACTCCACAAACACAGATACATATATGTATGTATGAATATGTGAGCGGATGCATTCGCATGCCAACGTATCAGGCAATATTTAATGAACTGAGCTGTCAGAAATGTCACCGAGTTTGTTAGAAGTGTTTGTCGTATATTTTTTTTCAATGGAATATTTACAGCCACTTATGTATGCATATATGTATGTGTGTGCATGTGCGTGTGTTTGAAATTATTAGCTTGAAGCGCTTGATTATAAATTCTGCTTGTAACTCTGGATTAATGGCATATGCGTGAATGACAGATACTGAGAAACACAAAAAAAAAGAAAAAAATCGCAAAAGCTTTCATATTGAGATAATGATATCTGCGGAAAAGATATATGTACACACTTAAATATGCATATATTGATATAAATAATCTCATTAAGGGATATTATTATTACCAGACGCTTTTTAATACGCAAACAAACTGAAAAAGTGGTTTTACTCTGAATATGCAGACGCATTTTGTACTAAAAAATTTTAGTACATAATTTAGGGTGTATACTTTTTAGTACAAAAATTTTTTACACATTTTTTAGTAAAGAACTTTTTAGTACACAATTTTTTGCTAGATATTTTAGTACTTTCAACAAGTTTTGTATGATAAATATTTAGCACAAATTTTACGGTACATAATTTTTAGTAGAAAACATTTATACAAATTTTTTAATAAAAAAAATGTTTGGTAAAAAATTCTTTACTCAAGATTTTAGCACTTGCAACAAATTTTATAAAATAAATAATTGGTACAATATTTCCGGTACTAAAATACAAAAGTTTTGTACAAATTTGTTTGTAAAAACCTTTTTAGTACAAAATTTTTTACTCGAAATTTTAGCAACTGCAGCAAATTTTATATAATAAATTTTTAATACAAAACTTACAGCGCATAGTTTTAGTAGAAAACATTTGGACAAATTTTTTAGTGAACACCGTTTTGGTACGAAATTGTTTACTCGAAATTTTAGCACTTGCAACAAATTTTAATGTTTATAAATTTTTTTTTGGTACTAAATGTTTGTGGCTTAATGTTTAGTACTAAATTTTTAGTACAAAATCGCTTACTTTAAATTTTACCACTTGCAACAAACTCTTTATAATAAATTTTTAGTACAAAACTTTTATAAAAAAATTTTAGTAAAAAATTCTTTACTCGAAATTTTAGCACTTGCAACAAATTCTATATAATCCATTTTTGGTACATAATTTATAGAAGATGGTACAAAATTGTACAATATTTTAGTAAAAACCTTTTTAGTACAAAATTGTTTACTCGAAATTCTAGCATTTGCAACCAGTTTTAGTAAAAAACTTTTTAGTACAAAATTTTTTACTCGAAATTGTAGCGCTTGCAAGAAATTGTATGTAATAAATTTTAGTACAAAATGTTTAGTACAAATTTCTTAGTATTAAATTCTTAGTACTAAATTCTTAGTACTAAATTCTCAATACACACATTTTTTGAGCTACATTTGTATTAACGAAAAGTTTAGCAGCTTTTCAGAACTTGGTAATAACTTTGCACGATTCACGTATGAAAACGAAAACAAAATGAAAGAATTACATTACATTACACTTTCATGCAATAATAAAACTACATAATTAAATCTTAGTTAACAAACAGCAAAAATAAAACATCTAATAAAAAACTCACCTTCAAAGTCACAATGATGTATGCGCCGTTTCTCCAACTCCGGATTGTTGCGCCGATTGTAGCGCGTCGTGCGTATCGTCGGCACAATCAAATTAGCCAGGTGTGCTGGCACACAAGCAGCGCCGTTGCCGTTGCCACGCCCTCGTCCACGACCGCTGCCCATAACTAGACTGCCACCGCCGTTGCTAATGCCCGCACCGCTACTGTTGTTGCCCATTGCGTGCAGTCCATTGCTCATGTCGATGCTGTTGCCAATACCATTAACACTAAACGCTGGCAGCGTACGACTGGCTGGGCTTAAATGATGGTGGTGGTGTTGGACGGGTGAGTGCAGTGACGTCATGCCTGACGGCGTCACACCATTTGCGCTCGCACTCGAATGCAGCGTTAAAATGTTGTTGGGGCAGATACTTGAAAGTGGTCGACCCTGCGAGTGTTGGAGGTGCTGTTGTTGTTGTTGTTGCTGCTGCTGCTGCTGTAGCATTTGTTGTTGCTGCTGATGATAAGGTGGCGGCGGTGTTGTGCGTCGCCCCGATATTGACTGCTGTGTTTGCTGCTGCGTATTCCCCGCTGCCGCTGTAGCCGCCGCCGCCGCTGCTGCAGCTGCTGCTGCAACCATTGAACTACCCGGACTTCCGGGATCGGAGCTGGGCGGTGTTAATGGCGGCACAAATATGTGTCGCGCTGACATTGAATTGCCCCCGCCGGTTGGAGCTGCAGGTGGGCAAAGTTGCGGATTTGATTGTGTGGGCTGGTGGTGTTGTTGTTGTTGTTGATGTTGTTGTAGAGGTGGTGGCGGTATTTGGTATTTGTTTTGGTGATACGACTGTGGAGAGCAAATCGAATAGAGGAATTTATGTATGTTTATGTGTAGGCGGTGTTTAGCTTGGTCGATTTAATTGTTTTCATTTGCATATGACTAAGAAAATTTTTTTTTTGAAATTTGAGATTTGAGTTAGCTTGAAAGTACTACAAAAAAAAAAATAGAGCTCTAGATACCCGGGTATCGAACAGTTCGAATTGATCGTTTTTGTTTGAAGCCCGTTTGTCGTTCAAATGCCCGTACAAACATTCGAGCATTCGAGCTTACAAACAAAAAAAAACGTGTATCGAAAAAACAAAAATAAAAACAACTACATATGGAGAAGAAAAAAAATAATAAACAAAAGAAAACAAGTAAGGAAGCCTAAGTTCGAGTGGAATCGAACATTAGATACTCAGCTGTATGCTTCCATTGTTTGTTTGCGTTTGATGAAAACACGATGTATTTTATATAAAGCGAGTGCTGCATAAAGTGGGCGTAGCCACGCCCATTTTCAATATTTTTATCAGTCATCCAACTAAGCATATGAATATTATTCTTTGTGCAAAATTTCATTCCTTTATGACTTCTAATTACAAAGATGTCACGTTACAAATTCCCAAAGGGTGTTCCAGAAATATCTTTGTTAAAAAGTAGGCGTGGTCATAAACCGATTTGAGTAAATTTTTGTGTGTCTATTAACACAAGTTATAAAAGTATATAAACCAAGTTTCGTTATAATATCTCAATTATTTGTCGAGTTATAGGCTCAGAAATCTCGTATATTCCTGCTTCTAAAAAGAGGCGGTGCCACGCCATTTTCCAAAATTTTTGTGCTTTTCGTTTTATATCAGCAGTTGGACTTCTGCCATAAAATTTCAATGATATACCTTTATATTTGACAGAGATATCGCTTAAAATGTTTTTATTAGGCCACTTTATAATACCCATATATAAAAGTGGGCGTGGTCGTTAACCGATTTTGGCAATTTTTCGTCCAAACATTTGCCTAAGTAAGTATATCACGCCTACCAAATTTCATCGATATATCTTCAACGGTTTCTGAGTTATGACATATAAAACTTTCAATGTTTGGCCCTTAATAAGTGGGCGTGGCACCGCCCATTTATCAAAATCTCACCAAATTTCTTCATAAGGGCCTGAGCTCCACACGTGGGTGAAATTTTATCACTCTAGCTCTATTAGTGACTGAGATGCAAAATTTCCGATTTTTACTATATAGGGGAAGTGGGCGTGGTCATGGTCCGATTTCGCCCATTTTCAATACCATCCGTTCCAGTCTTGATACCAACTTGCATTCCAAATTTCATCAAAATATTTCAATTTTTGCGCGAGTTATCGTGCGTACAGACAGACAGACGGACAGACGGACGGACATGGCTCAATCGATTTCTTTTTTCAACCTGATCAATTTGATATATATAAGTCAATATCTATCTCGATTATTTTATGGTATTACAATCCACCGTTATGTGATTAAAACTATAATACTCTGTGTACTAGTACAGCTGAGTATAAAAACAAACCTCAAAATGCCCGAATTGTTCAAATGCCCGTACAAACATACGGGTAATAAACAAACAAACGACTGTTCGAGCATTTAAGCAACATTTCGCACGTTTTATGCAATAGGGATTTAACTCAAAAAATTTATTTTTTGGGAAAACGCAAACAAACTTTTATAATTTCAAATAGTTTCCTTTTACGGTTAACTACCAAATCACTTTTATTTCCGCCATTTTTATCTTTTTGAGTATTTTATAAGACTAGACGCAAAGGCACGACTCAGTTATTGAAATATATGGCAAAATCCCAGAAATCGAAAATTTCGAGTTAAATCCCTATTGCATAAAACTGGCGATTTGTTCGGGCTACTCGAAAATGTTCAAAAAAAATCTGGAGCTCTAAAAAAAAAAAAGATTTCTAAATTCTCTATTTTTTATTGTAGTAATAAAAGTTGAGCTATTGTGATTTGAAACCGTAGCTGAGCCTTCTTAAATATCTAAACTAACTTCCGCTAATATGTAATGTTGCTGGCATCATGTTGCTAACAAATTGAAAATCGTAATATTTCGTTATTTCGAACCATAAATATCTGCTTACGATTCAATTTTTATATCTTCAAAAGAATTTTTTGCAGAAATTATAAAATTTTTCTATTACAAAACTCACCTGATTCGCATTATGCCAACTGTAGGCGTAATTTCCGCTCAGGTTATTATTCATTGTAGCATTATTATTGTTGTTATTATTGTGACTTGCATTGCCATCCGGCGTTGTTGGCGTTGCTAAATTGGTTAACGTTACGGACGTGCTTAGCGCAACATTTGCCGCCGAGGAAGAGGACTCTAAACCGCCATTGAGATAATTATTGCTATTACTTAAATGTTGCTGAGATACATATTGTTGGTAGGAAATATTGCTATTATTATTATCACTGCCATTTAAGGCGCCTCCACCGCCACCGCAACAAGCGCCATTATCAGCCGCATTGTGACTGCTAGCGGTGCTGCTGCATCGATTTGGTTGATTAGGACTATTGCTATTGCTGCTGCCGATATGTTGATGTTGCTGCTGTTGCTGAATAGAATGTTGCTGGTGATGTTGCGAATGTTGTTGATGTTGATGCAGCTGCAGCAGCGTTATTGTGTCATCACCATTCACAGCACAAATGTCAACACCAACACCAACACCAGCATTACCGCCACCGCCTCCTCCACCTAAACTGGGATGATGTTGATAGAGATGTTGTTGGTGCTGCTGCTGCTGATGTTGCTCATGTGGATGTTGGTGCTGATTGTGATGCTGTTGTTTCGTTGGCAGTTGGTAGTGAACGTAGTGTTGTTGTTGGGTGTGCAGGTGTGTGTGTTGTTGTAGCGTAGTTGTCTTCTCTGTCTTAATTTCCATAGGACTGAGCAATGGTGTGGATAGGCTTTCCAACAACGTTTCATCGATTGCCTCCATTTTCACTTGTGGCAATAGAGAATCACCACCGCCAGTAAGCGGCGACAGATGTGTGGCACTCCCCACCACAGCCAAAGCTGCCGCCGCCGTTGAGGAACTTGTTGAGCTATTGTTGCCTAGCATGACCGCATTCTCAGGATCGATATTTTGTATTGAGCTGGCGATATCCTCCCACAGCGCCGGACGCTGATAGGGATCATCGAGGTCAGCATAGGGATTGCAGAGAGCCTCTTTATTTTTGGTATCTAAGAAAAATTAGAAAAAAAAATAAATAGAAATAGAAATAGAAATAGAAAATGTTGCTGAAAGCTAATGTTGCCAGAAAATTGCATGATAGCGCAATAAAGTAGTAGAAACAAATGGGTTAACCTCAACCACTGAGAGACTCTAACTATGTATCCAATGAATATCTAATGCTTATTAGCTACGTGTATTAAGATTTCTTTTTTTCACGCCCTTTGTAAGGTTAAGCAGTTTTGGTGTATCGAGTGGTGGATAATTTAATTTTAACTAAACAAAATTTGAGAAAATGAAAAACTATGAAAAGCTTAGATTCCATAATATGGTCATATGGTGAGGAAAATATTGTTAAGTTTAATGTAGTCAAATCATATTAGCAACAACAGAAGCTGGGAAATATCCATGACAAAGGGTAAAATGGCAAACAAACTTGGAACTAAATTCAATGGTTTCTTTTTATTTCTTTTGGAAGAGAAGTTATACTCGTAGAAAATTAAAGAAAATTTCAGCACAGAATTTCATTCGAAATGGGCTAAAAAAAGAGCCTACCACAGTAAGGAGAGAAAAAGTGAAGTTTCTTGACACAAGCACTAATTCTCACCAATATTTCTTTTCGAAAATAGGATGGGTTTAGAACGGATAACGAAGTGATTGCTATAACAAGGAAAGAAGAGACTGAAGAGTTCCATAAGTTAGTCTCTCGTCACTGTTATGACATTTATCGAAAAAATTAAAAAAATAACTCTTAAATTTGAATTTTATTTTTTAAGTCAAAAATAAAAGTCATTGGTTAAAAAATAGTTTTGCTAAATTCATCGTCTCACCAATTTAGAGCACGTCCACCAGCCGCACTAATTCACCTCAAATTCATATACCAATATACAGAACACCCAACAGCCACACTATTTCACCGCAGTCAACGGTTAAGTCTTGCTAACCGGTTCCACCGTTTTAGAATATATTCACCATTTTCATATTTTTTTTAGTCATCGGTTTCACCAGTTGAAGTATTTCACCAATTTCATCATTTTTGTTGCATTCACCGAATGCGATAATTCACCGATTTTACCACTTATGAGCGTTTCCAACAATTTCGACAATTCACCGGTTTCATCAATTTTGTTGCATTCACCGATTCCACCAATTATTAGCACTTCCACCAATTATGATAATTCACCATTTTCGTCGATTTTGTTTCATTCACCGGTTACACCAGTTATGAGCGTTTCCAACAATTTCGGAAATTCACCGGTTTCATCGATTTTGTTGCATTCACCGTTTCCACCAATTATGTGTTCTTTCGCCAATTGCGATAATTCACCGGTTTCATCGATTTTGTTGCATTCCCCGATTCCACCAATTATGTGCTCTTTAACCAATTTGCTATTATTCAACGGTTTCATCGAATTTGTGGCATTCACCGATTCCACCAATTATGATCTCTTTCACCATTTACGATAATTCACCGGTTTCATTGATTTTGTAGCATTAACCGGTTCCACCAATTGCGATAGTATATCGGTTTTATTGATTTTGTGGTTATTGTTTTTTGTTGTAGTGTCGCATTCGTATTAAGTATTCGTGCTGACATTTGATATTCGTTATTAATATTAATTATGCGGTATTAAAATTCGGTATACAGTATCAAAATTTGATATTCGGTATTAATATTCGTTATTCGGTATTAATGTTCGGTACTAATTTTCGGTGTTCGGTATTAATTTTCGTTATTCGGTATTAATGTACGGTATTAATTTTCGGTGTTCGGTATTAATATTCGGTATTCGGTATTAATGTTGGGTGTTCGGTATTAATATTCGGTATTTCGTATTCATATACGGTATTCGTGTTTGTATTTGATATTCGTATTCGTATTAGCCTACACCCGTATTTCATAATAATATCCGGTATTCGTTATGACCATACACCAAATATCACCCATGTATCAATATCATTGGGCTAGGCCATTTCGACTTTTATTTTTGACTTAAGTTGAGTTGATCATTCAAAAAAACTCTTATTTTCCATCACTGCTTACAAATGGATTTTTTTGAGTTACTGATGCATAAGAAAGTATTGTTGTGACAGAAAATGAGGGCCTGTATGACGCTAAAAATTGCAAGAATGAACATCAAAACTTGCTTGAAAACCAGAACAGTTTAAAAATGGGCAGTTCGTTCTTTTTGACTAAACAAATAAAACATTTTCTAAATTCCGCCTAACAACTTAAGAAGAGCTTTATCAATTTTCTTAAATTTCCCTACATTCCCCAGCCATTAACTTACCAAATAAATATTCCTTATCGGCAACTGTCACCGCAGACGACGACGCCGCCACACTTGCCGCACCACTTGCTGCACCATAAGCACTCGCTATTTCATACGCCATCGCTGCGCCATTATCATACGCCGACGACGTACAATTCGCATAACCCACGGACGCACCAGTTGTGTTTTGTGGTGAAGGGGTGGTAACGTTGTTATTGTTGCCGGAATTTTGATTATCACTAGATGAAGCAGAAGCTGAGCTGATGCTGTTGCTATTGCTGGAAGGCGTGCCATTTTGCGCCGAGGGAGAGGAGTTGGGTAATGTTGCCGGAGGCGGCAGTGTTGCAATTGTTGTTGACGCCGACACAACAACAGACGTTGTCGTCGATGATGACGATGAGCATGCTGATGCGGATGCGCTGGCCGATGACGAAGTAGTTGTTGATGAAGTGTGCTGTACATAAGTGGCAGTGGCAGCGGCGGTGGCATGTTCATGTTGGCTACTAGCGTTGCTGCTAATGCTACCGTTACCGTTGACACTGCTGTTGCTGCAGCTGTGTAGCTGCACTTGCAGTTGTTGCTGTTGCCAATGATGATCGAGCGCATTTCCCACGCCGCCGCCGGCGCCGCCGCTGCTGCTGTGATTGCTCTGCGGCGAATATAATTGATGTTGATGTTGATGCTGATGCAAATGCTGATGCTGGTGATGATGTTGATGATGGTGCAAATAATGATGATGGTGATGGTGATGCGGTGCGGCGACAGCGGTGGCGGCAGCTAATACTTCAAGTTCAACGTCTGGTTCGATTTTATGCAAACGACCCATCAGCTCGTGCCGATAGTCAAATTCGGGGG
Source organism: Urophora cardui (assembly GCA_960531455.1). Lineage (NCBI taxonomy): Eukaryota > Metazoa > Arthropoda > Insecta > Diptera > Tephritidae > Urophora > Urophora cardui. Next base: position 52,004,010 of record OY482673.1, read on the forward strand.
ACTGGAATGATAAAAAGGGAGAAGAAAATGCATGAAATTAATATTTTTTTGATATCTTTTAGAAAATATATTTTATATTTTTAAAGCAAATTTAAACTATCCGAGTATATGTAAATGGATTGTATATTAACTACTAAAATGAAGAAAAAATTTATGAATTAGCGTTCGATCTTTAGAGGCATATTATTATTACTATTACTATTATTGCTATTATTACTACCACTACGGCATTTCAGCAACTTTCTTTTGGTATATGTTACAAGTTCGGATGCATCTCTGTACGTCTATATGTGACTACGCACGGTCATTATAATAATTTTCTTTTTCATTTCCACTCTCAATCTATCCACCATCAGTGGTATCTTTCATTCGCCATGTGCCAGAAAAGGTGTGAAATATTTTGCCAACACCAACGCCAAACCAAAGCAACATACGATGCAGTCACACATGTGAGTCGCGTGTTCAATGTCTGCAATATCATGCTTGTCGGTGCAGAGATCACAGCTGTGCTGGTGCCACTGCTGCTGCTGCACAGCACATGTCATCAGCAACACCACCAGCAAGTGATATGATATTGTCACCATTGCTGCCATATGCCGGCTGCCGTTGATCATTGACGCTTAACCAAGAAGCCACAGCCACAGAAGCTGTTTGTTGGTTTGACGTTGTGCCAGTGCGCCGATACGCTGCTTCAACGTTGAGTTCATTCATTTAGCGTTTTTATTGGCGTCAGTTTTATTGACAGCGCGCATAATTTGTAGGCGATCACTTCCTTGTCGTCACACACATGCACGAGCACAATGAGTTAACTCTGCTGCTTACTTTTATCTACTCTTCTTCTTCCTCTGATTCTGTTTTTCTTCTACATTTTCCTCTGCCTGTTCTTCTTCTTTTTCTTCTTCTTCTTCTTCTTCTTCTTCTTCTGCTTCTATTCTTCTTCTGCTTGTTCTTCTTAATACATATTACTTCTTATTTCTTATGAGCTGCAGATATTCTGCTCACTATTTTCTGCGTCAACGGCATTTATGAACGCGCCTACTTACGCTTTTTATTATGTTTAAATTCAGCATGTGTCTAAATGCACGTCACGCATTCGTTAGCCATACTATGTGCACTTGCTAGCTTGTGATATTAATAGCAGCCATTCGGTAGTTACTTGCGCATAAGTACATATGCATATATTTAACTATGTGCATAAACAATAACCATAATCATAATATATGCAGACGCACATTTACAGCATCTGGACTGGAGGAATACCAATAGCGTACAAGGTGACCCATAACCCACAGTGACATGCGAGGAGCTTAAGAGCTCCGCAATTAGCTGATGGTTGCATACAGTGATCTCTATATAGACTTATGCGAATGGTTTTCATAGGAATAAAGCTTACTCTAACATTGCCGGACTCTGCATAATAGACCTCACAAGGGGGGCATAATAGACCTCAGTACTTCGTATTATCAAATTAGCTTTTTATATGGTGTGATAGAGCATTGAAGGCTAATATAGACAAAGATTTCTCCAAGCATCTAAATCACAACACCCTGTATCTACAACTTACATACATACATACAAACGCATCACACGCAATTACCAAGCACTGCCATAACTGCCAAGCGCTGTTAACTTATGGTCTCTTTTACGCTTCATTTATGTTTCTGCGCTGTTGGTTGTCTTCGCTGCGCTTTGCTGCGACATTTTTTATGCTACCCCTTCTCAGTCATAACGCTAATTGTCTGTCTTGCGTTACCAAGTTGTAAGTGTGCTGTTGTTGTTTTTTTCTGTTATTGAAACTATTAATTTAAACTTTTATTCTGCTGCTTATTGTTGTAATTTAATTGATTTCCAATGCGCGTTCCGTTATAAATTTTCATTCTTATCGTTTTACTTGGAAATTTTTTATCAACAGCGCACACGCGTGCTAGGCATGCGGCCAGACAGTCAGCCAGCCAGTCAGCCAGCCAGCCAGTCGATGGCCCATTGCCAATTGTCAACTATATGGCTGCTAAGATACAACAACAACAAGTGTGAGCTTTCCTTGTGGTATAAGTTTGCTATTGAAGTAGCAGCGAAATAAGCTGTTATGCACATGTGTATGTTGCTGTATGATTGCAACATGTTGCAGAGTTTCACTGTCGTCCGCTTTGGCCCATTACATTGGCTATGCAATTTCCGTTGTCATTCAGGTGTCGTGGAATTTAATTTGATTATCATTGCTGCACAATATTAATTAAAATGTTTATACGATTACTATTATTATGTATTGTAAGCCAGATGTGGTATAGTTTCAAGAAATTGACACAAATTAAATAAAGCTTATAGTGCATTGGAGTGAAGTGAGACTTTTTAAGACTTATTTAAGCGTACATGTTTGCTCACAGAATGAGCTAAATTGTTGTACATTAGAAAACGAATTTCGCGTTATTTTGCATGTTATTTTTTTAGGCTGTACGCGAATCTTAGTAGGCCTGCTTTCGACTACGATTTGTGCTGCAACTTCCGGGCTTGCTTTGTAAGGGCGTTCTAAATACGAAATAGTGATCTCAGCAAACAAAAGGAAAGAAAATACAATCCTTAGAAATAAAATAAGCACTTTGTTCAGTGATACCAATAGTAAGCTCCATCTTTCTCACCGCCAGTGCAAATTCAAACTGCAACTGTCGACTGCTGCCAGCTATATACATACATTTCCATTTTAAACGGTTTAATTCTCTTTTAAAATAAACACACTAATCCTATTATATTACTTAAACATTCGAAATCGTTATAAATAAACTCGTTTTAATGCCATTTAATTTGCTTAACAAATTTCTACACGCAATACTATGTATGAATATTGACACAATTTGTGTATCAAGTTGCTCGCTTCAGTCTTTCGTAAAGATACAATGTTGCGTATACAAAATGTTTATTAGATGATTTTTATGTTGTTATGCGTCACGTTTTTAAATAAATCACTTTTTTATGCATTATTAGCAGATTTTGAGTTGAAGTTTGATTAAAATAGCAAAAGTAAGTATGTTCATTGATTTTTTTTAATTTAGTAGGACAGCTGCTATATTTCTGTTTTGCTCGCTTTTAAAGCATATTTAAAAATTTTTTTTGTTTTTGGCTATACAAAGAGTGTTTTTCTAAGGCGTTTTAAATCACAAAATGTGCACCCAACTTACATTGAAAAGTACTTTTAAGTTATGCATTGCTCATTTCGATTTTTCCAATCACAATTTGCCTCTTTATGACAAATTTTGTTTGCATGATTGACATTTAAACAAATTGTTTTTGCTTTAAAAGCGTTGCAAGTTTGTGTAGAGCGCATAAAGTTTGCCATTTGAAAGTAAGTAAGTTATAATTATATACATATTTTGTATTTTAATATGTGCATGCATGTACATTTATGTTTATTAGATTTCTTGCATAAATTTGCTGCAGCTGTTGGACACGTTTATGATTGAATTTTTTTTATTTTTATTAAAACTAATATGAATTCAGGCCCAGTTGACCCAGAAATTTTGTTTGCGTATTGCACACAAATAAATGTTTGTCGTTTGAAGAAATGAAAATGAATTGAATTAAGCTGCAGACTTATTCTTACAGGCTTTATATTATTTTATAAATTCAAACAGTTGTTTATACCCAGCTGTGCTTATGTAACTAGTGAATTTTTAAGCAACTTTTGTGCAAAATAAAATACGAAAACAAGAATTAATGTTAACAATACTATTTAAGCCTACAACTGGCTACAGTTAGACGATTTCAATTTTTTTCAACTATGACAAGCAACGACCTTTTGTGGCATAACAACTTGTAGGGCATTCGGCTGCTGCTGTTTTGAAAATTGGCTGTATAAATAAATATACATAAACGTCTGTTTGTGTACATTGCAATAAATTCTTACACGCCATTGTTCAACAATGCAATGCAATACAACCGAATGCAATAGGCCATGCCAAGCAACATTTTGCATATGCGCCACTCGACGTCGCCAGTTGTCCTAGACTTTATGCGCGTTATGTTGCAAGAGCACTCACTCACTCTCAATTGTTTGGCGCATACTTTTTGCAAATTCTATAGACATACACACATATATGCATATATTTCCATATATAGATTTATTGTTATTTGCAAACGCTACTGCACTTATTTGAGTTGTTGTTTATTTATTCTTTTTCTTTTTTGTTGCAGCAAATATGCTTAGCTACCTTCTATTTATATGCTGAAGACTTTTGTTGACTCACTCATTGCTTGGAACATTTTTTTTTTGTTCACTGAATGAATATTTGTTGCTATAACAAATCAAATAAGACAATAGACAGACGCTGTTGCTTAGCATACATATTTATTTTGAGCAACAACAACAAATAAAACCACAATCAAAATAAGTTTATTGACAAAAAATCGCTGTAGTAAAGCGCGCGCGAGCGAGCGCATATTAAGTCGGTCATTTGCATGCAAAATATACTAAAACAGCGAAAGAGATGAAGAAAAAATAAAATTTAGAAAACAAAAACACCAAAAAATAAGAGCAGCAGAAGGCAAAAAAAAAAACGGTAGCAATGAAAGAAGCAACAAATCTTTTATGTCGATGTCAGAATAACAAACAAATAGAATGGCAAACAACAAAAGCAAAGACAACAACAACAGTAAGAAAGCTGCAGCAATAGCAATAAACAAGTATGGTACATATCATACATACATACATATTCCTTTAAGGAAAATAAGAGTTTTTGTTCAATGTACATACGTGTATACAAATCTATGTCTATTTCTGTAAATCAGCACAGAATGCGCTTGCTGCACTACTACACATACACACAAACCTACGTGTAAGCGCAGCGACAACAAAACCTGACAGCTGACTCGTGTTGTAAGATATATTGAGCAGTTTTTGAGTTGTAGTTTGTGATAGCTGCGAAAGCAAAAAGCGCGAATGTTGACGTGATGCTGTTGAGTAAACAAAGAGCAGCAACATGTTGTTGCAACTTTTACAAACAAGTAACCAGTAAAACGAACGAACGAAGAGTGTAACAGGATTGCTTTTATAGAAAGAAAACTTAGATATAAGAAGATTGCAGGCAAACGAAATTAGCAAACAGAAAAGTGGTCAGTTAAGGATCAGGGAAGGAAACAGTTTAAGTGGCGTCGAGCGGTTGAAGAACTCCATTTCATAGAAGTGAACGTATAATATAGTTATTGGGTTATTTTTTTTTTCTATTTTTTACTACGTACCAATAAATTATATCACGACAAAATGTTGGAACTTAATGCCATCTGGAATATGCATACTACTCCTAGAAACGATTGCTGGGTTTTTAATGTCCAGTTATTACTGTGAAAAGCCTTCCGTCCTTATAAGCTGGTAAAGGGTGATTTCAAATTGAAATAGATAGAAATATTATTTGCTCTCATAGGGGTTAAATTTCCTTCCAAAATTCCATAAGATTTATAGGCTGTATAGAGTCTGTGCATGCGTTTGATGTTAAAAAAAAAATATACATATTTCGATAAAATCCCAATCTTTAGTAAAATTAAATATCATAAGAAAATGCGAAGCTTCCCAGCACGTTAAAAAAATTTATTAAAATTACTCTTAGTAACGTTCCATGCTTTTGGCATTTCCATCTTTAATTTAACCCTTCTGTTACATTTAGGTCATTTGATGACCTTTTTTTGTTTAATTTCTTCATAAATGCAAATATGAACAAAATTTTAGAATTTCCCTCAATGTATTTCTGTATTGAGGAAAATCCTTTCGCAAAAGCATAAAAAGAAGGATTTTGCATTATCAAACAAGTGGTAACATCAAGAGTTACGTGTGCGCCCCTTCAGGTCATTCAGTGACCGTCAGTGTTATTTTGTGCGCAAAAACTGATTTTTATTAAATTCGTATAAAAATGAAAGAGTGAAAGCTTCGGTAAGTATTTTAATTCCAATATTTTATTATTTGTGATATATTTGCAGATTAATATAAGTATGGTTTAGAGCCAAATCGCCTGACACAAAGCCAAATAGAGTATATTATTGATAATGATGTGGATGTTGATGAGTGTAGTGAAGTTGAGGGCGAAGACAATATAGTCGATTAGTTTGACCCCGATGGTTCTTCTTACGAATATTCAGGAAGTGATAACGACGAATTAAATGACCTTGTATTGGAAAATGAAGGTAGTACCCACTCCCGTGTATTATTCCACAGATAGAAATATTGAGTGGTGAACGTAGCCGATTAGGCAGAATAGAAAATATAATTTACCGAAACAGCTTCTATAATTCTACAAAATCAGAAGTGCATACAACTGACCAACTTGTTGAAACATATGCATAAAAAAGACAAGGTATGGACAAAATCGTACAGAGTTACCCTTTCCACAATCTTTGGTCTTGAACATAAAAATTAAAAATATATTAAGTATATGCATTTAAATAAGTGTATAAACCGATAAATAAGCAACTGAACTAATACATTTTGAAAATTTTCATTGAAATTATACTTCCATATCGATGTATATGAAAAAAAACAGGTAAGGTCATTCCGTGACCTTAATGTCACATGCGTAAGTTGTTTTGAATGTAACAGAAGGATTAATTTAATTTAATTTAATTTTAACTTATTTTATTTTATTTTATTTTATTTTATTTTATTTTATTTTATTTTATTTTATTTTTTGTTATTTGATGCGATTTTGTTTTTATTTTATTTTTTTTTGTTCTATTTCATCTTATTTTATTTTATTTTATTTTATTTTATTTTATCTTATTTTATTTATTTAATTTTATATTATTTTATTTTCTTTTTATTATTTTATCTTTTTCATTTGCTTGATTTTATTTTATTTTCTATTTTTTTATTTTATTTGATTTTATTTTTTTTTTAATTTTTTATTTGTTTTTTGTTTTAATTTTTTTTAATTTTATTTTATTCTCTTTAATTTTTTTATTTTATTTTTTATACTCAGCTGTACTAGTACACAGAGTATTATAGTTTTAATCACATAACGGTGGATTGTAACAGAGTGAAATAATCGAGATAGATATAGACTTATATATATCAAAATGATCAGGGTGAAAAGAGAAATCGATTGAGCCATGTCCGTCCATCCGTCCGTCAGTCCGTCCGTCTGTCCGTCCGTCCGTCTGTCCGTCTGTCCGTCCGTCTGTAAACACTCTAACTCGCGCAAAAATTGAGATATTTTGATGAAATTTGAAATGCAGGTTGGTATCGAGACTGGGACGGTTGGTATTGAAAATGGGAGAAATCGGACCATGACCACGCCCACTTTTCCTATATAGAAAAAATCGGAAATTTGGTATCTCAGTCACTAATACAGCTGGAGCGATGAAATTTTATCCACGTGTTGAGCTCAGGCCCCTAGGAAGAAATTTGATGACATTTTGGAAAATGGGCGGTGCCACGCCCACTTATTAAGGGTCAAACCTTGCAAGTTTTATATGTCATAACTCAGAAACCGTTGAAGATATATCGATGAAATTTGGTACGCGTGATATACTTACTTAGTCAAATATTTGGACGAAAAATTTCCGAAATCGGTTGAGGGCCACGCCCACTTTTATATATGGGTCTTATAAAGTGACCTAATAAAAACATTTTAAGCGATATCTCTGTCAAATATAAAGATATATCATTGAAATTTTATAGCAGGAGTCCAACTGCGGACATAAAACGAAAAACACAAAAATTTTGGCAAATGGGTGTGGCACCGCCTCTTTTTATAAACAGGAATATACGAGATTTCTGAGCCCATAACTCGACAAATGATTTATATATAATGACTAAACTTGGTGTGTATACTTTTATTGCTTGTGGTAATACATGTTGAAAATTTTAGCGAAATCGGTTGACGACCACGCCCACTTTTATATATGGGTATTATAAAGTGACCTAATAAAAACATTTTAAGCGATATCTTTGCCAAATGTAAAGATAATTCATTGAAATTTTGTGGTATGATTTCTACAATAGACCAGAAACAACAAATAGAAAAATGTTGGATAATGGGCGTGGCACCGCCTCTTTTTACACAAAGGGATATTAGCCTATAACTCGACAAATAATTGAGATATTATGACGAAACTTGGTTTATACACTTTTATAACATGTGTTAATAGCCACGCAAAAATTTATTGAAATCGGTTTAGGACCACGCCTACTTTTTAAGAAAGATATATCTGGAACACTCTTTGGGAATTTGTAACGTGACATCTTTATAACTAGAAGTCAAAAAGGAATGAAATTTTGCACAAAGAATAATATTCATATGCTTAGTTGGATGACTGATAAAAATGTTGAAAATGGGCGTGGCTACGCCCACTTTATGCAGCACTCGCTTTATATAAAGTGCACCGTGTTTCCATCAAACGCAAACAAACTATGAAAACATACAGCTGAGTATCTAATGTTCGATTCCACTCGAACTTAGGCTTCCTTACTTGTTTTTTTTTGATTTTTTTATTTCATTTCATTACATTTCATTTCATTTTATTTTATTTTACTTTGTTTTGTTTTATTTTATTTTATTTCATTTTATTTTGTTTCATTTCATTTCATTTTATTTTATTTTATTTTATTTTATTTTATTTTATTTTACTTTATTTTATTTTACTTTTTATTATTTATCTTTTCTCATAGGTAATTGCCTTTTTTGCCTTTCACATCCATCCATCTCAATTCATCCCAAAACCCTTTTATATAACTACGACCAAGTTAATTTTCGATAATATCTTTGTTTAGCAGTTCCACCTCCAATTTCAACTTTTATAGCGTGCCAAATCATTACAATTTACCGTTCATTTGTCTACGAGAAACACGGAAATTGTCACTCAATTGTGCACCGTGCAACGTGCAACACCAACCAAAGATAGCGCTTTCATTTTTGTCATGCAATGCAATTCAGTGATCTTGTCCCTTTAGTCATCCTCTTACACCTCCCTTTCTCTCCGCCGAATTTTTCCACTCACCCACTACCATCGAATTCCCTTTATTAATTTTCTTGCACGCTTTGTTATTGTACTTTTGATTTTTCGTGCTAAAATTCAATCGATTTTTTTATGGCACCACACACAGCAAATGCAGTAGGAAGCGTAAAATGCAGAAAAGCAGCCCAGACAACTATGCCCCGCTCGTCAACATCTTCTTTCTTGCTAAAGGAAGCAGCACGCAAAAGTCAATAGCCGTGTAAAATGGCGATGAGTACTGGCCAGCAGTCAGTGTCGGTAAAGCTAGACTAAGTAAAAAAATTTAACAAAAAACTAAAAAAACGAAAATAAATGAAAAACGCGTTGCGACTTGGTTCAATGGGTCAGCTTTGTCACGATTATATAGTTTCAGTTAAGTTTTTTATTTTTGGTTTTGTTGTTATTTATCTCTTCCTTTGCTTTTGCTTTTTATTGTATTTTTTGCTTTTTTTCTTTTTGTTGTATTGATTTCTATGGAATTAGACTCCTTTGTTTGTTAGTTGCGCTGGTGCAATGCCAATAGAAGAGTCAAGTCAAAGTGCTAAACACAATGAATGAGTGTGTGAGTGGTGTGAAGGGGCCAAATATTCAATTTTTGACAGCTGTGCAGTGAAATTGGTCTCAAACAAGGCAGAAGATTAAACAAAAAATAATCTAAAACACGAGTACTTGTGGAAAATTATTTTGGTTATTTTTATTTGTCTGGCGTCATTGTTCTAATATATCTCAAGGACAGTTTGTTTCTTATTCAAGATAAGTACCTAGTAACATATTGCATAGGAAAGGCTGTTCTTTGTACCAGTTGGTTGTTTTTTGTTACACAGTGTAACAGCTTTCTTGGAAACTGAGTGATTTCAAAAGGGAAAGGCCGACATATCTATACCCATACGAATTTAGTAAAATCCCTGAAATAATATTTCGGTGATAATAGTAAAATTAAACTGGGAGTAAAAGCAAACTGCTCATTTACATCGTAATTGCGAACAAGTTTAAAATACCACTAACCTTCCAGTTTCATTGCTTCCAACTGGGTATTTTCTCTGAAATCGGAATTCACTTTGCCCACTTGAAATTTCTTATTCAGCTTTGACTTACTGAAGAAAAAAGCAGCAGCAATACTAAGCAACAACCACAACAACAACAACAACAACAACAACAACAACAGTAAGGATAGCTACGAAAAAAAAAATCGATTCTCCTACTTACACTTTAGGGTATTGTTAGCTCTGTTGGGGTCACTTGGAATTACACCATTTTCTTTCTAACAAATATACATACATACACACGCACGTATATACAGAGTGGCACTGCTGATGATGATGACAATGTCATTAAGTTTGGAGTGCAAAAAGTTACATAAATTGTATGGCGTGCACGATTTTCCACAAAAAAGAAAACAAAAAGTCGACAGACAGCAGACGTTGATGGCAGGCAGTTTGAGCATAATCGACAGCATTACAATAAACAACAACAACAGCATCAAAACTATTGGTATTTTATGATGATGACATGACATTATTTAAATTTTTTTTCTTATTTCGTTGCCGGTGCACTTTTTCATTTTGACTAACAGCGCGTGAGTGTCGGCAAGAATGAGCAAAAAAATTAGTTAAAAAAAAAAAAATAGTATAAATAGCAAAAAATACGAGTTAATCAAAAATTGAAAGCGAAACGAAATTGAGTAAAGTCAAAAAGCACTAAAAAAGGAAAATCTCATAAGAAAACAAGAGTGCAAAATTTGTTGTGTTGCGTTGTGTTGTTCCTTCTCAATGTTCGTTGTGTTCAACAAATGATGAATTATCTTTTAGCCTTGTTGTTTTTGTTGCTATTATTCGGTACTTTTGCCTTCATCCAATCCAATCCAACCATCCAACCATCCATCGCTCATTTGGTTGCGCTATTATTTAATGATTTAGCACAACAGGTTGATCCCAAGTCGGTTGTTTTGTTGTTTCAGATCGTTTTTTAGATTTTTGTTGTTGTTGTTGTGAAATGCAAGTTGGTATCGAGACTGGGACGGTTGGTATTGAAAATGGGCGAAATCGGACCATGACCACGCCCACTTTTCCTATATAGAAAAAATCGGAAATTTGGTATCTCAGTCACTATTAAAGCTAGAGCAATGAAATTTTACCCACGTGTTGAGCTCAGGCCTCTAGGAAGAAATTTGATAAAACTTTTGAAAATGGGCGGTGCCACGCCCACTTATTAAGGGTCAAACATGGAAAGTTTTATATGTCATAACTCAGAAACCATTGAAGATATATCGATGAAATTTGGTATGCGTGATATACTTACTTAGGCAAATGTTTGGACTAAAAATTGCCAAAATCGGTTGACGACCACGCCCACTTTTTTATATGGGAACTATAAAGGGGCCTAATAAAAACATTTTAAGCTATATCTCTGTCAAATATACAGATATATCATTGAAATTTTATTGAAGGAGTCCAACTGCGGACGTAAAACGAAAAACACAAAAATTTTGGAGAATGGGCGTGGCACCGCCTCTTTTTAGAAGCTGGAATATACGAGATTTCTGAGCCCATAACTCGACAAATAATTGATATATAATGACGAAACTTGGTGCGTACACTTCTGTCACTTGTGGTAATACATGTTCAAAATTTTAGCGAAATCGGTTGGCGACCACGCCCACTTTTATATATGGGAACTATAAAGGGGCCTAATAAAAACATTTTAAGCGATATCTTTGTCAAATATAAAGATAATTCATTGAAATTTTGTGGCATGGGTTCCACAATAGACCGAAAAAAAATAGAAAAATTTTGGAAAATGGGCGTGGCACCGCCTCTTTTTTAACAAAGGAATATACGAGATTTCTTAGCCTATAACTCGGCAAATAATTGAGATATTATGACGAAACTTCGTTTATACACTTTTATAACTTGTGCTAATAGACATGGGAAAATTTATTCAAATCGGTTTGTGACCAGGCCTACTTTTTAACAAAGATATTTCTGGAACGCCCTTCGGGAATTTGTAACGTGATATCTTTGTAACTAGAAGTCATAAAAGAATGAAATTTTGCACAGAGAATAATATTCATATGCTTAGTTGGATGACTGATAAAAATTTTGAAAATGGGCGTGGCTACGCCCACTTTATGCAGCACTCGCTTTATATAAAATCCATCAAACGCAAACAAACAATGAAAATATACAGCTGAGTATCTAATGTTCGATTCCACTCGAACTTAGGCTTCCTTACTTGTTTTTGTTTGTGCTTGTTTTATAGCCTTTGGTCATTATGAAAAGTAAGTTTGTTTGTCAAATATTTTTTCGTTAATTTAAAGCCAAAAACAGAAATTGCTCTTGCGACGTGTAAATGGTCTGCACGTTCGCGGCTGCTGGCTTTTGTTTTATTACTTAGCAATTTTTCTACATTTTTTTCATCAATTTACAGCAATTTTTTACCATTGCAGCAACATGGTTGTTATGCGTTATTTTTGCTTCATCAAATTTAGTGAAAATAATTTTGTATTTAAATATTTCGCAACTTTATACATGTGAAGTGCATTAAAACTAAATTTGCTCAATTATATTATACTAAATTATATTAGTAATAAAATATGTTTATTTTAAGTTAATTCAAATTTAATAAATAAGCTCAAATAAATCGCACCAACACTAACATTATCTAATCAGCTTAATGTAACCATACCTTATAATATGTCAAATATGTGTCACCCCTTAGGAAAACAATGAGAATTTATTTGACTTAATGATTTGGTAAATCCGCAAATGAAAACCGCAAGAAAAAACACGCAAAACCGCAGCAAAAACAACCAACACCAAACTAGAAAACAAATTAAGCGCATAATGGAATTGCAAATTGCAACAACAACAAATAGAGTAAAGTTTGAATGCCATAAAATGCAATGTCAAACAGGGTAACACGCACACATATGTATGTATGTATGCAGGTAAATACGAGGGTTAGTAAAATCATTTTTGTGCTCGAAAATAAAAAAAAGTTAAAAAAAAAAGGCATGTAGCTTGAGTTGAGTTGCCGCGTCTGTGCTAGTACACACTAACGAACTTGGGCAACAGAGACTAATTGTGATACCAAATGAATGCGAAGACACCAATTTCAAGTCTTCGTATTAAATACACAAATCTTGGAATTTCTATGGATTCCGTTGAAGCAAGATCAGCCACAACAACAAATTTATAAATGAAGGGGTTAGAAAAATTTTAGTTTTTTTTTTTGATGCCACTGATGTCGCCAAATATTTTTTTTTCATATCCACTAATTGTAGACTGGTCTCTAAGTTTAATACACAAATGTCTAGATCGTGCGTTTTCTCATTAACCCGTATACTAAAGTATCCAACCAGTCACAACAGTTGAATAGCCAAGCGCTCTAGCTTTTAGTATAGAGAGTTTTGGAATGCTGCTTGGATATCTGAAAGTATGAATTCGATTTTCGTAATTTCCTAGGATTCTACCGCCTATATAGGTTACAACTTGTTCAACTTGAAAGACCCTGAAGTGGTCGGGCAGGCCGAAGCTATGAAAATAGTCACTTATTCTATTATGGAATTTTGATATCATTAATCTCAATGAGACGATCTAAATTGTAGTTTGTCTCAGTCATTTGGAATACGCTGCTTTTTTCACACTCTCTTACTTAGAACTGAAAGGATACAAAGAAATTTCTACGATTTTCTCTTCAACCACTATATTTCCATCCTATAATTCTGGGTGCGTGCTCATCAATTTGACGGCGTGTCTCGAAAGGGGACGGTTCGTTCATAGATTGATGCTTATCTGAGACATTTTCTCTGGTTCTATTGACCGTTTTTTGTTGCTTGAGCAGTTGCAATATTTTTATTAGAGCGCTTCGTTTCCATAATACGTTTCAGTTTCAGGTTCTTCGATCGAACTATTTCAGTCTTGCTCCCTTTGTGAGAAGATTTTAATCGGCTCTCTAGAAATATTGATCTAGACCATAGTTCGAAAAATCCTGAGAGATATTGCGTAGGAAAGAGCAGAGCGATTTGCGGTATATTGGCTAAAATGTGTGTGATTTTTCTCCTTTACTCACATGAGTCAAAATGCCGCGGTCTGATCTAGACTTTTCAATGGCGAGGTATCAGTTTAAGTCACACATTATTTATAAGTTATTTCTGTATATGCTCTAGTTAGTAAGCACGGTAGGCAGGAAGCGACGATAGGTTGCATGAAAATGTCGAGAAAAAAGGAAAGTGGGGTTGTGTTATGTGATGTTTATAGATGAAACATCCGTTGAAATTAAAATCCGAGCTGCTCCTTTTTCAAGGATATCCACATTTTTTGTTTTTTTTGAAAGGATCAAATATTGAGGAAATCGAAAATTCGCCACTGTCCAAATTTTTCCGATTTCAATACATTATTTGGTCGCTAAGGGATACAAAAAAGGTATTAAAAAGAAAAAAGGACACCTGTAGTGGAAAAATCCAACGTGAACAGAACCCAAAGGATAACCACTGAAATATAAAATAACACAAAAAGTACCCACTTTAATTTGCGTATAACTCCTAAAATGTTAACTCTACGTGAAAATTCCTTATTATATGTTTCATTCAGAATAAATAAAGAAATATTTCTTTGATATGCAATTTTGATGTACCTGCAGTGCTTAATGTACTTTTGTGCATCTAAAGTGAAAATTTCAAAAAAAGTACGTTTTTTTTATGGTGCTATTTTAAGTTCAAATATTTTTCTAGTTTATGTAAATATTTTAATCTAATGATCCAACTCTCATTCCTACATATCTATACGTTAATACTAAAAAAGAGTTAGAGCTGAGATACGCGCTAGCTGTGCACGGTGGGCGGGAAGCAACAATAGGTTGCATGGGAATATCGTAAAAACGATGGCCCAACGAATATGTGCCTAGCTGTGTGCTGGTACTAATTTTCGTTTAAAAAAAATGTTGCAGATTTTATTCACGCTTGCTGTGTGTTTATGAAGTATATTAGAATATCATTTTACGTAAGTTTTTAGCCGGCGATCGTTTTTTCGATATTCCCATGCAACCTATTGTTGCTTACCGTCCACCGTGCACAGCTAGCGCGTATTTCAGCTCTAATTCTTTTTAATATTAACGTATATATATGTAAGAATGAGAATTGGATCATTAGATTAAAATATTTACATAAACTAGACAAATATTTGAACTTAAAATAGCACCATAAAAAAAAGTACTTTTTTTTTTGAAATTTTCACTTTAGATGGACCAAAGTGCATTAACCACTGCAGGTAGATCAAAATTGTATATCAAAGAAATATTCCTTTATTTATTCTGAATGAAACATATTATACGGAATTTTCACATAGAGTTAACATTTTAGGAGTTATGCGCAAATTAAAATGGGTACTTTTTGTGTTATTTTATATTTCAGTGGTTATCCTTTAGGTCCTGTTCACATTGGATTTTTCCACTATAGGTGTCCTTTTTTCTTTTTAATACCTTTTTTTGTATCCCTTAGCGACCAAATAATGTATTGAAATCGGAAAAATTTGGACAGTGGCGAATTTTCGATTTCCTCAATATTTGATCGTTTCAAAAAAAACAAAAAATGAGGATATCCTTGAAAAAGGAGCAGCTCGGATTTTAATTTCAACGGATGTTTCATCTATAAACATCACATAACACAACCCCACTTTCCTTTTTTCTCGACATTTTCATGCAACCTATCGTCGCTTCCTGCCTACCGTGTAAGGTTTTGCTACAATTGATTTAATAAAATAAATGGAAATGAAATGAAATGAAACTGAGGCTTTCAATAAAGAACAATAACGAAAGTGTTATGTTTGAAGATTTTTTGTTGGGAAGGGAAGTATTGCAAACATTGACCATAAATTTGCTTACTAGCCCAAGTAGTACATTAGTTGTACTTTTTCTTCTAATGCCTTCTGTAAACCGTAATAGCCGGTTAGTATTTCATATTCAATTTATATGCGCTATACATACATACATACATATACATGAACTTTATGCAGTACATATATGTATATCATATATCCAAGCACATTACCAAAATCATATACAAATTCAGTATTAGGGACCGCAAGCAACATTTAATGTCTTAAATATCACCACAACCATTCAAACGTCACTCCAAATAGCAGAAAGAATTTTTACACTCATGTGACATTTTCTGTCGATTATCATCATCATTGCCTAGTTATGGCATTGATTAAGCGCAAAGCTATACAACGTTGAACGTATGGCTATGGAGAGTTTGCAAACGCGACGAAATAAGCGTCAGCAACAGCCACCAGCCAACACAATTTGGGCTACACACATACATATTTACATGCATGTGTGTATGTATGTTTGTATAAATGGTTTGCTGCTTACCGCTTTTAAATCCGTTTGCCATTGATGGCATTAACTGATGGGCTGGCTGACTTGAGCTGTTTGCACAAATGAACTTCCATAAAATTTTCAAACAAAATTTTTATTTTTCTATTTTTTTTATGTATAAAGTTCCCTGCATGTATGTTTATCTGTATATGCATACTTGCGTTTGTCTTGTGGCATTCACTGCCATGCATTTGCGCACAAAATTCAATTCAAACAGGAGAAGCAGCAGTGAAGTTGTAGAATCATTGACAGACATTAACAGGCTTGACAGTTGACGTACGAGTCGACTTGTATAGTGGCGCATTTGCTTCTTGGTATGAATATTTACGCATGCGTATGAGCGCATGCGCAATCACCTTATAAAACGCATAAAATGCCTTTTATTATGTACATAAAGAGTATTATTTGGGATTTTTCCTTTTACGCGTGCAACATCATTTGACCGAATGGGGTGGCGGCGGTGCCGGTTGTGTTGGCAGTGCCGGCAGCGGCGGAATGTGTTGGCGATCAGCACGAGCAGACACTCGCGTGCTGAATTCGTACAATCGCACGCGCATGTGTGACGAGTGAAAGAGTTGAGAGATAAATATCGTGTACTAGTCGAAGACGTAAGTGTATATAAGTATTGAATTTATTAACTACTTACAAAAAGGTGATAACGATAACGTTTAATGGGCGCATTTATAACAAAGAGTTATTATTTTTGCGAAAAGTGAGGGTATACCAAAATAAAATTTAAAAAAGGAAGATGTTTAAATGTAAAAAAATGAAATTTTATTTCACTTGGAACTGAATAAGTATCAAATATGTAGCTGTCCAGTAGAAAAATATTTAAAATAGGTATATCAGTTACCCAGAATAAGTACTTGAGCTTCTTCGGCACATTATTTAAAAGAAGCATACTTATTCAACCAATGCAGAAAAGTTAAATATCAATCCGTCATGGCTAATTCACTCGCGCGCTTTGTATTACTGTTGGTATTGCTGATATTGCTGATAGTGCTTATTGTTTATCTCAGCCACTGCATCGGCAGAATCAACAACCAATATCAATCACAGCAAACAGCTAGTTAACGCGCATGCGCACAGGTGAATCAGATGATTTTCCCACAACAGAAAAAATGCTTAAATACAACAATGCACTTATGCTGACTGCACACTTTACTTACAAACACCATACACCTTACAAGTCACCTCACACTTCACCTCACACTTCATTCTTCATACTCACCACAATTCTTCACTTCATCTCATCACACACATACATTCAAAATCTTCAATTGCGCACTGCACACGCTTGCACGTTCGTTCGATTGAATTGTAATTGCAGTTTCTATGCACGTCTGGCATCTTTCGAATTACTCATTTGATCTGCAATAACATTGAAATGGTATGCCATGCATGCGGTAAAAGCGCAGCAAATACAACAGTAGCCCACATAAGAGTTAATATACAATTCGTATAGATAGTCGGCAGCAATACAGGCAGCCACAGAGTCAAAGAGCACCAACTTGTGCAGAATATAAACTGTAAAGTGAGTTGGTGTTAATCAGTTCTGGCCAGTTGCTTATATTTATTAATATGGTTATTTGATTTTTATATATATTTTTTTTCATATATTTTACCGTAATATTAAAGCGAGACCAGCGAACTGCATGGAGTGCAAAAAAATTAAACAAAGAAAAGTAGTTGCAAAAGTTTTTCTGCACCCTTTATTTCTGGCAACAGATGACAAGCTGCTACACCGAGCATCATTAGTAGACTTTACACTGTCGATTTTCCGACAAGGGATTTATAGAAAAACGCAGAAAATCTACTGCAAAAACCAAAGGAAGTCATCTACACAGACGCATCAAAAACAAAATACGGTACTAGATTCTGCTGGCAATTGAAGGCTGACTTTAGGTGCCATTATGTTTTAGGTACAATGGCGACGTTCTTCAATCGAAATTTTTTTATTCCATACTAAATCAAATTTTTTATGCAGTGACAACCAGGCTCAATTTTCTCTGCATCTGTCCATACTGGGTATGGCGGATGCACATTCTCCATCACTCGACAAACTTCTTACATTTATTAAAGAATGCGGCAAGTTTGAAGAGGAAATCTGATTCCACTATACTACTTTTTCCCTAGAACCTGATCCTTTGTAAAGGCCTTAAGTACAATGGGCAAATACGCGTGAGTGCTTAGGAAAGACATAGTTTATCTCAGTCTACCACAATTTCATTCCATTTCATTTCAGTGAAAGTGTCGTATTTTTAAACAATCAACAAATTTCTATCATTATTCGAGAATTTATTTAATTTCGAATTCATAAAGAATGGAAATTATTCTAAGGAACGCTATATTTCTCGCACGGAACAGCAACAGCAATACTCTCATATCACTCTCATATCAGCATTGTCAGTAATCAAGTCTCAATTCAAGTACTTAAGGCCCTCAACTAATTTAGCTAAGTGAAATTGCACTTTTATTATGTGCATGGAATGCGGCTAGAGCAAAAAGATGTGCCTAACAAGTGCGATGATAGCAGCACAACAACTGCGCATCGGCATCGCGGTTTTCATAAGACACACATTCCGAAATGTGTAAGCACTTGCCGTTTAAATACAATATGCATACTCACATAACTACATACGTACAACACAATGCACAATCAATGAATTTTCTCCTTAGGTTTTTTCACTACTTTTTGCAATATTTTTATTGCATTTTACACACTTATTGGAAATGAGTTGAGTGTAGCCACAGCAGCAGCAGAAACGATATGGTCGTTGCGCGTTTGTTTGGCATACTTTCCAACTTTATTGTCATCCGTTCATACATGTACTTGTACGCTGATATTGGCATTGCTGGATGCTGCAGAGTTTTTATGCATTGATTAAATTACATTTTTTGTTTTCGCATTTGCGCTTGCATTTGTTCTTGGCACAGTAATGCGAAAACAAACGGTGGGCATTATTGCTTAATAGCAAAATTTATGCGGTAGTTTTTAGTAAACTTTGGTGATTTGTAAACAGTGCTTAATAAATGAGTGGGCAGTGAGTGCAATTGCTTGGATTAACCTCAATCTAAAAATATGTGCACTAGATCGTAGATGAAGAAAGGTTTACTTTAGGCAGAGTAAAATAGTTGTATAAGCAGAAGATGAACAGTGTATAATGGAGATTAAGGGAGTGTGGGTAGTGAAAAGTGGATATTTGAAAACTTATGCCGTTTTCTTTTCTCGAAAAAATGTTGCCCTTTTTGATTTTCTTAGCTATTTTGTAAGCTTGTATGGTAATTTTACCGAATATTGACCTCTAACTAAGCAAGAGGACACCATTATCTACAAATCTAGCCATTTTATAGAAAGTTAGGTTACGCAATTCGATAATTGGGATATAGAAGGGCAGCATTTTTTTGCAGAAAAGAAAACGCCATTAAATTATAATACTAAGTTAAATAAAAAGAAAATTTTACAAAGAAATTTGCCTTGCAAAGGAAAGACTTAAGAAACGAACTTGGTACTATAGTGACAAGTTCGTTTCAAAGGAAAGACTTAAGAAACGAACTTGGTACTGTAGTGTCAAGTTCGTTTCTTAAGTCTTTCCTTTGCATGCCACGCTGCACAAAGCCGCTCGTAGTTAATACTTAATCAGCATTAAGTAGACAACTATTTACATATTAAATTTGATTACAGAAAAAAGTGCGACCTTCATTTGCGCGACGACCGCATGCAATTGCTTAAAGGAATTTCTAATTAAAATATTTGCATTATACACAACAACACCAAAAATACTACAATTAGAAACATTTTACGTGAATAATCAATTTAATGCCCCTGCAGTAATGTAAAAAAAAAGGCACACAATGAACTGTATTTATGAGATATTAATTTTCGTTTCGTGTGCGGTAAAGCTTTTTTTATTTAATTTTTTTTGTCTGAGACGGTATGACTAGCCATACCAAACAAATAACAATATAGTAAATTGCTTGTCTAGCTAAAAATAAAAATAGCGAAATAAGAAAAAAGTAATATAAAAGGCATAACTAATAAAAGCGGCAGCTGCTGCTTGAGCCCAACATTTTTAGCAAATGTAAAGCTTCCATTTTGCACTGTTGCCGCGCAATAATTTGTGAATAGATAGTTTGGTGTTTGTTCTTTGACTTTTGCACAATTGTTAATAATTTTTCCGTTTGCCTTCATTTTTTAATTTTTTTTTTATTTTATTTTTTATTATTATTAATACCTTTTTTTGTTGTTGACATGGAATTGTAAATTAATAGCGATTTAAGTCAAAGAGTGTAATAACGAAATGAATTTTACATGAAAATCGTGCCAATGAGCCAAATAAAATATGAAATGCTAATATTTGTTGTTGTTATTTTGTTTTCCTACTAGCAGCGAAGTAAAACGAAAGCAACAAATGCGCTCATTAGGATATACATAGCAAAATCAGCAAAAGTCGTAAATGACAAAATAAAATTAGAAATTTTATTTAGCTATTAAAAACTGTAGTATTAATAAACATATATCAAAGCAAAAATTAAACTAAAATTGTTGCTAAAAGCATTACATACTTAATATAAATGCACTGGCGCAGATATAACTGCAACGAGTTTTAAGGCTGAGCTACTCTACCAATTAGAGGCTTGCTTTTAAATTTTTTTCTTACTAAATGGATGTACCTACAGCTTTATGTCGGCTACTAAAAGTCAAGGCATTTTTGTGAGAAGATTTTTTATGGCAGAAACGCACGAGAAGTATGTATGCCGCCCACAGCCAAGGGGTGACTGCTATTTTTTAAAAACCCAATAATTGGGCTTTAATTAATTTTAATATTAATTCAGTTAACTTTTTATTGTTAGTCCAGTCTCGAGGGTTGAACCTATGGTATAGCAGACGTCCACTCTACCCACCCTAACCAGCACTGCAAGCCATACATAAATAACGAGTAAAATATAATTTAGTTTAATTTTATGCCAAAAAACCAACTGGTTGTCTTTTTGCTTTGCTACTGTGCTTACTAACATACATTCTTGTGTGTATTAATATTTTATTCACCTATAAATGGTTAAATGTGGACGTGTGTACATATTTATATAGATAGATTTCTTCTTGTTGTTGTATGTTTGTAGCTTTGGTGGCATATTTTGTCTGCACTTGTTTTGCGCACGCAAATGACCTCATACGCATGCGTAGCACGTGAGTGTGGAAATGATGCATATGGAATACGAAATGATTGGCTGGGCAGCACCGGGCGATATGTGAATATAAAGAATGCTTCTGTTGATTTTGTTTATATGTTCGAACATATGTATAGCTATGTAAAGACATATACATGTATATGAATATATTTATGTCGGTTTGTAATTAACTTAATATTCTTATATACAGAAGTGAAGAGTCCGCCACTGTAAAATGCATTGGCTCTCAAACTTTTGTTATCATTTCAGCTCGCCTCAAAGTATGAAATATAGATAGATATGCATTATTATTTATTGTCAAAATCTTTACAAGAATTTGTGCCTTGATCCCCTATGTACGAGTATCAACTTTTAGTATGAGAATTTTTTGCTTTATGGCTAGTACTAAAGAACTGAATTGAGATAATTCTGCTTGGATTAGTTCGCAAGCAAGTAATGAATAAGAATGTGATGTTTACAAACAATAATGCACTTAAATCTGCCAAAATTGTTTGAAAATATACACAAAGAGCTGCTCAACTGACGCGACATCTACATTGGAAATTTGACTTTAACTTTGTACTCTTGTTAGATAAAATAAATCTGAAGGCATAATTTTAGGCGCAACTTTTTAACTCTTCATTTTTTTAAATGCTATTCCAAAAAAGGTACTACGCCCAAAAAAAAAAAACCGTTTCACCGGAAGAGCAAATTTATACCGCTAAAACGATACCTTACTTATTTATTTTGGTACCATATGTGAGCAGAAAAAGGGATCTGTACATAAAAACACCAATTAGTAATAATATATATGATTACCCTTCCAGCCATCACTACTCACTTCTCAGCAATATTCTCACACATCTACATATTCTTCAATCCCAATAGAACTTGGAGCGAGATCTCCCCAAGCGATGAATATAAAAGTACTTGTTTTGATATCCTTTACGAGAAATATTGAAGATTTTTCAATTTTGTTTTATGTTGTTTGTTTCCTAGGATATACAATGTTAAAAGCGAGTATACAAAATTGTATGCTTTACACAGAATTATAGGCAGTAATGGAGTACTCACAAGGGAGTATTCCCGGACTAATATAACGATCATCCCGAGTCCGGCAGGAATGCAACTCAAAAACATACAAACTTCTTTTTTGTTGTTATGTGCTCATTCCCTGAGCTCTAAAAATTTTAAAACCTAATTCTCTGTAATGCGCTCATCTGCTCGATTATTATGTATAGTAACACTGAAAAGTATGCAATAAATAGAAATTATATTTACTATTAACAGAGAGAGGGCGAAAGAGTTAACATACTCGTATATCGGTAAAATGCACACTGCTGTATACATAAAAAACAAGAAACTTTACCATAAAGGCTAGTTTTATTGTCTCCATATTAGTATATCTTGTCTTTGCTCGTGAAAAGTTACACATTCAATATGTAATTCGACAAAAAAAACAACAAAAATTTAATAATAACTCAATAACTCATGTGATCAAAAACTTGACACTGAAAATGAGAAATGGCCCAGATGCCATCAAAATCAGCTTACAGCTATAAATGCTTAAAGAAATAATAACAAACCAAATAAAATTAGGAAATTATAGCTTATGACCACAACAAACAAACAAAAAACAATAAAACATGGTCTGAAAATTTTTTTTTGTTTTTATTGATATTACATATATTTTTTTTTTTTTATTTCCAATGCACATTTATTAATGACACTTAAAAACAATGCTTTGCATTTTTAAACTGCTTAAGAGCCGTGGAAATAACATATGTAAATTCAAAATTAATATAAAAATGGGCATTGAATGTAAACAAAACAAAAATTATTAAAATAAGAGAAAACAAAAAAAGTTTACAAGAAATTTTTAGTAGAACACCCACACTTACACAACACGTATACGCACATGTGCGTTAACTAAGTATGCCAAGGGAATGATGATTAATAAGCGCCCAAAATTTTAGCGCTGACTTTAAAAAGCACTAGCGATAGCACAAAAAAAGCTACTACCACACAACAGCAGCCAACAATTTGTTGGTTACAAGCACAGACAACAACAACCAAAATAAGCAAGTAGAAAGAAACAAAAAACAACTAGAAAAAAAAAAAAGAACATAAAAAAAAGACAACATTTAATTTTATGTATAAATATTGAAACTAACGACGCATATTAACGCCTTCCCAATAATGACAACTTAACTTAAAATTAACAATACAACACAACGACCTATAAATAGATAAGAGCACGTTCACAGTGTTGTTGGTGGTGTTTGATAGCAAGCGAGTGCAAAAGAGAAAGAGCAAAGAAAAAAATTAAAATTCATGTTTAAATATGTTTTTTCTGTTTTTGACAAGCAGTTATGAACGAAAAGCTATAAAAATGTTAAAGCAGGCAAACGTACCAAAAAACAAAAAAAAAGTAGAATAAGAAATAATAAAAACAAAAATTACTAAACTTTAAGGCAGCGACAACGAAATGTGAATTTTTTATGAATGTAAACAAGAATTTTTTATTTCTACATGCAAACATATGTACATCCCTGCAAAAAGTGGGACCACGTAATATGGTAGTACAGGACCAGGTTACGTTGTGACAGTTCCTAGTTACAAAGATGGTCCAAATATATGAAAAAAATATGGTTACAGTAACATTGCGATGTATATTGGACATGACCACCCCTGCTTCACCGCTGCATAACAAAGGACTATATAAAAAACCACCCCATTTGGGCCATATACTAATCTGCTTACAGTGGACCACGTTTTAAACTACATCCCAATACCCTAGACCGAGCCAAATTGCCGACCAACCACGAATTAGTTGGCGGCGAATGACAATTTACATTCGATGTGGTCCGATGCAGCATAACATGTAACCAAGTCCGTAACCACGTCCCTTCAGGCCTACTTTAAAGCCCCGTCCCATTGGACTACCTGTCCTCAAATTTTTGAAGGGATACTTGTACATATTCATGTTTGTGTGTGTGTGTGTGTTATAAAGTGTGCCATGGCAGGTATGTATGTTGATATTTATGTATACGCGATTTGGTGGATCCACAAAAACAGAAAATGGGCAAAACTCATTGATTGTTGTGTCGAGCTGTGACGATAGCTCGTAAAGTGTTAAAAATCCAAAAGGCGTAAAAACACAACGCTTGCGCTTTATTGGCTTTTTGGCTATTGCCACCACACAGTGCAACACACAGCATTTTTATTTGTAAAAGCATGTAAATATTTGGCCAAGCGCAGAGAGAAATTTTGTTTATGATCAAGTTTTAAATTCGCACATTTATTTTAGATGTTTATATTTGGAAAAAATTGGTATAATAGTTGCGAGCAAACTCTGTTTTAGGAGCAGGATTTTACTGTGTGCAAGTAAGTGAAATTAAGTTAAAAAAAAAAATAAGTATCCTTTTTGTTTTTCCTTCTGCTTCTAAAACAAACACCTACCCAAACGTGGTTGCAGGTTGCACAGTGTTGTATCAGAAATTTCTCACTCTTTATGCTCCCTGCACCCGTAAATGCAAAGAATTAACGATTGGTTTTCTACAATTAACTTACGTAAATATTTCCATGTGGCATTTACGGCTGCCACAAAAAATTCATTGAAATGAAGAGAAAAAAAAGAACTTTACCCAATTTGTGTATCTTCTGAGTTTTAATTCGCTTTCTACTTTGCATACCATATATCGCACACCGGTGTGTTGTGTTGTGCGATTAAGTGCCGCATTGAACATAAATTATGGTACTTATATACTTGAGATGACATTGAGAGTTTGAAATTGGAAATGAAAATGAAAAAAAAAAAAACAAAAAAATGTATGAACATTATTTAGAGTTATTAATTAAATTTCTTAAAAGCTTTTGATGCTTCGTCATTTTTTGGTTATGGAGGCAAACAAGTATTTGAAGAAAGACATACATCGTTTATAATATATATACTAGACTGACTACAAAACATATGGGATTTGCAAAAGTATTGAATTTTTTCGCTCCCCGTGCATTTTCTGATAGCTTGACAATAGAAAATAAGATCTGCATAAAAATCTGACCATCGGTAGTGGGAAATAGCCACGCGCATTTGAACTAAAGTTCAAAAAATGACCTAAAAATTATGCATTGCTTTAGAGACCAATATCTCCTTAAACAATGATTTTTGGAGAAATAATGTAATAATCATTTTTATACTAAATGAAACAGGGAAAATATTCTCCATATGATATTTATACCTACCGTTATCCTTTCAGGACATATTGAGTCCTTAAAGTGAAATTTAAATTTTTTTGTTTGTTAAAAACGCAAAAATAAATATTTAAAAAATAGAGAATTATATAAACTATACATCATTTAATAGGTTATTTAAAGTAGTTTTACACATCATAATTTTTTTTTGATTTACATGCACTATTATAGTCAAGAAAATGATTTAAAATAAGCAAGTCGCATTTTTTCAAACTTTTTTTTTTACTAAACTGAAAATATCATAGTAGGCTTTGCAATAAAAAAAAAGTGGTATAGTTTCATATTTCAGCTCATTCAATAGTTTGTTGAACTTTCTTTAAAGTGAACTTGTAGCGGTAGTGCTCATAAGTGTGTTATATTCAGTTCAAAAAAGTTTTTTTCAAATTTTTTTAAAACTATTATTGTAATGGCATTAAGATCCAGATGCATTCCCTTAATTGGTAATTATTTAATAACATCTTACGAGCTAAGTGCTATGTAAGGCTTTTCTATTGTATAATGTAAGAGTATCTTTTTTAAACACAGGCTTGAAAAAAAAACTTTGAATGGAAATATGCTTCCAAGCAGAATAAATGTGTTAAGCTATTTATTTTATTTGATTCGTGATGAACATTAAACGGCAAAGGAAAGCATTCCTATTTTGTCCAATAGATTGATTGAGGTCTATACGAAATTCGGAATTCCGACCAAAAGAAAAGATGGAATAGAGAAAATGATTAAAAGGCGTTTAAATCAATACAACAAAATTATTAAATTGAAATGTGGTAAGGCAAAACAACATTTTACTGACTCTCTGGACGTATTATTTGACATATCTCATGCAAATGCCATTAAAACATTGCAAAAGAATAAAAATACTGTACTTCAATTTCTAAAGCCAATTTTGAGCGCACAGCTTTTATTGATACGCGATGTTCGTTTAAAAAGTTTATGGCTTTCGTATTTTTATTCTTTTGCAATGTTTTAATGGCATTTGCATGAGATATGTCAAATAATACGTCCAGAGAGTCAGTAAAATGTTGTTTTGCCTTACCACATTTCAATTTAATAATTTTGTTGTATTGATTTAAACGCCTTTTAATCATTTTCTCTATTCCATCTTTTCTTTTGGTCGGAATTCCGAATTTCGTATAGACCTCAATCAATCTATTGGACAAAATAGGAATGCTTTCCTTTGCCGTTTAATGTTCATCACGAATCAAATAAAATAAATAGCTTAACACATTTATTCTGCTTGGAAGCATATTTCCATTCAAAGTTTTTTTTTCAAGCCTGTGTTTAAAAAAGATACTCTTACATTATACAATAGAAAAGCCTTACATAGCACTTAGCTCGTAAGATGTTATTAAATAATTACCAATTAAGGGAATGCATCTGGATCTTAATGCCATTACAATAATAGTTTTAAAAAAAATTAAAAAAAAACTTTTTTGAACTGAATATAACACACTTATGAGCACTACCGCTACAAGTTCACTTTAAAGAAAGTTCAACAAACTATTGATTGAGCTGAAATATGAAACTATACCACTTTTTTTTTTTATTGCAAAGCCTACTACGATATTTTCAGTTTAGTAAAAAAAAAAGTTTGAAAAAATGCGACTTGCTTATTTTAAATCATTTTCTTGACTATAATAGTGCATGTAAATCAAAAAAAATTTATGATGTGTAAAACTACTTTAAATAACCTATTAAATGATGTATTGTTTATACAATTCTCTATTTTTTAAATATTTATTTTTGCGTTTTTAACAAACAAAAAAATTTAAATTTCACTTTAAGGACTCAATATGTCCTGAAAGGATAACGGTAGGTATAAATATCATATGGAAAATATTTTCCCTGTTTCATTTAGTATAAAAATGATTATTACATTATTTCTCCAAAAATCATTGTTTAAGGAGATATTGGTCTCTAAAGCAATGTATAATTTTTAGGTCAATTTTTGAACTTTAGTTCAAATGCGCGTGGCTATTTCCCACTACCGATGGTCAGATTTTTATGCAGATCTTATTTTCTATTCTCAAGCTATCAGAAAATGTGCGGGGAGCAAAAAAATCAGCACTTTTGCATTTGTAGTCAGTCTAATATATACGTATATATTCATATAAACATGTACATACTTACCTAAGTATATATTTATTTAGGTATGTATTTAATATGGTCATTGCAATTTTTTGCTGAATAGTGAAGCTTTTGGGAATTTCTATGAGTAAATATGTATGCTTTAGAGGAGAATGCCTAATCATTCGAATCTTTAGCCCACAGTGCACCTCGAGTGGTATTTGCATTTGATAGCCGGTGTTTACACCATCCGAAATTGAAAAAGTTTTCAAAAACATCTCTATTCAAAAGTCTTTCAAAAAACGATACAGTTCAGAGAAATATGTATGAAATTATCTACTCAGGTCTCGAGATACTTTTACGTATTTGGTTTTTGTTTTGGTTGTAACGCAGTAAAGACCTTTCCAAAATTATGCATCAACATACATTACGCACTAACTATTGTTTTGCATAAATAGAAACTGGGGTTTTAACGTTTATATTTTTTACTTAATAACAATGACTCTTTTTTTATTTATTTATAAATATTTAGAATATGACAAGTTATATTCTGAAAAAAAAAAATGAGTAATACATCGCCATGTTATCAGTAAACCTTGCTCCACATGAAATGCGGTCACTAATTAAAAAAACAAAACAAAGAAAAGAAAAAACTGTGTCGAATTTGTGTATTTTTCTCAAAAATCAACATTTATCTAACGCAATCACATTCATACAAATGGGCTTCCGCATTCATATAGAAGAATATATATATCTATGTGCATCCATACGTTTATAGACTACGCTCATTTACTTTAACGGTGTTATAACTACAAAAAAGCATGTGTATTGACGTCAATATGTACACAATATGGGATAATGCTCATTACAAATTTTTGGGGCTTGAGTGGTCGTAGTTTCTTAACTTCCGAACTAACATACATAGATAGCTACATAGTTTATTTCAAAAAATACTGAGATGAGAAATCGATTTGAGAGTTACTCGAAAACTAGTCCTATTCTCAATCTCTAACATCATAGGGCGACTCGAGAAACTGTTGAGAATCATAGCATTCCCAAACAAAATGAGACATTTGGGATAAGCGGAAAAATTAAAGTAACTCAAACAGCGATGAAAGAGGTCATATCTACCAATTCTTCACTGAGACATAAGTAGGTCTCAAATCGAGAAAATTATAATTCCCGAATCAAAATCTAATTTAGCTCATCTAATGAGATTATAATGAGAATTTGCAAATACTGCTTTCTCTAATCAATTTCCAATTGTATTCTAATATACTCGTCTATCTTCGTTTTTGATTAGATAATTGTTTGAGAATTGCACTTGTTATCTAATTCAGTCTTCACAAATTCTCTAACATTGGAGATTGTGTTTGTTGTTATGGAATTAGATATTTTAAACTGATTCACTAATTTTTGAGTTATGCGATTTTTCAAGTAAATGAATGTATAAAAAACATCCCAGCAACTGGAAAACAGCATATATTTCCTACTGACTATTCAAAGTTCCAAAATCTGAACTTTCCCTAATATAAAAGGTATAAACTTGCTTAAATTAAGATAATTATTAACAACCTTTTTCAAATTTATTATCGAATGTTAGTCTTGAAGAATTGAATATCTTCAGATTTGGGTGGTGTGTAAGCAAAAATCATGTGAAATTGAAAAAATTGGAAATAATAATTACGAGTACAATAATAATATAAGCTTTTTTGACTAAAAACAAGTTCAAATGGCGAATCAAAATCTAAAATTCTTAGCTCTGGATCGCAAAGGCCCAGTTTACGCTCAGATCAAAATCAACGTGGTCAAATCTTTATATATATTACGCTAAGCGATTTTTTGTAAGCACCATAACTTTTACACCGTTATACCGATTTTCGAAAATGTGGTGTCAGATTAAAGGGCTTAACCTGTAGATGTGCATGAAGGTTTAATTTTTTTGAAAAGGGCTTCCAGATGTTTGAAAATTTAATTTTACTGTATAGTTTGTTTGATTTTAAAATTTTTGGTACCATATGAAAGGGCTTGACCTGATATTAAGTAATTTAATAAAAATTTTACAAAAAGGGTTGCCACCTGTTCAAAAATTCAGTTTTACGCTATAGTTTATTTGATTTTTAAATTTGAGGTGTCATATGAAAGGACTTGGCATGGAAATGAGTAATTTATTAAAATTTTTACAAAAAGGGTTGCCACCTGTTCAAAAATCCATTTTTACCCTACAGTTTATCTTATCTTTATATATATTACGCTAAGCGATTTTTTGTAAGCACCATAACTTTTACACCGTTATACTGATTTTCGAAAATGTGGTGTCAGATTAAAGGGCTTAACCTGTAGATGTGCAGGAAGGTTTAATTTTTTTGAAAAGGGTTGCCAGATGTTTGAAATTTAATTTTACTGTATAGTTTGTTTGATTTTAAAATTTTTGGTACCATATGAAAGGGCTTGACCTGATATTAAGTAATTTAATAAAAATTTTACAAAAAAGGTTGCCACCTGTTCAAAAATTCAGTTTTACGCTATAGTTTGTTTGATTTTTAAATTTGAAGTGTCATGCAAGGCCTAGCACTGAAGATGGGTAATAAAAGGAAAGGGAAGAGGAAAATGAAAGGGACGGATATGGCGAAGGACAGGAAGCGAAAGAGGAAATATGAAAAATAAAATGGATAAAGGGAAAATAAAGCGCAAATAAAGGGGAAAGGGGAAGAGAAAGAGAACTAGAAAGAAAAGGAGGAGTGCGCCAAATGGCCTTTTGTAGTTCGCTTTAAGGTTACCATAGTCTAAAAAAATATTCGGCACAAAACTTCACTATGGGGCTCCTTGGTCAAAATCTTTGTATAAAAAATCTAGGTCTACGAAAATAAAAATAACCAGTAGCTATGAAGGTATATCAAAAAATTGTCAAATGTGGCAATAAGTGGTCTTCCACCCTCAAATTGTCGCACAGTGTAATTGAAAGCCACAGCATCGCGTGGCCGGGTTTACTAGTATCTCCTATTGCCTCTCCATTGAAGCGAAAAATGAGATATAGGGTAGGAGAGCACACAATTTTAACCGGGATTCGGCGCTGACACCGAATCAAAGTGCAGCCAATCTCTCACAGAGAGTAAAAATTATAAAATGAGAGAAAAAGTGTATTTGACCGCGTTGATTTTGATCTTAGCGTAAACTGGGGCAAAGCGGAAAATCATAGGCCCGGTTTCACCAACTATGCAACTGAGCTAAGTCACAAGTTAGTCAGCTTTTGTTTTGACTAAAAATAAACTAAGAATTTGAGTCGCTTTAGCAAATTCAATAACAAAAAGAGCGAATATGACAAAAAAATGAGCAAATACAACAACCAAAACAACCAAAAAAAAAAACAGTATTTGCCATAAAAGCTGGCAGGGTTGCTGGTTGCAAAACTATTTTCTTAGACTAGTTGGTGAAACCCAAAAGTAAGTCATCCCCAAATCTGGGCTAACTTAAGTCAAAACTTAGTTTTAGCTTTAGTCACGTTGGTGAATCCGGGCCATATTATTTCTGCTAAGTTATAAAAAAATTTCAGAATTAGTGCGCAAAAATGCAACCATGTCCTTGGACATCTTTCGATCTAATTATCGAACTATCGAAACATTTATGCAAATCTCATTTTATAACGGCACTTAAAAAATTTCAGTTGTTTTTGCATTCTCTGGTTTTGTTTTTTGCTAGCGTTTTCTTATTTTAAGAAACGGTAAGTGCTTGTTGAAATAAAGATTGAAAATATATAGATTTATGTATGTACATATGCAAATTCTTACAGTTAATGCTAAAAGCTAAACAAACTATTTCGGGAAAGCTGAAGCAGATCGTTAAGGAATTTCCCGATCTTCAAACTGACGGTGAGGTGCTGATTTACAAGTTATGCAGCAAGACCGTATTATTCAAGAAAACATTTCTTGTAAAGCAGCATGTGCAGAGTGAAAAGCACATCAAACTCAAACGATCACTAAATTTGCCACAATCACAAAGCTTTGTAGCGAATAGCTTGACACCGTCATATGTCGAATTCGCAAAGGATTTGTGTAAAGCATTTGTATGTGCAGATATACCCTTATATAAAATACGTAACATAAATCTAGTGCAGTTTTTTGAAAAATGGGTTTCCCAGAAAATACCATGTGAGACAAGTCTTCGAACTACTTATGTTAAGCAACTATATAGCAATACTATGGAAAAGATACAATCGCTACTAAAAGAACACTTTATTTGGATTGCTGGTCACACTGGTCGCGCTGTGAAGTTGTCAAAAATTTTTTTTTTTTTTTTTTTTTCCTCCGTACTTTTGTGCTAAAAAAAATATATAATTGATCAATTTAACTCAATAATATTGTGAAAAAGTGTCGGAAAAAGTGTCGCAATTTAGTGTGCTATCAAATTAATATAAAACTGCTTTATTTAAACTCTAAAGCGTAAATTAAGTGTTATTGCTGAGTGATTGTGCATATTGTTGTTGCATTGATCGCACAATAGCAAAAGCTCCCACACACAAAACTCCACCACAAACCTCTTTTTCACCACTAAGTGGTGAATTAGTGTGGACACAAACCATTCGTGTAAAGTTTATACATAAGTATCAGAGCTGTAAAAAGCTGCAACCACATTGTATTACAATCATAAAAAGTTGTACATATTACAAGCGCAGCCGGGTGCAAATGAATATAGACTAAAATATTCGTTTGCACCAGCGAGATGCCCCCCTACCATACTCCTCCTAAAGTAGGAGGTTCCCAACAAGTCGAAGTGCGAGATGCCCAACAAGCCCAAGTGCAACTACAGCACCAAACACCGAGATCCCTAGGTACACCCCAACAAATGTCCCAACATCTAACCCCATCCCGCCTGCCTAGTACCAACGTACCAAACGTACAACAGCAGATCGAAACCCTCCAAAGGCAACTGGAAATTCTCTATGCCCAACAACAACAAGCCCAGAAACCCCAAACTGCAGGAAACTTGACAACTGCTACCCCAACCGACCAATGGAAGATCGTCAATCCCAAACGCCAACGCGAAAGCCCAAGTAAAAATACTGCCTCTAAAAAACAGGCTAAACTTGATAATTATTACTGGCTTGGAAGCCGCCAACCAAATGAAAATGAAAACGAAAACAGATTTGCCTCCCTTGAAGTTGAGGAAACTAACCAACCAACTGAAAAAATACCCAAGCCGCCGCCAATATTTATAGACAAAGTTCTAAACATTCCCCCCCTAATGAGTTTACTACAAGAAGTTGCTCCAAACTCCTATGATCTAAAGCTCACAGGCAAGGATCAAGTAAAAGTACAAGCATCATCCCTGGATGCTTACAAAACCATAGTGTCACAACTGGAACAGAAGGGCACAGAGTTCCACACTTATAAAACAAAACAAGAACGTACCTTTAGAGTTGTTCTCAGAAACATGCACTCCTCAATAGACACAAAAGAAATTGTGGATTCTCTAAAAGATCTCGGTCACTCAGTCACAAACATTTGGAACATAAAACACAGAGTCACAAAAAATCCTCTCCCAATGTTTATCATTGAACTCAAACCCGCCTCCAATAACAAGGAGATATATCAAATTAAAAGTCTCCTGCACTCAAGAATTGCTTTCGAGCCCCCACACCCGAAGCGTGAAATACCGCAATGCGCCAACTGTCAGCAATATGGCCACACAAAGTCCTACTGTCGTCGAAAATCAGTATGTATAAAATGTGCTGGAAACCACCTCTCCGCTGATTGCAAGCGAAAGACAAGATCTGAAGATGTCAAATGCGCTCTATGTGAAGGCAACCATCCAGCAAATTATAAAGGCTGTATGGTATACAAAAACATCCAAAGCGCCAAATACCCAACTCTGAGGAAAAAAGCTCCTGCACAGCCCCAAGAGAAACCACAACAGCCAATTCAAACCCCAATGCAGATTGAAACCCCAATTGAAATTGACCAATACCCAGCCACATATGCTCAAGCAGCAAAGAAAGGCGTAACACCCCGCTCGAACCCTAATAATGCCATTCCAAATAGTAATGAAACCCACACCCCAACGCAAAACACTAACGAAATGCGAGAAATGATAGACTTACTGAAACAAGTCATGCAACAAATGACATCAATGATGAGCCTCCTCGTCACCCTCACGACTAAAAACTGTGCATCTTCAACCCGTTGAAAATTATCATTTGGAATGCCAATGGCCTATCCAAACACTTACTTGAAGTTAAAACTTTACTTCAGACCCACAATATAGATATACTCCTCATATCTGAGACCCACTTTACTGACAAAAGCTACTTTGAAGTACCCAACTACAAGTTTTACCACACAAAACACCCCAGTAACAACGCTCATGGAGGCTCAGGTATCTTGATACGGAAAAGTATTAAACATTACAGCACGAATTCATTCCGTACAAATGCTATACAAGCCACAAATATTGTCATTGAAGACCCGAGCGGCCAGCTTACACTCTCTGCTATCTATAGCCCGCCGAGGCACTCTATCAGCACTGCAGAATATGAAAATTTCTTCAAAACTCTTGGAAATCGATTTCTAGCTGGGGGCGATTACAATGCCAAACACACGTTCTGGGGCTCTCGTCTCATTACCCCTAAAGGAAGACAACTATATAATGCTATTAGCAATCTCAGTTTAACTCCATTCTCTACTGGAACTCCCACTTATTGGCCAACAGATAAAAATAAAATACCCGACTTAATCGATTTCTGCGTGGTGAAAGGCGTGAATTCTTCAGATATAAATTGCAAATCGTGCTTTGAATTGTCTTCCGACCACTCTCCAATCCTGGTAACAATTGATAAAAATTTTACACCGGCAGCGGAACAATGCAGCCTTTACAATCGGAAGACTGATTGGGAATACTTCCGACACATCATCACGTCTAATCTTGACTTCAAATTAGCCCTGAAATCTGCTGAAGATATAGAGGCAGCAGTCGAACATTTTAACAGCTGCATCCAACAAGCTGCATGGAAATCAACTCCCACCCTCATCAGACAAAAAAGGACAAGCGTTACCCACAACATACAAGCTAAGCTCAAAGAAAAACGACTCGCAAGGAAAAAATGGCAACAAACCCGTCACCCCGACGACAAGAAAAGATTGAATGCTCTCACCAAAGAACTCAAAAACATCCTCAAAATTGAACACAACAGACAAGTTCAACAATATCTCAGTAATATTGATGCAACAGCTGCAACTGATTACTCCCTTTGGAAAGCTGCTAGTAAGCTAAAAAGGCCGATTTTCTACAATTCTCCAATACGAATGGAAAATAACGAATGGGCGAAAAGTGACGCAGAGAAAGCAAATACTTTTGCACGCCACCTAAAATCAGTATTCACCCCACATGATATTGAACCCCCACTAAGCACAACAACAGAAGTGAAAAATACTCTGAGTCATCCCTATCAAATGGACCTCCCCATAAAACGATTCGCAATATCGGAGGTAAAAACCGTAATAGCGATGCTCAACCCAAAGAAAGCTCCTGGGTACGATATTATTAATGGCAATGTACTAAAACACTTACCTTACGAAGGCATAAAATTTCTCACCCAACTTTTTAATGCAGTACTAATAACTGCATTCATACCCCCTCAATGGAAAGTCGCTCAGATGAAAATGATTCTGAAACCAGGAAAGCCCCCTGATACGGCAGCGTCTTACAGACCCATTAGTCTGCTGCCCATTGTCTCAAAAGTCTTGGAAGTTCTCTTCCTTAAAAGACTCCTACCCAAAATAGAAGAGCGTAACATTATACCTAATCACCAATTTGGCTTCAGAAGAGGACACGGAACAATTGAACAAGTACATAGACTTACCGAGAAAATCTACTCTGCCTTTGAGCAAAAAAAATACTGTACAGCTGCCTTTCTAGATATATCCCAAGCTTTTGATCGCGTATGGCACGACGGCCTGCTCTATAAAATAAAAAATACTCTCCCTACAAGCTACTTTCTATTTATACAATCTTATCTAAAAAATCGTTACTTTTTCGTCAAAGAAGGAGCAGAGCAGTCTGAGCTTTACGAGAGCTTAGCAGGCGTCCCGCAAGGTAGTGTAATGGGCCCAATACTGTACCTACTTTACACATACGACCTCCCAATAGCAGAAGGAGTCACTATCGGCACTTTTGCCGATGACACTGCTGTACTGGCTTCAGACCTCAACCCTAACGTCGCCTCACTCAAGCTTCAAAGAAGTTTAAATAAAATTACCCATTGGCTGAAAGACTGGCGGATAAAGTCAAATGAATCAAAATCTGTTCAAGTGACGTTTACCACTAGACGCAACACTTGCCCACCCGTAAAACTCAATGGCATTGATATACCGCAAAGTGACGTAACAAAGTACCTGGGTATGCATCTCGACAGAAAACTAACATGGAGAACCCACATATTCACCAAACGAAAAGCTCTTGGTATAAAACTGAGAAATCTTTATTGGCTCATGAATCGAAACTCCCAACTATCAATCGACAACAAACTCCTGCTCTACTCAGCTATCTTAAAACCCATCTGGACCTATGGCATACAGCTATGGGGAACCGCCGCAAACTCAAATATAGAGATTCTCCAAAGATTCCAATCGAAAACCATTAGAATGATTGTAAATGCGCCCTACTACGTCACGAACGACCAACTACATCGTGACCTAAAGATACCTACTATATCTCAAGAAATCAGAAAGTATGCTGCATCATACAAAATGAGAATATTAGCTCACCCCAACCCACTCGTTCTAGCCCTGACGGCAAGACCAACCAATTTCGTACGCCTCAAAAGAAAATCATTTACAGATCTTTGCTGATGCACTATAATAAATGGATGCGCTACTGAGAGCAATCCATACATGCCCACCATGTTTATTAAGTCATTATTAATTACTAATTACTTTTAACGAACCACAAAATTGTTGGATGTATTTTATTTATACAGTTGGCAAAATATATTGGATGCTAAAAAAAAAAAAAAAAAAAAAAAAATTTGGATTGCGATTGATGAAACTACAGATTCTGCAGGTAGATATGTGGCAAATGTTATAGTCGGAATTTTACATGAAAACTTTGATATATCTAAGCAAAAGTTTCTTTTGAACGTTCCAGTATTGGAAGCTGCAAATCAAAAAACAATTGCTCGGCTTTTCGATGAATCTCTAAAACTTTTGGGAGAAGGCTTCAATAGAGATTATATTCTTTTATATCTAACAGACGCCGCACCATATTTTAAGGTGGTGAAAAAGTATGGAACATATTACTGTGGCGTCAATTTAACGAAAATTTTCCCGAATTTGTTACAGAAACGCACTTCCGATGTCTTGTGCATTTTTGCAATTTTCTGGGGCATATTTTTGATTTATATGTCATATTTTTTTGGCATATTTTGCCTTTTTTGTGGCATGTTTTAATTTTTTTGAAGCATATTTTTGGTTGCCCTAGTGATCACTGATCAGAAATCCCATACAGATCGCCAAAAATAGAAATATTCTCTTGCAGTTAACTCAAATAGCAGGATGTACGGTAAATTTGCTAGTAGGTGACTTTTATGCAAATTCCTCTGCACAACCACAAAAGCTACATATGTATGCTCATATGTACATATCTACATACATATCTGTATGTTTACAGAACTATAAATGTTGCAAATTGAATATTGTACGCATCAGCAATATGCAACGACCGTGAAGTGTGTATGTCCCGCGCAATAAATGCTTTACTTTCGTTGTTTGTTTTGAAGTTTTCGTTTCACTCGGAATTTTCGCATGTATTTTGTTTATTTGCTTTTGTTTATTTTAAACACACACAGCGGACATACACACAAGACATATGTACATATATATGTTCATATGATTTTTTTGTCTATTCTGTAAATAATAATTGCGCAAAAATTCTTGCTGAAAATGCGTCGGCGGCCAAAACAAAAATCGAAACCAAATGCATTTGCATTTATTGTTGTTCATGCAGCAGCAGCAGCAATATTTGCCATGCAATGCAAAAGGCATAACCGTTGATGGTAATGGTCGATTGGCGTTTGGCAATTTACACACATTGACCGCGATTTCTTAGTTGGTTTGGTTGCACGCGCCGCTGGCAATTAAAACACTTCATAGCCGATCGACCGGCAGTTGAGTGCGCTGGCGCTGCAGAGCGCTGCAGAACTCTCAAGTGCTAGCGTTTTGCAGCAATGATTGTAAGCAATGAGCATGAATCACACACAAATATGCGACCAAAATCAACTCAAGCTCAGCGTGTCAGTTATGCAGTTGGTGAGTGAGTAAGTCGGTCAAGTGACCATCCAAGCGTGTGTTTTACGTGTTTATGTTTGAGTGGGTGTGTGGAGTAGGTAAACTAAAAACAACAGCGATATCACCAAAAATTAATCGCGCGTCAAGTTTAAAATGTGTCACAATCACAAAACGCAGTCGCAAAAATGCAAAACTCGTAGTAAAATTGTGTTTAATGATATTTGAATAAGTGAGTGTAGCTGAAGCTGGAAATGGATATAATTTACCCAAATGTTAAAAAGTGAAAATGTGCCTATCTTAGTGTTAGGTTGTAACTTGAAAACGCTTGGAACAAAGGGGATACTTGCGTCTGCACATTTTTTGGCAATACAGTCCTGCAGTGTTTTCTCAACACGAACAAATGCTAGTAACTATGAAAGAGGATATCTCGCAGACCAACTTTGCCCAGCGGAGTACGAATCCAGAGGGTCTGAGTTTTTTCAGGCGGGCGTTAAACCCTTATACAAATAATTTTAGCTGGAGGTGCAATTACTTTATCAAAAATATCTTATAAAAAATTACTTCAAATTAAGTTTTTGAGCTCGGGTTTCTTCTAATAGCAATTTCTTTGCGGTACAATCTAACACTCTAACACCCACGAAAATGGCTGTATTTAACCCTTTTTGGCCGCTCTGGTGTAGTGGGTAGAGTGCTCGCCTGCTATGTCAGAGGTCTCGGGTTCAACTTCCAGTCCGAAAAAACATAAAAAAAAGTTTTTAATTAGTAAAAATCCAATTGTTGTGTTTCTTAAGAGCAGCGGTCACCTCTCGGCAGTGGGCGGCATAACCTCCGGGTGTATTCCTGCCATGAAAAAGCTTCTCACAAAAAATGCATTCGCCGTTCAGAGCCGGCATAAAATTGTAGGTCCACCCAATTATAATAATAATACAATGGCGCTATTATAACTCTGACGAGTTTTATGGCCGAGCTTCTCTCCCTATTCGAGGTGTGCTCCTTTTTGTTTTTCCTACTAATCGGGTGGACCTACAGTTTTATGCCGGCTCCGAACGGCGAATGCATTTTTTGTGAGAAGCTTTTTCATGGCAGAAATACTCTCGGAGGGTATGCCGCCCACTGCCGAGAGGTGACCGCTGCTCTTAAAAAACCCAATAATTGGATTTTTACTAATTAGAAAAATTTGTTTGGCTCGGACCGTGGTTTGAACCCGAGACCTCTGGCATAGCAGGCGAGCACTCTACCCACTGCACCACAGCGGCCAACCAATTAGTAGGATAAACAAAAAGGAGCACAGCTTGGGAGAGAAGCTCGGCCATAAAACTGTTCAGAGTTATAACAGCGCCATTGTATTATTATTAGGGCATGGAATTTCATGTACTAAAAAAATAAAAAATATGCGCATAAAAAGTGCAACAAAAACTGAGAAATATGCATGAAAAATCAAAAAAAAATGCATTAATTCAAATTCTTCAACTTCAGATAATTCATGTTTATTGAAGTTACAATAGTTAAATAAATTAGGTACAAACATTTTTTAATTCAATTTTGCTCTTACGTTGTACGTTTATACATATGTATGTATATGAATGTATGAACATTTCATAATTTGCAAAGGTTAATCCTTATTTAACGATTCATTAGCGTACACAATGAAATATTTTTTCATATTCTCAAAAAGAAACTTTGCCGATTCGGTCGAAAAAAGCTCTTATACATAGAAAACGAACGTTCTACATCCACAGAGGTAATAGGAGCATGTTTGAAAACGGCTCTTTGTCGACAGGTATTCACCGTATCGAAAATACTAATAATAGCCGTGTTCACACGAAACTCTATTCGTCGCCAGATGGCTGTTATGCATGAATTTCGTTTGTATAAAACTGTCAACTAGCAAATTACAAAAATAGGCAATATAATGCGAAATATGTAATAAAAAAATGCAAACAACGCAAAATATGTAAAAATATGCGTATATGACCAAAATATGCAAAATGTGCAAAAACATTTGAATGCCATTTTTAAGACAATTTCACGATTCGCAAAGATTGTTTATTTATTTGGCTCTACCTAAATCTAAGAAAAACAT
Organism: Urophora cardui; assembly: GCA_960531455.1. Classification (NCBI taxonomy): domain Eukaryota; kingdom Metazoa; phylum Arthropoda; class Insecta; order Diptera; family Tephritidae; genus Urophora; species Urophora cardui. The sequence continues at coordinate 52,044,210 of OY482673.1, forward strand.
ATATTTGCATAGATTTCCATGCCCTAATTATTATTATAACCCTTTTTGAAAACGCGTGGCGAGAATAATAATTAAAAATGCAGATAGAGGGTTAAAATATTCCACAAGGGGTTCCCTTCTCTCTTTTGACAAATCTTTGGAAAGACAGATATTACACGGATATACTAATACCGAATTTTCTATCACAATTGGGTATATATTTGAGAAATATCTTGCACTCAGCAATCAGCGTCAGAGTGGGAGGTGGTGTTTGAAGGCGAGTATGTAGTATTTACATATGTATCGAGAATAATCAGTTAATGGCACACATACACACACACAGACACACAAATCTATAACTATGTATGTACGTATATGTACTTAATCATTTGCACGCCTTTTTTCACCTTCAAAAGCCGGCCAGAAAACTAGCCAACCAACCTGTAAGCCGCCAGCCATTGCTTCTCAAGTGCATTTACAAGTGCAGCTTTTTATTTGCATTACACATGCCAATATTAATGTTCTTTTTATAAGTAACATACTTCACTGGTAGCAAATAGTTTTCTTTTATATAGCCAGTAGTGGAATTAAGATATTAGGAATACCTCATTTGAGGCCAAGGTAGCCTAAAGTATTGATTATAATCTGAAAAGGCAGCATTCGAAATTTTTTTTTTTTTTATACATCAAACTCATTTTTTTATTACATATTCACACACCAATTTTTTTCAAGCAACATTTGCCGCTGCTGGTTATACTTTTTTTTCATGTATAAATATCTACATATTCATATATGCGTGATTGCTTATCGGTGATAAATTGCGTGCAATTCGTTTTTCATTGTAATAGAATCGCAATTTCTTACTGAAAATTTGTTGTTATTGTTGTTGTTTTTGCTTTTGTTGCTGTTAGTTGGAAATACGGCTAACGATAAATAGATATCTGCACATAGAAATGGCCTAGAAGCTAAAGATTTGCCATGAGATGACCATTTTGTTCGACTGCGTTCGCGTTGGTTTTTGTTGTTGTTTGTGTGTGGCTGTGTATCGATTGTGTTGCGCACGTAGCAGCTTTTAATAATAACAATAATAAATAAATAAACAGATAAAAAATGCGCAAACTTGTGAAAATGCTTAATGTCAATATGTTTATGAGTTTATGTGCTTACACATGCGAGCAGTTGTTTATCACTATGTCAATTGGCTTATGTGGCCCATGTCAATAGGCAAATGATTTAGCTAAAGTAAATGTGTCATTGAAAATTGTTTATGCATCCACTTTTAGTGCATACAAGCCAATTAAGTTTTTGTTTGTTTAAAATTTAGCTTTTTTGTGTTTAGATTAAGCTTTTTATACTTGCTACTCTCCTTTTAAACTGTACTAAGTTCGTTTCTTAAGTCTTTCGTAAAATTTATAAGAATCCTAAGGTAAAGTAATGTATTTGCCTTCTGCCATTCGCAATGGATTAAAAAGTGTTATAAGCCGACTAAATTGGTAGAAGAGGAATAGTTCTAGCACAAAAAGAGTCCAATTAAGTTACTGTGTAGTCGCCAAATACGCCGAATGTTCGCTAGTAATCGCTAAGATGGTTTTCTTTCGCTTGTGTGCAGAAAAGTGACGCATAGACGACGACTATTAATTCAATATATTATAGCTATGTCAAGTGATAGTTTTGCTAAGAAATAACAAATAGTTTTTTGAACTCAAAAAATATAAAATAAAAATATTTTGACAAAAATATAAGAATAAATCTTTGTGGAACCCTTACAGGTATGACATAAGTATGTGCGCATAAAAATCATGACTCAGCCACACTTCAGCCAAAGAAAAAATCACATAAAATGTAAGCACATAAATATTCGTTTACGACGCGCTTTCATTAAATTGGAATTCGCATTAAAATCACTTTTTCACTAGTTCATCACTATCAGCGTTTCTAATCTTTCGCGCGGCTGACTGCCCTTCAACATTATATAAAAAAAAGTTAACCAAAATTTGTGCCGCAAATACTGAATCAGCCAAAATCGTATTAAAACACTTTATTTTTATTTCTTTATCTATATTTAAAAATCTCTTTGCAATAACAAAAATACTTATAAAAATAACATAAAACTGCGCGCAATTGCTGGCTGGTGGCATCAAGCCACTCTGACTCTTATGCGACCCTCATCAAAATTTGAAATTTTAAGCAAACAACACGAATGAGAAACATAAAAGGTTGCTGCGGAAAAGAATTAGAAATTAAAACGGTATCTAAAAATTAGCTACAAAAGACAACAATAATAAAAAAAAAAAAGATTGCCACAAAATTACGAAAAAAGGTATAAAGCAGCAAAAAAGCAGTGTACATATATAAAAATAATACGAGAGAGATAATACAATTCAACTGTTACATTTGATTCAATTCCGCACTCAATTCATTCGTTTCTATTGTCCAAGCTTTTCAATCCAAGTATCTAACTATTCAACCATCAAATCATTCACCCATCCATCCATCTATCCGACCAACCATCCAACATTCACAGCACAGCTGACAAAGCAACTGCTCAGCATCAACTTGAGCAGCGTCTCAACGCTACACCAGGCAATTTGATATGAGATAATAAATGCGAAACGTTTTTTTTTTTTTTCATATGATCTTTTGCTGTTTTGTTGTTACTTCTATTTCACTTATAAAGGCGCATGTGCGGTTACAGTGAACTGCGAGTACTCGTGTATATGCATGTAAAATTCTGTGTCGCATATTTTTCTAAAAGCCCCCTCACTATGTGTCTAAATTTATATTCAACACGTATGTATGTATATATGTAGATAAACATTTCAACACAAAAAGCAAAACAAGCGATTGAGCACTAGCTATATTTGCGAAGAAATCTTACGAGTATGAGTCATAAATAAGAACATAACAATTTGCATTAAAAATCATTCGCAATGATTTTATTGGCTCGAGCGATCGTAAATCTTTTGTGGTTACAGCGCGCTCCACTGAAGCGTACATATTTGTGTATGGCTGTGTGATTGTATGTGAGTAGGTAAAAAGTGCCTGCATGTGTGTTAAAATATTTGCGTTGAAAAGTGTGCTTAGGCAAATCTACATTGAGAAAAATTTTGTTATTAAATATTCAGAAATATTGGGTCATATTAATAAAAGCTGAGCATTTGCTTTTACTTAAAATTTGAGACTTTTTACTCAAATTCTGAAATTTGGTTCATACAAATTGATGTCAAATTTCTAAAATCTTAAATAAAAGTATTTGCTTAGTTTTTATTAATACGGCCCAATATCTTGTGTGCACATAAGGACGAAAGACCCCCTACATGCACACAAACGTAGTAAGAGCGAAATGTAAAATTTCATTTCAAATACTTTTGCACATATTTTGCAATTTTTCAACATTATTTACACACCGTTTTTTCTCTAAGTGCATCATTAGCATTTTCACTTACTTGACTATCATTATTCATTTGCAAAAATAAGTGCTCGATCTTCAAGAGTCTATTTTGCAATGACAGTTATGTGCATAAAGAAGGGAAATGTTCGCTATTTGTTTTGCTTGTTGTTGTTATTTTATTTTGTTCTGCTATGTTATTGTTTATGCAGAATTAAGTAGCACATGCCAGTATTTTGGTTTTGAACATTTAAACGAGAGCCACTCACTTAACACACATTCACTGCGCCATTGCTTGCAGTTCGGTTGAGAAAATACACAAAAATATTTCAATTCAGTTAAGTGGCAACGCTATTATTGAAAAAAAAAAATGCATGTTTAAAAGTACATAGCTAAATTTAAATTGGAATTTTATCGCGAGCGTTTATGTAAAGTATACCGACTTTGCTAAAGGTTAAAATTGTACAAAAACTGAAATCTATAAAAAACAAAGATGCATGAGTAATGGTAGTGTATTAGTTAATCGGTTAAGAACAATAAGGATAAACAAAAACGCTTATGCAAATTTAGCTTATTGGTGGGGATATGCCAAATAATTTAATGCTGCTGTTACTTACATACAGGATAAGTCAATAGTACTTAAGTTTAAATATTATCATAACTAAAGCTTTCTTAATTCAATCTTTTTGTTTGTTTTTTTTACTTATTTCGTCTATTTATTCGAATTATAAATCAAGTGTATTCCTTCAGGCAATAGCATATTTTTCTTTTGAGCAAAACTAATACATTTCTAAAATATTAGCCAGAATTAGTATTGACATCTAATGGCTACCACTGTTTTACACAATTACATACTCCTGCATATACTTGGGAACAGCGGGCAACTGCTTAACTTGTTCTCTTCAAGCGCGCATTTCAAGGCAGTGGGTTTGCGTAGGCCATCTACATACATAACTAGTATGTAACTGTGAATATGTAACACTTTATGAGCATTGCATGTGCACTGAGCATGTGACATGCATGCAACACAGCGGTAGTGGCAACAACTATGTCAATTTTGTTCATAATTTACACGCAATTTTTTAAGATGTTGGAATTTTCTGTGTTAAAACAAAAAATACTATTGAAGCAAAGTACCAACAAACGGGCTTTTGCCGAAATTTTATTGCTATTTACAGTAAAGCTGATAAAACTGATGACAGTAGAGCCTAGACTAGGCCCCAGCGGAACCATACTTTGAAAATATTATTATTGAAATTTGAATATTCGAAATTTCATGCGAAAGTTATTATTCAATATCTCAAATATTTTTATCCAGTTTTAATTAGGTAAAAAATGCAATGAATTTAAAGCCCAACTCCTCTTAACCCTGAAACATTTTTTTACACCTATAATGAAAATGAAATGGTGTTATAACTTTGTGCCGAAATACAAATCTTGAAAGTACCAAAGGCGAGACAGACCCACCAAAATATATACCACTATGATCAGGATCTTGAGCTGAGTCGATTAAGCCATGTCCTTCTGTCTGTCCGTCTGTTTTACCGCAAACTACATCATTTCCAGATGGATTTTAGAAAGCGTAAACTGGATTTTAGAAACGACACTTGGATTTTAGAAAGGGAGAATTGGATTTTAGAAATGTTAATTGGATTTTAGAAAGGGGAAATTGGATTTTGGATATGTCAGTTGGATTTTGGAAATGTCAGTTGGATTTTGGAAATGTCAGTTGGATTTTAGAAAGCGTTAAAAGGACTTTAGAAAACGTAAATTGGATTTTCGAAAGCGTGAATTGGATTATAGAATGTGCGTGTAAAAAAATTTTACACAGAATTTTTCGAATAGAAATTCTTTATTGCATATGAAGGTATAATGTATGTACATATACGTAATTATATAAATTTTGGAAAATCCAATTTACAGTTTCTAAAGTCCAATTTTCCTTTTCTAAAATCCAATTGACATTTTTAAAATCCAATCTTCCCTTTCTAAAATCCAGTTGGCTATTCTAAAATCCAATTTCCCTTTTCTAAAATCCAATTGACATTTCTAAAATCCAATTTCCCCTTTCTAAAGTCCAATTGACATTTCTAAAATCTAATTTCCCCTTTCTAAAATCCAGTTGACGCTTTCTAAAATCCATCTGGAAATGCTGCAGTCCCTCAGTTTTTGAGTTATCTGCTTGAAAATTAGAATGTGAGTGTGTTTTTAGGAGAAGCTGATCATTTGTCGGAATCGGCCGAATCGGACCACTAAAACATTTTGGTCTTGTCGAGGACTTGTGTTTCAGAATTAACGAAGACCTGTCTGCTATCTCGCAATGGGCCTGTGATAATGGTCTGCGTTTGAATGCTGCGAAATCATTTGTCTTGCCGGTGTGTAGTAGTACTGTACATACTTTAGATATTCCAAAACTATTTGTTGGTGAAAGAGCTCTGATGTTTACTAACAAAATTAAAAACTTAGGCTTCATTGTTAATTCAATGTTAAATTGTTCCGACCATGTAAATAGAATTGTGAGTAATGTTTATTCTGTTTTACGTAGATTAAGAATGTCTGCAATGTTTACACCTTTGGAAACCAGAAGAAAGCTTGCTATACAGCTCATTGTTCCTCATATCACATATTCTGAGCTGGTTTATAGCAAGCTTGATTCTGCATCTGCCCATAAAATTGATGTATTATACAATAATGTAACTCGTTATGTGTATGGTTTGAGAAAGTACGACCACATCTCCTCATGGAAAACAAAAGTTCTTGGATGTGGTATTTTTGACTATATCTCTGCCAGGAACTGTATATACGTATATAGGCTCTTGGAATTCAAAACTCCAAGATATCTTTATGAGAAGTTGCAACTTGCTAAGTCCAACAGGCACCTTAATCTGATTATCCCTAGGTATTCCAGCTTGTGTTCATCCAGAATTTTTTTCATTAATGCTGTGAGGCTATGGAACTCCATTCCTGACGCTGCCAAGGCAGGGCTGAACAGGGGAAACTACAAAACAGTGATACACAGATACTTTACTTGCACATGATGGATGAGATAAAAATTAATTGTCCTCCTTATCTATTGTTTCATCTATCTTTTCTTCCCCTTCCCTTCTTTCCCTTTCATTTCAAATAGATGTAGAAATGTATTTATGTATATGTATGTATAGGTCTACTTAAGTCTAATTATAATTTTTATAAAAACCTTAGATTTAAGATTGTAAAATGTAATAATGTACCAATTGATGTGTTGTAAAAGAGTTCTTCTTAAAACACAACCGATAGTTGATTTTAATAAATAAATAAAATAAATATATCTCCCATACAACCTTTTGTTCAGATATGGACATTTTGGGGTATGACTTCTCCACTTAAACAGCTAAGCACGTAAAACACGTAAAAATTTGCAGTGTTTGTACCCATATGGTCCTAAATGATGTTACCGTGAACTGTTAAGGTCAAATGTGTAAATTAAATAAAATCAGAGCCATTCATGAAAGGTATGAAGTCTTTGGTACGACCGAAGGCAGTCGCGCTCTCTCAGCCTAAAAGCCTCAATGTATTAAGTTCGGCTGACAAAGCTTCGGGCTTAACCTACTAAATTACATATATAATAGATACCTCAGCAAACAGCTGCTTAAAAACAAATTTATTTCTACATAATTGGCAGATTTATCACATAATAGTTCACGCATATTCACGAATACACAATTTTAAGTAACAACTTTGACGCCCATTTCAATGCCTCGCAAACGCAGCTGCCCGTCAATAATATTTCAACACTTCAACACCTTTGTTTTAAAGATGTCTATTATTAAAATGTATACAAATGTACAAAAGTAGAAAGAGAGAAAGATATAAAATAATTCATAAAATACAAAAAAATAAAAATGATGAACCGAACGCTTTTAAAATTATCGCAACAACAAAAACAGATGAAGGGCTATAAAAACCACAAAGGCAGCGCTCGTTAAAGATTGAACTGGAATAAAAGAAAAAAAACACAATACAACAGAAAAGTTAGTTAAAAAAAAAGAACTAGATTTTTTTCTACAATATACATTTAGGAATTTCCTTGTTTCTGTATTTATATTTTTTTTGTTTTTGTTGAGTACACTAAAAATGCAGCCGCCTGCTGACTGCTGGTCTGCTTGCACACCATTAATACAAAACCATATGCCACACTCTAGTTTTTCCAGCTTTTTATGACTTTCTTCTTGTAAACATGTCTGTCTGTTATACATACATATATATGTATATGTGTATAGCTTTTCAACATCATGTAGGTATGTGCACGCGACATAAACGTGCAACATCACGCCGCATCGCGTGCCACTCACGCGGGACGATATGGTAGACATACTGCATGCATGTATGTTTGGTTGTTTGTTTGTTTGTTTGTTGGTGTTTTGTGTTCATATTATGTCGAGAAATAGTAGTAATAGTTTGAACACTATAACAACAGCTACATAACATAATCATAACCATAAATTTAGCATGGCAGATAAAAATCGATACATTTAAAAATGCTTTAAAGAGTAGTGGATGGCACTACCGTTGCAGTGTTTCGTATACTATAACCCGTATTGCTTGTATTCGATACAGATAAAATATTTTCCACTCATAATGGTGCTAGTACTCTATTTCTGCCGTAGAAATACCATGTAGCAACATGATGCCCGCAACATTGCATCAAACAGAAACTATTTGTTTCTAGACAATGTTGCTATCAAAAATACATGCCTAAAAATGTTGCTAACGACATTTTTCTTTACTAAAGGGTATACAATATTTATTGCCAACCAAAAGAAATTCACTTTTTATATCCTCAAAAAAAAAAAAAACAACAACTCTAAACACCTACACATTAGCTTTTATAGCACAAAGCAAACTTTTTGGTTGGCTGACGTCATTCGAACTCGCGATACCTCGAAGTTTTTACGTTAATGATGCAACATTTCATTAATTTTTGTGTACATACGTGTGTATAGCTGCAAAAAATAGCAATAACAACAACCAAAAGGGAATAAGGCAAATGTCTTGAATCCGCTCGCGCTAGTCGCCATTGAGCAGCAGCGCCACACCGCAAACCATATCCTGTGCTGTCACATATTTAGCACCTTTTAAACCCCAAATGAAACGTTATCCTGCGACTATAGACTTTTACGTTTTTTATTTTTTCTTTTATTTCAACTTAGCGCGTGCACACGTTTATACGCTATTTAAACGGTGTTAATAGCCTTTTCGAGTTAACAAACTGCAACAGCGCAAGGAACTTAGGGGGAAATAAAATAAAGTCTGTACACAATGAAGGGGATAGCAAATAAGTAATAGCAATACAGTGCAAAAGGGCCGTAAGTCAAATGTAGAGCCTATTATTTTATATGAAGTTTTTTGTTGATGATAATATTGTTGGTGTGATTTGTGATCCCGAAAGGCTTTCAAAGCGGAGAAATGGAAAGTGGGTTTTGATTGGGCCATAAAAGAGCGTTAATAAAATTTGTACAATTCTGTATGGTTTGTGTATACAAAATAATAAGCTTAACGTGTAAAAAATATTATATAAAAATAAAATAGATTTATAAAATTGTTAACCACGAATAATTGTATGAAAATGCCACTTTAAACTATTTTTAAGACCTCTTTTATTTCTTATGTATAAGGCCGCTAGCCTCTAACAGTTCGCAAGCGACCGCACAACAAACACTTTTTTAAAATCTCGCCTTCAAAAATGAATGTTTAGAAACTCAATATTCCACTCAAAAAGTGCTCATCCTCTAGCTAAACCGCATCTTTTTTGACCGATGTACTTTGTATTCCATATACATTTGTGAAATCCAGCTCATTCTCGAAAGGATATTTTAATGAGATAAGGGAGCTTTGAAAAACTTCAAATTTTTTCTTGTTACTATAGGTAGTAAAATGTGGATTTCATATTTTAGAATCAACTTCGGGTGGAAATGGAAAACAAAATTTGCTTATAAGAAGTTAATGTAAGAACGTTGTGGGCCATTACCTTTGTTGACTAGATATTAGTTCTCTGTACTACAGCGCAAACAAACCTAAAAACTATTCAAAATATTCCAATATTCTTATAATTAGAAAATCACTTAGCCAAGTCTCATATAAAAAAAATGCCTGAAATACCGAAACTAGGAAAATTCATCATTTTGCATCACTCACTATCGTTGAACGGACTTGATATATGTATAGCCAAAATGCTCTTAGCCACACGTTCATATTTGTCTACACAAAATTCGAGTCATCAAGTCACACATAAAAGCCACTTACCCCCCTACTCGCCGGACCTAAAGACAAGAACACAAAATTTATGTGAACTATAAACAAACGCATAATGTCCAGCCATTAATCGCGACTCATCCTTTTATCGTGCAACCGGCTGCCCGGTTGGCCGGTCAACAGACGCTACGTGTGTGCCACAAGCGAACAAACATTCGTGTAGCAACTAACAACCACAATTTTCAATTTACTAAAGGATGAGCTCGCCAAGCACACACATAGGGATTCGTTTTTGCTTTTGCATTTGCGTCTTTCGGTAGTTTTTGGCTTTAAGCAATTTCAGTTCTTTTTTTAACACGAGGAGGCGTATGGTCAATGCTAAAAAACTATGTATACATAAAAAAATAAAAGAAAACAAAAAACAAAGAAAGGTAAATCGTATATTAGCACGCGACCACATAATTTAATTAGAACTTGTGCTTTAAACACTCACACGCACACACACGCACACACACCTAACAAACAAAGGAAGCGTAGCGAAGTAGATGAGCACATGCGCCGCAAAGGATAATGCAGTGTAAAATGTTCCAGTTTTGGTGGTGATTATGATGTGTGGCGAGTGGTGTTGGCTTGATGGCTAACCAGTTGTTGGCTGGTTGGTTTGGTAGACTGGCAAAGTAGTCAATTAGGGCATATTGAATTTTTATGGCATGTAGAATGGCTTTTGTTTTTTTGGAGGTGTCATGAGTGGATATTGTGCAGTAGTGAAAAGCAAAGCATAATCCATTTATGTATGTTGGTATACATATATGAATGGCAGGGTCATCCTGGCAGGCATACTCATTTTATGGTGCTTCCCTTCAACTACGTTGTGTTCTGTCAGTTTGTGTGTGAATGTAATGTTTTCGTCGTTGATCTTGGCTGATATGTTGGCCGTATGACATACGGTTAATGACTTTGTTAACTTGCAGCAAAGATATTCATCTAACTATGTTACTTACTATGCTAACATACATATGTACGTAGATGAGTACATACATACACATACCCCGCAAACAGATTCGTAAGCCTAAGCTGTTAAAACTGGAAGACGCTGGCAGAATTTCTTGATGTTATGCGTTGATTCGCTCTACCCCAGATGATATTTTAATACTTGTTTTTCTGTTATACGTTCATATCTCAAACAGAGAGTGAGGAAATTGAGTTTTAAGAGCAAACATGGCAAAGAGAGCGCAAGGTGTTGTGAGCGTCAAAATTGCGTATGTCGAAGGAAAGCTTGTCGCTTAGAAAAAATTAATATTCAGTTTGTTTTCTATTGGCATGAAAGCAAGTGTTTGGTTAAATTCGCACACTTATCTCATATATGTATTTAACGTATGAATATTAACATTTGAACCATGGCAAAATATATTTTTAACTATTAAATAAGCCGCAACGTTTAAGTTGTGCAAAAATGTGAATTATGCAGCTAACCAAAACGCATATTTTTATTTTCCCTTATTATAAGGCATTAAAACACCACACATGGCGAATAAGCCATATTATAAGATATATATACACCAAAAAGGTCTTATTATAAGGAATTATACCGTGGAAAATAAGCCTTGGGAATAACAGCCAATAAACGTTATTTTAAGTCTTTGCCCATACAAACTTTGTTCGCTTAGAATTTTCAGTCATTATTTCATAAGTTTTTATATATTCTCGAATAACCCTTAAATAAGCTGTCGATTTTTTGGAAGGTGTTATGCACACATTTACTACGATGAGCGTTGCATGCGTGGCGAGTGATGAAGTGGACATATTTCTGACATTATAATTAATTAGTGCATTACAAGCGAAAAAAAAAACAAAAAATTTTGATAAATTGTTGAAATGATAAAAAAGTTAGGAATAGTGAACCAAATATAGGAAATTAGTAATGAATTGGAAAATAATTTATAAATTTAATTAAATATGTACACTGTTATAAATATTGGAATATTTTTTAAACTTTGATTTGGTTTGAAAGAAATTTAAAACTTTTTTTGGTTAAATTTTGAACCTTCGAAAGTTTAAAAGTTTCTTATTCCTTTTTGGTTTAAAATTCAAACTTATGCCACAGCCAGACGACGCAAGAAATTACTTTCAGAAAGTGAAAAATTCAAATTTTTGTATTTCAAATATTTCAAAGTAATTTTTTGAATAAATTTCATATTTTAGGGCCTTATTTTGCAAAACGCAACGCGACGCAACGAGTCACCCAGAGTCACTTATTGTCGTGTTCGTATTTTGTATCTCTTTAGGTGACTGAAAGTGACTGTAAGTGACTCGAAGTGAATGTGTTACGTTTTTTGGTGAGTATGTTACGTTTTTGGTATTTTATAAAACAAAGTGATGAAAACGGTCACTTTAACTGTCAAAAGAGTCACTTCCTTTTGTTCGAGTGAGCATTCAATATTGGTTAATTTGCAACGGCTAAAATTAGCCAATTTAAAAAAAACGGGGTATCAATCGACGCGTTTCAATCTCGCGAACCCGAATATGATGCTGAACAAATTTTTTCTTTGATTTAAATTAAACAGTTATTAATAAAAACGTTTTAACTTTACACACACACGAACACACAAATGCATCTTATTTTTTAACACTGAATAACACGTACATATGTATATTTATATTAACACACACATTTTTTTAATATGTTGCATATACTGTGTAAATATTTTATTCAAAAAAAACAAACTAAACAAAACACGTACATATGTACATATGTATTTACACATAATGTCAACAAATATTTTTTTTTATTTTTGTTGACTTCCCATTAAACACCGAAAAAAAATTCTCAAACGTTGAGAAAATATTGTTACTAAATTTGAGAATCAGCATATGAATAAGTTGAAAATAAACATATTTTCATGTGTTCATCAAACATTGTTTATCAATTTTAGAATAACTTACAACACATTTGAAAAAAAAACTTGTTTCACATTTTGTATCATTTCACGAATTTCATCATGTCAAGGTTTCAAGGAACGAAGAAATTTTGTATGTTTGCAAATTTCAATCAGCGTTCGTTGTTTTACTTCAGCAGTTGCGGTTGAAATGATGATGGTTGAAAATGATTGTGTGTAATAATGATTCTGTATTTCTTACTCTTATTTTATTTGTTTGTTGCTTTTTGTGAAGTTACACAAACATAGTTTGTTTCTCATATGTATGTATGTATGCATATTAAAAAAGATATGTATTAATATACTCATGTGACTGTACAAAAGGCACCGGCGAAATTCACCCGCACGGGTAAATGAAAAACATCACATCAGAGTACAAATATGTAATACATATGTACATACTAGAGCTCTCGATTTTTTTTTGAACATTTTCGAGTAGCCCGAACAATTGTTGTTCAAATGCTCGAACAGTTGTTTGTTTGTTTATTACCCGTATGTTTGTACGGGCATTTGAACAATTCGGGTATTTTGAAGTTTGTTTTTTTTCTTTTGTTTATTATTTTTTTTTTATGTGTAGTTTTTTATTTTTGTTTTTCCGATACACATTTTTTTTGTTTGTAAGCTCGAATGCTCGAATGTTTGTACGGACATTTGAACAACAAACGGGCTGCAAACAAAAACGATTAGATCGAATTGCTCGATACCCCGGTATCTAGCCGGCTATTTATTCCTTTCCATTTCTGCGCTCATAAAACAAACTCTCTCACTATCCCTCAATTTTTCTGTACTCTATAGTACAAATATGTAATACATACATGCATCTATTGATTGCATTCCCTTTCGTACCAACTTTGAAATTGGAGAAAATGAAATCTATGAAATTGAGAATCAGCCCGAAATCCCAAACTAAAAATGTGCCTCAAATGAACCTCAAATTGAAAATGAAGAAAAATGTTTATTGGGTTGCAAGCTGCCAATTTTCCAGGGTTAACCACTCAATAAAACAGTTCAATAAAAAACAAAACACACCAAAAATTACTAAGGAAATGAAGAAAATCAGAAAAGTGGTAAATAGGCTACGTAAAGCGTTTGACAATCGTCGAGACTAGTGTCACGGCGTTTTGTAAAATAAGGGCGTAAATCATACAATTTTTTTCATTTAAACTTTTAAGGTTTAAATTCTAAACTCTCATTGGTCGTAAAATTTTATTTCAACAAAAAAATTAAAATTTTTGATTTGAAATTCCAACTCGCTTTTTCGAGAAATGAACAAATTAAAATCTCATTTATAGTTATTAGACAATTTGAATGAATGACTGTGTGGCGTTGTTTGAATGGAGAAACAAACAAACACAAAATAATTATGGAAAGATATAAAATGAAGAGGGAAGAAAAGGACAAGAAGAGGAGAGGAAAAAGATACAATATGGAAAAGGAGGTTGGGTAGAACAATATGGAAGAAAAGGAGTAAAATAGGATGGGAAAGAAGATGGAAAAGCATGAAGAGGATATGGGAGCAGAAATTTTTTTTAATTTAAACCAAAAAAGGGTGTAAATTTTAAAATTTTGAAAGTCCTAAAATAAATTTAAATTTGGAATAAAATCTAAACCTTAAAAGTTTAAAAATCTGTGGCAAACTTTAAAAACTCTTTTAAACTTTTCAAAGTTTAAATTTTAGTAATTTTTCGGTCGTGTCCTATATATCGACCAAAAAAGTTTAAAATTTATACCAAAATTTATTTGAGTGTAACTATATAAGACTGTGGTTAAAAAAGTTTTTCAGGAAGAGTATCTACTTTGATTCAATACGCCTAGAAATAGATATGACTTTAGTTTAAAATCACAATATAGAGCAGAGTTATTTGCTAAAAAATTTGCTATGGTAAACACATTCGTTAAGATTATGCATACAATTTCTAAATTTTTATACTCAGCTGTACTAGTACACAGAGTATTATAGTTTTAATCACATAACGGTGGATTGTAACAGAATGAAATAATCAAGATAGGTATAGACTTATATATATCAAAATGATCAGGGTGAAAAGAGAAATCGATTGAGCCATGTCCGTCCGTCCGTCCGTCCGTCTGTAAACACTCTAACTCGCGCAAAAATTGAGATATTTTGATGAAATTTGGAATGCAAGTTGGTATCGAGACTGGGACGGTTGGTATTGAAAATGGGCGAAATCGGACCATGACCACGCCCACTTTTCTTATATAGAAAAAATCGGAAATTTGGTATCTCAGTTACTAATATAGGTGGAGCGATAAAATTTTACCCACGTGTTGAGCTAAGGCCCCTAGAAAGAAATCTGATGAAACTTTGGAAAATGGGCGGTCCCACGCCCACTTATTAAGGGTCAAACCTTGAAAGTTTTATATGTCATAACTCAGAAACCATTGAAGATATATCGATGAAATTTGCTACGCGTGATTTACTTACTTCGGCAAACGTTTGGACGGAAAATAGTTAAAATCGGTTGACGGCCACGCCCACTTTTATATATGTATATTATAAAGTGACCTAATAAAAACATTTTAAGCCATATCTCTGTCAAATATAAAGCTCTATCATTAAAATTTTGTCGCGTGAGTCCAACTATGGACATAAAACAAAAAACACAAAAACTTTGGAAAATGGGCGGTGCCACGCCCACTTATTAAGGGGCAAACATTGAAAGTTTTATGAGTCATAACTCAGAAACCGTTGAAGATATTTCTATGAAATTCGGTACGCGTGATATACTTACTTAGGCAAATGTTTGGACGAAAAATTTCCAAAATCGGTTGACGGCCACGCCTACTTTTATATATGTGTATTATAAAGTGGCCTAATGAAAACATTTTAAGCGATATCTCTGTCAAATATAAAGATATATCATTGAAATTTTATAGCAGGAGTCCAACTGCGGACATAAAACGAAAAACACAAAAATTTCGGAAAATGTGCGTGACACCGCCTCCGTTCGGAAGCAGGAATATACGAGATTTCTGAGCCCATAACTCGACAAATAATTTATATATAATCACGAAACTTGGTGTGTACACTTTTATTACTTGTGGTAATACATGTTAAAAATTTTAGCGAAATCGGTTGACGACCACGCCCACTTTTATATATGGGTACTATAAAGTGGCCTAATAAAAATATTTTAAGCGAAATCTTTATCAAATATAGAGATAATTCATAGAAATTTTGTGGCATGAGTTCCACAATAGACCGGAAACAAAAAATATAAAAATTTTGGAAAATGGGCGTGGCACCGCCTCTTTTTAGACAAAGGAATATACGAGATTTCTTAGCCTATAACTCGACAAATAATTGAGATATTATAACGAAACTTGGTTTATACACTTTCATAACTTGTCTTAATAGACACGCAAAAATTTAATGAAATCGGTTTATGACCACGCCTACTTTTTAACAAAGATATTTCTGGAACACCCTTTAGGAATTTGTAACGTGACATCTTTGTAACTAGAAGTCAAAAAGGAACGAAATTTTGCACAAAGAATAATATTCATATGCTTAGTTGGATGACTGATAAAAAAGTTCGAAATGGGCGTGGCTACGCCCACTTTATACGGCACTCGCTTTATGTAAAATACGCCGTGTTTCCATTAAACGCAAACAAACAATGAAAGCATACAGCTGAGTATTTAATGTTCGATTCCACTCGAACTTAGTCTTCCTTACTTGTTTTTTAAGTAGCAACGTGTATGCGAATTTGTATTTGAAATTATTAATGTATTCATGTACATAAATAATAAACTATGGAAAAGTTAATTTGTGGTACATTTTTTTTTGGTCGAAAATCTTCTATATATATAAATTTGGGTGAATGAAGTAATACAAATTTCTAAAGTGTTAATCTCTTTCCTTTGCTTCTGATCGTTCTTCTTCTTTTTTTTTTAATTTTACACATTTAACCTATTAAAAAAATCACATTAGAAAAGATAACTTGAAAGATTGTGTATTTTCCATTGCTAAATTCAGCTCAAAATCTAATCAATGAAATTTACATGTATGCTTGTATAAATATCCAATATGTTAAGCTTTAAGTGAATCAAAATAAAACTCATAAATATTCAATTTTGAAGCAAAAAGACCGAAACGAGTGAGGAAGCAACAATAGTAGATGAAGCAATACATATATATGTATGTATGTGCATTAATATTAATTTATATTGACATTAGCCGTCAAGTTACTATAAACTCATCTCTGTCATGCATAGCCATTAGTTGCTGTTAGCTTTGTATGTTTTTAAGAATTTCGTGTTGATGTTTCTCTGTATTTTTTTTTTTTTCAAATCAACAACACATTTGTTAACATGTGTAAAATTAGTTTTCGCTGTTTTTGTTTATCTTATCTAAAGTTACAGACAAATTTCAAACAATGTCTCTTATAGACAAGTACGAAGCTGCAGGTATATTTAGTAAACGTCTCGGGCCGCTCATTCAGCGAAGACATTCAACACACAACAAAAGGTGTCAACTAATTTTAATATTATTGTAATAAATTTAATTTTTAATGTTTTTACCACATTTAAAGGGAAAAATAAATTAAAAGTATTATAACAATTTAATTTATGCTAATGCGCTAAACTTGTATCAAAGTAGCGTTAACAGAGCAGCACTCATAACTACGTAAGAAGGCTGTTTTGCATCAGAGTAATGTGGATGAATGTAACGTGTATGAATAAATAATATATAATGAGAATGATGTAAGTATATGAATAAACGTTTATACATATATGTATAAGTTTTCAATATAGCAGCAATGCCCCCTAAATAAGATTGTATGCAGAAGTGTAATGTGACTTTAAAATGACAATGGAATGCTAGTGCGAAATATTGTGTAGCAATAACGTATACGAAATTAATAAAATAAATACGGAATCAAAAGTTTTTCCATTAAATTCTGTCATCAAAAGCAGTTTATGTATGTTTGAAACACTGTATACAATTTTTTTCACTCATCCTAAAAAATTAACTCATGACGTCATAAAAATATTATAAATCAAATAATTGAGTGCAATGAGATGCACGTGTTTTTAGTACATACATATCTACATACGTATATCTTCATATAAACCTGTTATTTTTATTAAAATATAAAATTTCGATGCACTACAACGATCGCCAAGTTATTTAGGTAGTTTCGTGTATCTACATAAAATAATTTTATTCAATTAAATTCAATGTATGCATTTGCTTTATCAAATACAAATACGCCCACAAATTGAAATATTTACTTGTAGATGTAAGTAAATTCATATACAAATTTATGCATAAATACAATTCTAGCAAATACGGTAAGCGAGAAAACACAAAACGCATTTTGTTATGCATAAATTTACATGCAATTTTTTCGATTCGATTTCGATTGACTTGAATTGAAAAAAAAAAACAAAAATAGGCAAAAAGTGCGGTTGCAAAAAAATAGAAAAAATGTAAAAGAAAAAACTTTAGATTTTCTTTTAAAATAAACAAACGCCATGTGCAATTAAGCATTTTGTCAGCGGCAGCACCAGACCAGTCAGTCAGTCAGTCAATTGTTGTGGAAATAAAACAGAAAGAGACAAGTTTTTAAATCGTCCAAATCGTGTGTGTTTGCAATGAAAACTGGTGCGAATTTTAACGCTTTACCAAAAAATAATTTGATTTAAATTGCTGTGATATAAAAAAACATAAATCGTGGGCATTACAGGCGCTAAATGTGCGCTAACAGCTGTGACCACGGAAAAAAAATAATATAATGGACAATATGTTTGAGTTAACAATTAAAGCATTTATGAAATTAAATATATATTTATGTACAAGATCATTTGAGTACACATACAAAGATATGTACATATGTGTATTGGCTCATTCCCGAAATGTGTGGAGACAAGTTTGTATCATACTTCGTGAAACTCACCGCCAGGTCGATGCTAATATAATTATAATCGAATATACCAAATATAAATTTTAGTTTCGATGGGAAACGCTTAATTGGCTTCACACAGGGCTAACAATTCAGATTAAATACCATATGTGACTCCTGTGATATATCCCTTTAACCGTCTCCAAATGGCACCAACATTTATATGTGATATCATCTTATGTGTTGCTAACGATGGAGGGGGGGGGGGGGGGGTGAGACCGAATCAATTTTATTTTGGAGACCACTGTAATGTATATGTTTGGTTACTTCAAAAAGTGTTGACTTTTTATATATTTTTTATGTTTCTATTGAAATATAAAACTGGGAACCTCGCCGTTGGCAGGCGTTTTGGCGTTTATCAAGCGGTTGAAGCCGATTTGCTAAATGTACCACCTGGAAGCTTTTAGATACTATAGCAGAGATTTCCGCATTTGTTGCCTCAAAAATGCGTGATTAATAAAATTGCATGATTTATATGTGTACTAACCAAAAATAACTGTTTTGCGTAATAATGTACATACATATGTAATAATAATGAAAAATGATTTCCGCCTCTTTTATTTATTTCTTACGAGAATTTTAAACCAGAATATGTGCTTATGTGTATGTTCATTATAGAATTGAATATTGTATGCATACACGCTTCCCATGGCATCAGCGACATTTTTACATACATACATACATATGTACATACGAAAGCACAATTGATTGTGTGCGCACATTTTCAAGCCCGCCAATTTAGTCACTTGCTCTCATCGTCACAGTCATTATTCAAATATTTTTAAATTATCATTATCATTATTGTTTCTTTTTATATTTTTGTATTGCATTTCAATGAAACCGTTAATTTATAAGCGACACCAAACCGGAGCGACAACAGCTTCTGAACAGCTACGGAATTAAAATATTTCCATACTATGTATGTATGTGCTGACGCTGCTCGATCGATTTTGTAATAATAATGTTGTAGTACAACAGAAACCATAACAAAGTAATAATAATAAAAACAACAACAAATCGCAAGCGACAAAATTAAAGGTAATTTAGTGTTGATGAAAATAAACTTAATGATGCATTCATTTTGTTTTGTGGGTTCTTAGTTATTATTATGTACATTTTGTTTTTAGTGCTTTAATTTTTGTATTTTTTGTGCATTTATTCGCATTTTTGTTATGTAAGAAGCGTCGCGTTCTTATTGCCTTTGTTTTGTTTCTTGCAAACATATTTGCACTGTTGCTAAATTGACACAGAAATGCGTTCGTAATAACATGCCTTTTTCCACACACACACAATTTAGTTCATTTACATAACTTCGCGAAAATATCCAACGGCAAAGCATGCCTCTCAGATTTTATAGACATGTTTTCATTAAAATATGTAGTTCCAAATATGCAAATGCCAAGCTTTAGAGAAAAGTATAAAAAAGGTCTGAAAACATCCTCATTTCCTCATCATCAAAGTAGAATGAGCCTAGTTTTGAGTAAGTACAAGAACTTAAAGAAAAGCAACCAACGGAAGATGGAATGGACTCGGGTTCAATCCCCGGTGCATCCACTTCCGAAAAGAGTGCTGATGATCAAAAATGGTTTTTCGTGAAATAGCTATACACTCAACCTTCGCTGTAAATAGGTGTGGAATTTTTTTCCACTTACCCCAACAACCAAATATATTTAAAATAACCTTCGCGTGTGTTTGGTTTTTAAGTGGACTGTATATAAAATGAAATGAATTGAAATTCACCCGCCATCACAAAATAAACCGCACTTGCTGGCTGTTGATGCACGAAGGAATGCCGTTTATTTACATGATAATTTTATTGTTGCAAATTAAGCTTAACTAACTGTTGCGTAAATATATGTATTTACCATAAACAATTTTTGTTTTACCTTTTCTTAATTCTTAATAAAAATTAGAATTATATTTATATAGACCGCAAACAGCCCGTATCAGAGGTGAAAGTTTTTCATAATCTTCATTTGTGTTTTGTGCCGTGGAAAAAACCGCACTCTTGGGTTCATAAAAAAGCAAAACATAACAAAGTCTTTAAATTTTTAAAAATAAAATAAATACGAGTTCATTGGTATATCCATTACTGAATTAATTAATGTCTTACATTCACTTTCTATATAAAGCAAGAAACTGAAATGCACCGGAGTAAACAAAGCAATAAAAGTTAAAACCAACAAGATCGTGGCCGACTTCACAACTGTCATGGACAAAAATAGATTTTCTTCGATATATAATTCAGCAAAATTCAGGAGTACAAAAATTATAAAGTAACATGCGCTTTGCAGTCGGTTATATCAGAGCTGCATATGTATATTCCGACACCCTTTTACCTAATTTCAACCAGATGACCCAAAAACTGAGGGAGAAAAACAGGTAAACACACAGTCTGTTATCGGTCAATTGACTCAGCTCGTAATTCTGATCATATCGGTATATTTTCTATTCATTCTTGTACTTAAAGGAATCGTGCTTTCGACCAAATATTAAATGCTACATGGCACACTTAGGACCCGAAGGTCCCATTGTGATACCACGTGGATCCGAAAATCACCCTATTCGAACCAACATTTAATAATAACTAGTATCGCCTTCGACCATGCAATTTATTTTTTCAACTTTGTATTGGTACAAAAATTATTCCTTTTCGCGGAGATAAGCAACACTTTGCAAATTCCAGTTGTACCGCAACACTGATTTGCCCTTTTGATCACGGTCTGACGCGAAATCATGGTCAAAATAAAAGCAGATCTAGGAAGGTAGGCCCGGTGGCGAATTCATAAATTTCCCATGTATTTGGTTATTGTAATTGGTAGAGTGTAATATCAAAATGATATTTCGCCGTGGTTAAAATATGAATTCGCTTGGGGCTCATCCATTCCTATTGGCCATGATGTGAATTCGCTTTGATTTTGATATTACATTCTACCTTTGTAAATAAAAAAAGAAGTTTTTCGCTTCGCCGCAAAGCCTACCTGTTAGATATGCCTTGGTCAAAATTAAAATTACTCAGTGTGCTCTCCCCTATCTCTAATTTTTCGCTTTAATGGAAAAGCAATAGGGGATATTTGGCCGCGTTGATTTAGATCTGAACGTAAACTGGGCCAATGCATATAAAATAGAGAGAGCGCTTTTAAATTAAAGCGACTCTTCAACTGTGTTTACGATATTTGTAAACACGTTTACGAAATCTATTTCTCTTAACTAAAAATTTTATTTATTAATTATAAACAAATTAAATAATTTATAGAAAAAATTATATGCCTATACACTGCTCCTGACTCATACGAACACAGCCATATCAATTTTATGTGGATATGAGTATGTTAAATGTGCTAAACAGCCTGGCAATTGTTCGTATGGAAAAAATGTTAGCCTATTAATATATAGATAATACCAGGGTTGCGTGATTTTGATTTGACTGAATCACTAATCAAAAATATTTTCTGATTCTTGATTTAAAATATTTTCAAATCAAAGATAATTTTTATTTGTGATTCGTTTCAAAAAAGAATCAGAAATACTCTTTGATTCGTGATTCAAACTATTTTCAAATCAAAGATAAATTTTATTTGTGATTCGTTTCACAAAAGAATCAGAAATACCCTTTGATTCGTGATTCAAACTATTTTCAAATCAAAGATAAAATTGATTTGTGATTCATTTCTTAAAAGAATCAAAACTCTTTTTTGATTCTTGATTCAAACTTGATTTCGAATCAAGATTCTTAATAAATTTTTGATTCGAATCAAAAAATTATTTTGAATCAAAACTTTATTTTGAATCAAAACTTTATTTCAAATAAAAAATACTTTAGTACGTGATCTCATCACCCCCGCGAGTTGAAATGCAAAAAATCTAAAATTTCAACAAACGTCTACGCATTTGCGCATACATATGTATGTATGTATATACTTACATACATATATATAACGAATAAATGAATGAAAGGATGAATGAATTATGGTTGGGTGTATGCATACAAAAGAATGGTTTCGATATGTAAATATGTATGTACATACATTAGGCTGGGTCAATTTTCTAAGCCATACTGTTCGTGGAAAAATCGGATTCTGCATTAAATTCTATGAAAAATGTCTTCTAGAGCATGCCCTAAAATCAATTTCGAGCTTGCCCATTTTCGATTGAAGTTTACTATGTAGAATTTCTTACCCTCTGTATTACGTTTGTATACATACATATGTATGTATGAGCATGTGAGCGTAAATAGCAAAACTGTGAAAGCATTGATTTTTTAGCACTTCACAACTTATGCCAGTTTTTTAAACACTGGTACTCACCCCTTAATATGTAAATGAATATAGGTACATACATATGTAAATATCTCTTATACATATACACACATATGTACTTACTTATGTAGGTACTTATATATTATATATTTAACATACATTGAATGAACCCAATAAAAGAATAAAATAACAGAATTTAAAAATAAATAATAATAATGCATTTACCCAAAATGATCTCGTACTAAAAGTATATTTTATTTGAAATACATATATTTTGGATTCACTATAGGTACATACACATATGCACCCAAGTGCCCCCTGCAAAAAAGCCGAGTACTCCATGCACGCGTGTATAGAGTACTCGCTATGGACCATCCGAGTACTCCTCAACCTGCCACATTTCATATAAAAAATATGGTCCATTTAACATGGCGATGTCCCAGGCAGGGATCACAAAACTACTCCCATTTCCGCATGGCACCCGAGTAATCCAAGGATTACCTACATGGGATTAATTTACGGAGTAGGTACTAAAATTAATGAAATTTAATAATCTCTGAACAGTTTTGAAAGACTGCCAATTCAATTTGTTTATTAGCATTACATACATTCATAAGTAAGCTTTTCTTTAATAAAAATAAAATAATAAAATTTTTCTAGCGCAATCACCAGCATGTTGTGTCGCGTTCAATGTCCCTTTATTACAGAATCGTGCACGTTCAAACGAGCATGCATATGTACATACATACATACAAATGTACGCACTTGCTTCGTCGTTATCGCGATATATGTACATACATTTCATTTTCGTAGCAATGTTCGGCTAACTAAGAGCCGATGCAGTTAAACAAGTAGCTCGCTTGGGTCTATGTTTATGATCACTTTGAAAGTACTCCTACCTACCGCAAAATGGATCATATAATCCTATGATTTTTACAGGGCCTATGCACATACATATGTACATATGTATGTATGTATGTACGTACGGCGTAGCACAAACGTAAATACGACAGTCAGAAATATGTATATGTACATACATACATACACATATACATATTTGGCGTCAGCATACAATTTGACTGTTGTTGCACTTTTGATTCGAATAAAATTTTTGATTCGAATAAAATTTTTGATTCGAATCAAATTTTTGATATTTTTTTAATCAAGAATCAAAACAGATTTTTGATTCTTTTGAGAAATGAATCACAAATCAAATTTATCTTTGATTTGAAAATGGTTTGAATCACGAATCAAAGGGTATTTTTGATTCTTTTGAGAAATGAATCACAAATCAAATTTATCTTTGATTTGAAAATGGTTTGAATCACGAATCAAAGGGTATTTTTGATTCTTTTGAGAAATGAATCACAAATAAAAATTATCTTTTATTTGAAAATAGTTTGAATCACGAATCAAATTGATTCTTTATTTGAAAGTTGATTTGAAATCAAAATTGATTCGAATCACGCAACGCTGGATAATACAATGTTGTTGTTTTTCCTACTAATTGGGTGGACCTAGAGTTTTATGCCGGCTTCGAACGGCGAATGCATTTTTTGTGAGAAGCTTTTTCATGGCAGAAATACACGCGAAGGGTATGCCACCCACTGCCGAGAGGTGACCGCTATTTCTAAAAATCCAATAATTGAATTTTAATTAATTAGAAAAATTGTTGGTGTTTGTCCGGAGTGTGGTTTGAATCCGAGACCTCTGGTAAAGCAGGCGAGCACTCTAGCCACTACACCACAGCGGCCACCATCATTTGGTCTGCACAAATCTTAGAATTTTCTTGAATTCCAGTGTAAGTAGATCTCCTAGATCCCCAATTTGGTGGGCTTTTTAATGCTACAGTCACCTCCTTCCTAGTTCTGTGCAATCGAGCAGTAGGAGTTTTGTTGTTTCAGGTTCATCTTCGTCAGCAAAGGCTGTATAGTAATCGTAGAATGCAGCATTCATCCTTTCTGCATGCTTCACACGAATTATGTGGCCTGTTAATATCCCAGTCATTAGTGCATGCTCGGACCTTTCCAGTGCTAGTACACTCTTTGTCCATCTGGCGTTCCAGTTAAGCCACGAAAGCCTAGTATGGTTGCCAGTACTCGGAAAATGCCACATGGCTTCTTTGAAGAAGACCTCTTCAGTATGGGGCTTGCTGGTAGCGATAGGCATACCTAAACCCTTCCAGAACAGTGAAAGTGGAGCAGATGTGGGCCCTCTAGAGAGTTCGTCTGCAGGCACCCATAACAGGTGAAAGCCAAATTGCTCCGCCATCTCCATTACAGATCTGCGGTAATTTTCCACTGTTCTGGATTTACAAATGACAGTCCTGGCTGTCCAAGAAGATATAAAATTCTTTACATTAGCTTTTTCAAGGACTCAACGGGCTTTTTTATCGCCGCTATCTCCGCCTGGAAGATGCTGATGTGATTAGGTAAGCGAAATGACCTTCCTTCCGTCGGCTGAAAGGAGTCCTTTCTAACACCCTAGCAGTAAAATTAGAACCATCGTTGTAGAGTTGGATAGCATTGTTCGGTACCGAAGGACTCCTGACACAATAGTCTCTATGCATGTTCTTGAAGGGTATAGAAAAATAAGCAATAAAAAAATGAAAACAGAAATAAGCTTATTAAAATAAAAATTACTTGCTTAAATATGCGAATTCGTAATTACCTTGTCAAAGCATGCAATTTGAAACTTATATAAATATTTGCATCTGCATATGTGTGTACAAATTGGATGCAATAAGCCGGTCGTTCACAAAAAGAAGCGGAAATCAGTTCAAACTGAATTAGAGCGCAAAATTATTGAATATGACGACAACCCACAAATGCAAATGCACACATACGCACTTCATGCACATACAATGATTGGCACTAAACGCTTTGCCATATTTACTGTGTGTGCTTATGGTTGCTCTTATTGGGCGATTTAATTGGGACAAAATTGTCGAATCGAAATTGCAAACGTTTAGTGCTAAAAGAATATGTAAAAAAAAAAAAACACATGCAAAGCCGAAAATGCAGTGGGTTGAGGAAAGTTTGTCTAAGTTGAACATCTGTGCCGCGCACAACTAAACGCCAAATGTGCAGCATATGTATGTCTGTATGTGTGTAGAACGATACTGTGCCAATAAGCAATAGATGCGAATTTGGTTATATGAAGATTGCAAACTTCCGCTTTCAATTATGGGCAAATAATTCCAAACCAAAAGCAACAACAGCAACATATTCGAATATAAACGAGAACGCGCTGACAATCATGCACGTACTAGTTGAAAAGCCAATCACGCGCAGCCGTGCATAGGCAATAGTGCACACAAATTAAGCGGCACATCGGAAAATTTGAATTTCGATCGACATTTGCAACGTACACGTGTATACATACATACATACATGCATGCATGGAATATATACGCTCAGGCCACCAATTTTGCTCCTTTTTGTTTTGGCGCGATGTGCGTTACTATCAGCTGACAGCGCAAAAGGCAGCAAAACATTTATTGTTTTGATAGCTTCGCATTTTGTGGCAAATGTTTGTATGAGTGTATATATCTTATTGCGCAATCGTATGAACCTACACATTTAGCATAGATACACAACAATAAACAAACACAGCTGCTGCTGGCTGTGGTACAAATCGATAGACTTAAGCAACGAACTCGTGCGATCTTTTATGCTAAGCAAGCAAATGTACGGCTACGTGTGTATATGTAAATGTTGAGGTGTGCAGGACGCGCATTTACAACCCACAACATCTGTATGTATATACATATGTACATGTGCATAACTGCCATAATAGTAACAAAACAACAACAACAAGAGCAAAAACCAAAGCAGAACCACAAGAAGTGATACCACACGATGTTTGGCCATTTAAAATGCCAACGAAACAAAAAATGTCAACAAAAATAGGCGAAAAAAGTATAAGAGAGCGCAGAAAAAATCATATTTAACCCAGCAAGCCGCGCGCTGAGTGACTCATATTCGACAACAACACCAACAACAGCAACGCATAGCCGCACAGTCGACCGATCCATTCAACACAGCCTCGCCGGCAAACGGCAGTGCTTAGGTGCGTTTACAACAAATTACATGCGGCCGTGCGGCGTAAAACGTTTTAGAAAAATTAAATAAAAAAATTTAAGATTACAAAAGCAAGTAAAGAAAAGAATTGTTTTGTTCACAGCACATTTATTAAAGTGGCAAAGCGTATTGTAATTTTCCGTTACCTTTTTTTGCAATTTACGTTGCATACGCTGGCTGCCAGCGGTTTAAAAAATCACTTATCTACCATTTTGCTCACCGCAGCGGCATTTTAATAATGTGATACAAAGCAATAAGGTAGCATGCTTGTAGTATTGTGAACATGCTGAACGTAAATGCGGAATTTTCTGGCCTTTTTTATCATGCCGGGCTCGCAGAATTTTCCGCTTGAAGGCATTTTTTATTTTACAACTTTTACTAATCGCAAAAAGGTTTCAATTCTTTATCTTTATGGATTCTAAATGTTCAGCTACCGTGTCAGAGCTCTTGGCATTGAGACGGTGTCATCAATTCAAACACGGTTGCTCCGTGTCTACTTCTGCCATGATAAACGCTACTTCGTCAAATTCCATTCATCATTTCAATACTCCCGAATTTATTCTCAAAATCGAGTTTAACATCTCTAATATGAATAAATACTGACACTGAAATTTATGCTCAATATAAAGTGTTACAAACTCAATACTCAATAGTCGGTCTATGTAGCATAGTAGCCAGCGTGTTTTATTTTACGGCCATGTTGCATGGCTAATAGCCATTTTCCAAAGCGTGTGCGCTTTACAATTGTTGTTGCGTGAAAAACTGCAATACTTTTCAAATTTCTAATAGATTTTCTTACACATGCCCATACATACATACACACGTTTGCGTTGTAAAAAGGCGCACATGGCCTTTCAACATCCCAAGCACTTCCTTGCATACAAACCGTACACACATTGCTTGTTGCACTTGCGTATAGAATGTGTGGGCTTATATTGCGCAATTTTTATTAAAACATCATTATTATTCGCCAGTTTATTTGGGAGCATAAATGCTGCAACAACGTTTTGTTGCACAACGCAACAACATATGTGTATGACCATTTTAGGCGATTCCATTCACACTGAAATACATATTGTATAACTGCATATCTATGTGTTTGTGTGTGCGTGCTCGTAGGTTGTTGGTAAGTGTTGAGTAACATTATTGCGCAAAATATATACTTACAATGGCCGTTGGCCGAAACAATAAAATAAATCATTCTTCAATACAAAGGAAGTTAATGATGTTGTTCTATTGGGCATGCGACAAGGTTACTAAAAAGAGGTGTAGAGCGAAGAGAATTTGCAGGAACAAAGCAATATTTGATACTAAGAATGAGAATAGAAAGAAGCTCGAAAAAAATGTGTTAGAATTTGCCTTCTATTCTACATACTCTTAAAGTAAAAATAAGAGAAAAAATAGTATACCCATTTTGAATAATTACTTAATTTTTGAGTTGTTTTTTTTAAGCTTTTTTTTGAACTTTTTGAAATTTTTTGAGCTTTTTGAGCTTTTAAACTTTTTTGAGCTTTTGAGCCTTTTGAGTTTTTTTGTTGTTTTATTTTTAACTTTTATGTACTAATCTGACATATTGTTCCCATGTACTTCCTTCTATATGCTGCTATAATATCGGAAAAGAAGCTCGATATATGTAAATGTGTTAGAATTACTTTCGATTCTTCATTAGGCATATAACAAATTTTGACGAAAAATTTGGCATACCACCACGTGATGGCAAATATTGTACAAGTAATGAATATCACTTTTTTTAGGTGATTTCGGTTCAAAAACGTTTCGCGCAAAAATGGATTTCTAAAAAAAGTCAGTTTTTTTTTTTTAATTTTTTTTTAATATTTTTATACTCAGCTGTACTAGTACACAGAGTATTATAGTTTTAATCACATAACGGTGGATTGTAACAGAATGAAATAATCGAGATAGATATAGACTTATATATATCAAAATGATCAGGGTGAAAAGAGAAATCGATTGAGCCATGTCCGTCCGTCCGTCCGTCCGTCCGTCCGTCCGTCCGTCTGTCCGTCCGTCCGTCCGTCCGTCCGTCCGTCCGTCTGTCCGTCCGTCTGTAAACACTCTAACTCGCTCAAAAATTGAGATATTTTGATGAAATTTGAAATGCAAGTTGGTATCTAGACTGGGACGGTTGGTATTGAAAATAGGCGAAATCGGACCATGACCACGCCCACTTTTCCCATATAGAAAAAATCGGAAATTTGGTATCTCAGTCACTAATATAGCTGGAGCGATGAAATTTTACCCACGTGTTGAGCTCAGGCCCCTATGAAGAAATTTGATGAAATTTTGGAAAATGGGCGGTGCCACGCCCACTTATTAAGGGTCAAACATGGAAAGTTTTATATGTCATAACTCAGAAACCGTTGAAGATATGTCGATGAAATTTGGTATGCGTGACTTACTTACTTAGCCAAACATTTGGACGGAAAATAATTAAAATCGGTTGACGGCGACGCCCACTTTTATATATGGGTCTTATAAAGTGACCTAATAAAAAAGTTTTAAGCTATATCTCTGTCAAATATACAGATATATCATTGAAATTTTATGGCAGGAGTGCAACTATGGACATAAAACGAAAACCACAAAAATTTTGGAAAATGGGCGTGGCACCGCCTCTTTTTAGAAGCAGGAATATACGAGATTTCTTAGCCTATAACTCGACAAATAATTTATATATAATGACGAAACTTGGTGTGTACACTTCTGTCACTTGTGGTAATACATGTTCAAAATTTTAGCGAAATCGGTTGACGACCACGCCCACTTTTATATATGGGTATTATAAAGTGACCTAATAAAAACATTTTAAGCGATATCTTTGTCAAATATCAAGGTAATTCATTGAAATAGACCGGAAACAAAAAGTAGAAAAATTTTTGGAAAATGGGCGTGGCACCGCCTCTTTTTAGACAAAGGAATATACGAGATTTCGGAGCCCATAACTCGACAAATAATTGAGATATTATGACGAAACTGGGTTTATACACTTTTATAACTTGTGTTAATAGATACGCAAAAATTTATTCAAATCGGTTTATGACCACGCCTACTTTTTGACAAAGATATTTCTGGAACACCCTTTTGGAATTTGTAACGTGAAGTCTTTGTAACTAGAAGTCAAAAAGGAATGAAATTTTGCACAAAGAATAATATTCATATGCTTAGTTGATCGACTGATAAAAATGTTGAAAATAGGCGTGGTTACGCCCACTTTATGCAGCACTCGCTTTATATAAAATACATCGTGATTCTATCAGACGCAAACAAACAATGAAAGCATACAGCTGAGTATCTAATGTTCGATTCCACTCGAACTTAGGCTTCCTTACTTGTTATTTTTACATTTCTGTCAATTTTTATATGAAATAAGTTTTAAGTTTAAAGTATGTGATGATTTACACAATGGTAAAATGTCTTGCACAATTTTAATTGCACGCTCTGCGCAGACGAACAAAACTTTTTTTGTTTTTTTCAGCAGTTCTGATAAAAAAGTAATTTCGTTTTGCGCGGAAACTTTTTTGCAATTTCGCAAAAAAAAAAAAATAATGGGGTTCATACTTTTTTATGCTCTATTCGACTATGGTATGCCGTTTTTCGTATATGCAAAAATTGTAAAAAGTTATATGCCTATTCTTCATACTCTGAAAGAAAATTAAACGGAAAATTAAAAAAAAAAATATTCAAAACTCGTCCAGACAATTTTTACTTAAATTTATGTTTGGGGAGTGGACCTACGTATGCACACATTAAACAAAGGCACCTCTTAAATCTCAATTCATTGCATTTTATCTATATTTAAACTAAAACTAACAAGTAAGGAAGCCTAAGTTCGAGTGGAATCGAACATTAGATACTCAGCTCTATGCTTTCATTGTTTGTTTGCGTTTGTTCGATTAAGGTGTATTTTATATAAATCGAGTGCCGCATAAAGTGGGCGCAGCCACGCCCATTTTCAAAATTTTTATCAATCATTCAACTAAGCATATAAATTTTATTATTAGTGCAAATTTGCAACCTTTTATGACTTCTAATTATAAAGATGTCACGTTACAAATTCCCTAAGGGTTTTCCAGAAATGTCTTTGTTAAAAATTAGGCGTGGTCATAAACCGATTTCGCTAAATTTTTGAGCATGTATTACCACAAGTTATTAAAGTGTACAAACTGATATTCATCATAACATCTTCTTTATATATATTACGCTAAGCGATTTTTTGTAAGCACCATAACTTTTACACCATTATACCTATTTTCGAAAATGTGGTGTCAGATGAAAAGACTCGACCTGTAAATGTGCAGGAAGGTTTATTTTTTTTGAAAAGGGTTGCCAGATGTTTGAAAATTTAATTTTACTGTATAGTTTGTTTGATTTTAAAATTTTTGGTACCATATGAAAGGGCTTTACCTGATATTGAGTAATTTAATAAAAATTTTACAAAAAGGGTTGCCATCTGTTCAAAAATTCAGTTTTACGCTATAGTTTGGTTGATTTTTCAGTTTGAGGTGGCATATGAAAGGGCTTGGCATGGAAATGAGTAATTCATCAAAATTTTTACAAAAAGGGTGCCTGTTCAAAAATCCATTTTTACGCTACAGTTTATCTCATTTTTAAATTTGGAGTGTGATTTTTACAAAAAGGGTAGAGTGAAGATGGGTAATAAAAGGAAAGGGAAGAGGAAAATGAAAGGGACGGATATGTCGAAGGAAAAGAAACGAAAGAGGAAAGAACACGGAAAATAAAATGGATAAAGGGAAACGAAAGGGCAAATAAGGGGGACTTGGAAAGAAAGAGAACTAGAAAGAAAAAGAGGAGAGCACCAAGTGGCCTTTTGGAGGTCGCTTTAAGGTTACTATAGTCTAGAAAAATATTCGGCACAAAACTTCACTATGGGGCTCCTCGGACAAAATCTTTGTATAAAAAACCTAGGTCCACACAAAATAAAAATAACCAGTAACTATGAAGGTATATCAACCAATTTTCAAATGTGGCAATAAGTGGTCTTCCACCCACAAATTGTCACACAGTGTAATTGAAAGCCACAGCATCGCGTGGCCGGGTTTACTAGTCTCAATTATTTCTCGAGTTATAGGCTCAGAAATCTCGTATATTCCTGTTTCTAAAAAGAGGCGGTGCCACGCCCATTTTCCAAAATTTTTCTACTTTTTGTTTTATGTCTATAGTTGGACTCATGTCACAAAATTTCAATGACATATCTTTATATTTGACAAAGATATCGCTTAAAATGTTTTTATTTGGCCCCTTAATAGTTCTCATATATAAATTTGGGCGTGGTCGTCAGCCGATTTTGGCAATTTTTCGTCCAACCATTTTCCTAAGTAAGTAAATTTCATCGATATATCTGCTACGGTTTCTGAATTATGGCTTATAAACCTTTCAATGTTTGCCCATTAATAAGTGGGCGTGGCACCGCCTATTTTCCAAAATTTCATCAAATTTCTTCATGAGAGACTGATCCCAATACGTTGGTAAAATTTTATCGCGCTAGCTATATTAGTGGCTGAGATACTAAATTTCCGACTTTTTCTATTTTCAATACCAACCGTCCCAGTCTCGATACCAACTTGCATTCCAAATTTGATCAAAATATCTCAACTTTTGCGCGAGTTAGAGTGTTTACAGACGGACGGATAGACGGAAGGCCATCGCTCAATCGATTTCTCTTTTCACCCTGATCATTTTGATATATATAAGTCTATATCTATCTCGATTATTTCATTCTGTTACAATCCACCGTTGTGTGATTAAAACTATAATACTCTGTGTACTAGTACAGCTGAGTATAACAAACCTCAGCTAATATCCACAGCATACTTTTAGGGAGATGTCTCCACACTGCTTGTTTATAAACATAATCAGTAGTTGTTGACAAATATTGGCAATATACATACACGAATATTCATAGATGTTACAACATGTATTTACACAAATATTTTTGCATGTGCCATATTTTATAAAATTATTTTTTTTATGGTGTTGTCAAATTTTGGGGGTGGTTTTAACCCCAAATCCCCCCCCCCCCCTTGTGTGCGCCAATGAGTGTATTCGAAAATTTAAAACGAAGCATTAGCAAGGAAGTGGGCTAGCGGACTAAACACTTGTTTTTAGTTTTTTTCACCTATTTATACGCGCTTGTATAGTAGCTAACTGTGACAAAAATTTCGTTTTTTAACTACTTTGCTCACAACATTGCAACACGCACACTTCATCCGGGTATGCATTTTGCATAAGAATTGTCTACGACAATTTTTGTCTATTCTACTTTACTAAAACTGCCTCTTTGAGAAAAAAAATTACAAAAAAAAATAAATTAAGCTCCCAACGCACACCAGTCGCTTGTATTGATTAATTGCTGTGCGTTTGCCTGTCTCGCCAGACATACAAGCATTAAGTTTGATATTCTTTTTTTGCAATTTTTTCTTCTTCTCTCTTGCATCTCCATGCATTTCAGCAGCACAGATAGCGTGTTGGCACAGCTTAACATTTTACTAACAGCGCAGTGGCTGAAGCTAAGCTGTAGTTCATTAAAGTATTAGCCGGCGACTGACTGGTCGACATCAGCACACACCAGGCCCGACGAGAGGGGGGGGGCTGAGGGGGTCAATTGCCCCGGGCCCGGGCTTTAGAGGGCCCGGGAATCTCAAAATGATATCCAAGTTTTTGCTACGGAAAATAAACAAACAACACCTTTAATCACCTTTCGTAGATAGCAATCATTTTAAGTTTCAACAAATTTTATAAATCTCTTAACGTGTCTGCATCCCACTTAAGGAATTGTTGGTTTTTGGCGTCGACTTTGCAGCATAAATTTGAATTCGTTTTCTGTTGCAACAGAAAAATTCGGTATGATGCAAATTCTTATACAGCGATATGGGTATTTCCTGTGCGTTTCGGACGGTATGTTCGCACGATTTTTTGAACTTTTGAGGCAGAACTATTGCGAAATATTGTATCGTTTTATGATAAAAGGAAAGATTTAGGCCACAGCTAATGATTAAAGTATGTTAGCGACAGAAATTTAGTTTAATGCCTCTGTTTTAGCCACTTAAACTGCGTTCCGGACGCTACAAAAACACGTCCATTTTTTTAAGTGGCTAAAACAGAGGCATTAAACTAAATTTCTAACATACTTTAATCATTAGCCGTGGCCTAAATCTTTCCCTCTTTCATAAAACGATACAATATTTCGCGATATTTCTGCCTCACAAGTTCAAAAAATCGCATACCGTCCGGAACGCCGAAAACAAACGAAGCTTGCGAAGCTAAAATTTGCTTTGGTGCTTCGTACAGTTGAATTCGATTGCTGTTTCACTAAAGCGTTCAGCAGGATCAGTCTTTTGATATACCAAATTCCTACCAACAAATATTTGTATTCCAATTTAAAGAAATTTATTTCATACAAATAAAGCAATATGTATTTAAACAGAATTCATTCAGACCTATGGTCCCATGGACAATATTACTCAGTATGACCCATGGATTCGGAAACTGGATGTGCCTTTTGACAATACACTTGACCCACCCTAATATGTATATTTCTATGTAAACATATTTACTTGATCTGTATTAATGTATAGATAAATTAAAGTTCGTAACCAGACTTGGGCATTATTCGAATAAATTTTTATTTAGATAATTATTCTGAGGTTTATTCGTTATTTCAAATAATAAATAAAAACTCAGGGTACAACAAAAAAAAACAACTGAGTAATAGTAAAAAAAAAACTTTGTAAATTTTTTTTGTTTGTATGTTTGTTTGTTCTTACATATGTAAATGAAAATTATCTATTATTCGAATAATTTTTTGTTTGAATAAACGAAATTATTTATTATTCAAATAAAAATAAAAAAAATTTATTCATCTATTATTTTTATTCGAATAAATTTTGCCCAACTGTGTTCGTAACTATATATTCATTGAATTTTGATTTTGAGAATTTGTTCATTTAGTATAGGGGCCCGTAATTATTTTGACCCCGGGCCCGGATTTTCTCTCGGCGGCCCTGGCACACACACACAAACATTGCCATCAGTGTCACACGATCGACATCAGACATTAGAGGGACTGGAATAGAAAAAATAAAACAAAGGTACAAACAGCAAATTTAACAGTAACAACAACAAAAATCTGCCTACTACTCTGTCTAGCATTAATATTATATTTGGCTTTTTTCTACCCCTTCTAATTCTGTTGCAGCCTAGTTGTTGTTGAATCTGTTGTTTCCGCTGCCGTTTCTACTACTCCATTTGGCTGCTGGTCTGTGGCAATGCCCCCTTCTTCTTCTTCTTCTTCTTCTTCTTCTTCTTATTCTTCTTCTTCTTCTTCTTTTTCTTCATCTTTTTCTTCTTCTTCTTCTTCTAACCAGTGATTACGCTTTTTAAAACATTACTCCTTCCATTGGCTTTGTATATGTAAGCGTGTTGCATTTGTCTGTCGTCTCTTTGGCAAAATGTTAATTAATGAACTCACATCAAACTGTTACGCGGAAGCAACAAATGGTAAGCGACAGCAACTGGGCAATAAGCAAAGAAAAAAAGCAACAACAAAAGCAGCAACAATGTAGTCGACAAACTACGAATTTGGTTTCCATATACCAAGTTGTGCATATCATATTTACATGATTCGTTATGCATCATGTTTCAGGGAACTCAAAGTTGCCATAAGATATACCTATTCTAAAAAAGCGCTTTGCTATAAAACTCATAATTTCCTACTACTGCGAAAACATTCTCCATTTGCCTTTGCAGCGCTATTGGTTATATAATTTCATTCGCACTTAAACAATAGCACTTAAAAACTTTTACCCACTTTCATTGCAGTTGGTCTTCATTTATTTCATGTTATGCTTTCCTTTTGCTTTGCTTGCGCGCATTGTGTGTAGGCATTGGGATTTACGTTAAGTGTACTACTGTCAACTACGGCTGCAATTTATCCAAATTTAATTCATTCATTTCGTTCGTCTGATTACTTTGTTTTATTTTATTTTGCTAACCAACCAACAACGGCAACCCTCCAATTTTCCACCAACCACTTTCGCGCACACTTAATTTGCTTGCCATATTTTAATTCATTATTATTTATAGAAAATTTTTATGCAAAATAGCCGGTGAACAGGCGCAGATGCACAAACGCACAAGCGCATAAAAAAAGCATACACACATACATACATACATACACATACGGGAGTACATTTCAAGCTAGCAGCAATTGTCAATTGCTAGGATTAGACATAAAAACGCTGATAGCGCTGGCAGGCTGAGACGTTTAATCGCCTTTTAAACGCCCACTTAAAAGGCTTAATAACAGATTTTTGTAGTTGCTTGTTTTTTTTTTTTTTTGTTAAGCAAAGACAACAGCAATTTAATAAAAGCGGCACAAGTGATATCAACACCAACGAAACACATTTAAATGCAATTAAATTTGAAAAATTAAAGTCATAAAATTTTTTATTTGTAATTTAGTTAGTCGTAAAATTGGCTAGTGAAACTTTTGTATGATCAAAAGAAGTTTTAATAAAAAGGTTGGATTGATAGAAAATATTAATATATAAATTTTTTTTTATATATTTCTTAGAAATTAAGTTTTGCATTTGATTAAAGCCTAAACTCGCTTACAAGTGGTTAGAGGTTAATGTATATTAAATTGATCAGCGCCTTAAGAGTGGAATCAAATAATCAATATGCTTTCCAGCAGTAAGCTTGGTTGTTTGCTTTACAGTATCTACAACTAACTCCATGACCAGCAACCAACAGCCCAATATCTTCTTAGAACATTTTATAGTTGTCTATGCTGCAAGAAGTTATTTGTTGCTGTTTCATGTTTTATCGCCCACTGCGCTGTCGATGGTGCATCTCTACGTTCGATCGTACGATTCGATCGTTTAAGAGTACTCGCTGATGTAATACAGCATGTGCAATGTAATTGTCACCCGGCTCTGTCACTTATAATTACAAAAACAAATCTAATGTGAAAAGGAAATTACAAAAAAAAAAACAGTTTAGCGGTTTTTTTTCTTGTTCATAAATGCGCGTATTCGTGTGACTTTGATTTGTTCGGATGTTCTTCAAAATAAAGCAAACAGGAAGGGCATTCCTTCTCTATCTGGAATATGTACTTAATTCATAACTTTTATGAAGAAAAAGGAAACGTTTGAAGACTCTCTGCGTTTTTTAGAAGTATAGTTAGTCTCGGGGATTACTAACACCAAAAATATCGCAAAATTTTTATCAATATTGATAACGGTCCCCGAGTTATAAAATAAAATAGTTAATAGCAAAATGGAGTCAAACAAGTTCTGCAATTAACTTGTACTCTATCTCAAATATTCCAGAAATTGTTCCGCAACGGCCTCAAACAATCGAATAATTCCGAACTAATAAAAAGTCCCAACACCTTCCAAAGTAATGCATTTTCTAACCATTTTTATACCTTTCATGAGAATGAAATGGTATTATAACTTAGTGCCAAAAAATTTTTGTCGAAAGTACCAGAAGGAAGCGTGGGGGACCCACCAAAATATATACCGATATGGTCAGAATCACGAGCTGAGTCGATTAAGCCATGTCCGTCTGTCCGTCTGTCCGTCCGTCCGTCCGTCTGTGTGAACGCAAACTAGTCCCTCAGTTTTTGAGATATCTGAATGAAATTCGGATACAGGTATGTTGTTATATGCAGCTGATCATTTGTCGGAACCGGCCGAATCGGACCACTATAACATATAGAAAACAACCGATTATTCAGATATACATGAAATTTTTTGATGTAATTTGTGCATAACTTCCCCATTTATACAGCTAAGGACATGAAACTTTGAAGTAGACGTGCCCATTTTGGCCCAAACAAGGTTACCGAAAATTGTCAAGATCGGACCACTATAACATATAGTTCCACAACATCCGATTATTCAGATATACACATTTTGGTGTATAACTCCTCCATTTTAACAGCTAACGGCCTGAAAATTTGAAGTATTTCTACCCATATGGACCCAAATGAGATTGCCGAAAATTGTTAAAATCGGACCACTATAACCTATAGCTCCCCTACAACCGATTGTTCAGATATACACATTTTGGTGTATAACTCCTCCACTTTAACAGCTAACGGCGTGAAATTTTGAAGTATTTGTACCCATATGGGCCCAAACGGGATTACCGAAAATTGTTAAGATCGAACCACTATGACCTATAGCTCCCCTACAACCGATTGTTCAGATATGGACATTATGGTGTATAACTCCTCCATTTTAACAGCTAACGTCGTGAAATTTTTAAGTATTTGTACCCATATGGACCCAAACGGGATTACCGAAAATTGTTAAGATCGAACCACTATGACCTATAGCTCCCCTACAACCGATTGTTCAGATATGGACATTATGGTGTATAACTCCTCCATTTTAACAGCTAACGTCGTGAAATTTTTAAGTATTTGTACCCATATGGACCCAAACGGGATTACCGAAAATTGTTAAGATCGAACCACTATGACCTATAGCTCCCCTACAACCGATTGTTCAGATATGGACATTATGGTGTATAACTCCTCCATTTTAACAGCTAACGTCGTGAAATTTTTAAGTATTTGTACCCATATGGACCCAAACGGGA
Organism: Urophora cardui; assembly: GCA_960531455.1. Taxonomy (NCBI): domain Eukaryota; kingdom Metazoa; phylum Arthropoda; class Insecta; order Diptera; family Tephritidae; genus Urophora; species Urophora cardui. The sequence goes on from OY482673.1 coordinate 52,082,664, forward strand.
TTACCGAAAATTGTTAAGATCGAACCACTATGACCTATAGCTCCCCTACAACCGATTGTTCAGATATGGACATTATGGTGTATAACTCCTCCATTTTAACAGCTAACGTCGTGAAATTTTTAAGTATTTGTACCCATATGGACCCAAACGGGATTACCGAAAATTGTTAAGATCGAACCACTATGACCTATAGCTCCCCTACAACCGATTGTTCAGATATGGACATTATGGTGTATAACTCCTCCATTTTAACAGCTAACGTCGTGAAATTTTTAAGTATTTGTACCCATATGGGCCCAAACAGGGTTACCGAAAATTGTCAAGATCGGACCACTATAACATATAGTTCCACAACATCCGATTATTCAGATATACACATTTTGGTGTATAACTCCTCCATTTTAACAGCTAACGGCCTGAAAATTTGAAGTATTTCTACCCATATGGACCCAAATGAGATTGCCGAAAATTGTTAAAATCGGACCACTATAACCTATAGCTCCCCTACAACCGATTGTTCAGATATACACATTTTGGTGTATAACTCCTCCACTTTAACAGCTAACGGCGTGAAATTTTGCAGTATTTGTACCCATATGGGCCCAAACGGGATTACCGAAAATTGTTAAGATCGAACCACTATGACCTATAGCTCCCCTACAACCGATTGTTCAGATATGGACATTATGGTGTATAACTCCTCCATTTTAACAGCTAACGTCGTGAAATTTTTAAGTATTTGTACCCATATGGACCCAAACGGGATTACCGAAAATTGTTAAGATCGAACCACTATGACCTATAGCTCCCCTACAACCGATTGTTCAGATATGGACATTATGGTGTATAACTCCTCCATTTTAACAGCTAACGTCGTGAAATTTTTAAGTATTTGTACCCATATGGGCCCAAACGGGATTACCGAAAATTGTTAAGATCGAACCACTATGACCTATAGCTCCCCTACAACCGATTGTTCAGATATGGACATTATGGTGTATAACTCCTCCATTTTAACAGCTAACGTCGTGAAATTTTGAAGTATTTGTACCCATATGGGCCCAAACAGGGTTACCGAAAATTGTCAAGATCGGACCACTATAACATATAGCTCCCCTACAACAGATTGTTCAGATATGGACATTTTGGTGTATAACTCCTCCATTTTAACAGCTAACGGCGTGAAATTTTGAAGTATTTCTATCCATATGGACCCAAATGAGATTGCCGAAAATTGTTAAAATCGGACCACTATAACCTATAGCTCCCCTACAACCGATTGTTCAGATATACACATTTTGGTGTATAACTCCTCCACTTTAACAGCTAACGGCGTGAAATTTTGAAGTATTTGTACCCATATGGGCCCAAACAGGGTTACCGAAAATTGTCAAGATCGGACCACTATAACATATAGCTCCCATACAACCGATTGTTCAGATATGGACATTTTGGTGTATAACTCCTCCATTTAAATAGCCAAGACACCATTTTTATACTCAGCTGTACTAGTACACAGAGTATTATAGTTTTAATCACATAACGGTGGATTGTAACAGAGTGAAATAATCGAGATAGATATAGACTTATATATATCAAAATGATCAGGGTGAAAAGAGAAATCGATTGAGCCATGTCCGTCCGTCCGTCCGTCCGTCCGTCTGTCCGTCCCCCTGTAAACACTCTAACTCGCGCAAAAATTGAGATATTTTGATGAAATTTGAAATGCAAGTTGGTATCGAGACTGGGACGGTTGGTATTGAAAATGGGCGAAATCGGACCATGACCACGCCCACTTTTCCTATATAGAAAAAATCGGAAATTTGGTATCTCAGTCACTAATATAGCTGGAGCGATGAAATTTTACCCACGTGCTGAGCTCAGGCCCCTAGGAAGAAATTTGATGACATTTTGGAAAATGGGCGGTGCCACGCCCACTTATTAATGGTCAAACCTTGCGAGTTTTACATGTCATAACTCAGAAACCATTGAAGATATATCGACAAAATTTGGTACGCGTGATTTACTTACTTAGGCAAACGTTTGGACGGAAAATAGTTAAAATCGGTTGACGGCCACGCCCACTTTTATATATTTGTATTATAAAGTGACCTAATAAAAACATTTTAAGCCATATCTCTGTCAAATATAAAGATCTATCATTGAAATTTTGGCGCATGAGTCCAACTACGGACATAAAACAAAAAACACAAAAAGTTTGGAAAATGGGCGGTGCCACGCCCACTTATTAAGGGGCAAACATTGAAAGTTTTATGAGTCATAAATCAGAAACCGTTGAAGATATATCGATAAAATTTGGTACGCGTGATTAGTCAAATATTTGGACGAAAAATTTCCGAAATCGGTTGAGGGCCACGCCCACTTTTATATATGGGTCTTATAAAGTGACCTAATAAAAACATTTTAAGCGATATCTCTGTCAAATATAAAGATATATCATTGAAATTTTATAGCAGGAGTCCAACTGCGGACATAAAACGAAAAACACAAAAATTTTGGCAAATGGGCGTGGAACCGCCTCTTTTTATAAACAGGAATATACGAGATTTCTGAGCCTATAACTCGACAAATAATTTATATATAATGACGAAACTTGAAACACTTTTATTACTTGTGGTAATACATGTTGAAAATTTTAGCGAAATCGGTTGACGACCACGCCCACTTTTATATATGGGTACTATAAAGTGGCCTAATAAAAACATTTTAAGCGATATCTTTGTCAAATGTAAAGATAATTCATTGAAATTTTGTGGTATGATTTCTACAATAGACCGGAAACAACAAATAGAAAAATTTTGGAAAATGGGCGTGGCACCGTCTCTTTTTACACAAAGGGATATACGAGATTTCGGAGCCCATAACTCGACAAATAATTGAGATATTATGATGAAACTTGGTTTATACACTTTTATAACATGTGTTAATAGACACGCAAAAATGTATTGAAATCGGTTTATGACCACGCCTACTTTTTAAGAAAGATATTTCTGGAACACTCTTTGGGAATTCTTTATAACTAGAAGTCATAAAGGAATGAAATTTTGCACAAAGAATAATATTCATATGCTTAGTTGGATGACTGATAAAAATTTAGAAAATGGGCGTGGCTACGCCCACTTTATGCAGCACTCGCTTTATATAAAATACACAGTGATTCCATAAAACGAAAACAAACAATGAAAGCATACAGCTGAGTATCTAATGTTCGATTCCACTCGAAATTAGGCTTCCTTACTTGTTTCTAATAAATCTTTCCATAAATGAACCCACAGAATTAAAATTATAAATTAAACTTAATCCGGCTATGTACATACATAGGTAACTTTTCATTTCCCCACTCATGAAAGGTATGAAGTCTACGGTACGGCCGAAGACAGCCGCGCTTTTACTTGTTTTATACTCAGCTGTGCGTATTATTTATCGGTTAATGATTATCGAAAAGAAATTTTTTATATCAAAAATAGAAATTCCATGTCCTGAAAGGTATAAAGAGTAGAGCTGATCTATTGTTCTCTCTGTGCGGTTGCAAAAAAAAAAAAATTTTTTTGACAACATTTAGGCGTAAACTGACAAGCGGATTTTGTTTCCGTTTTAATGCAACAACGATCATTAATGACTTGGACATTTTGTTGTTATTGGCGGAATGTTTGCGTGTGTGTTTTTTTTAGCCCTCAGGTGTTTTTGTTTTATTTGATGCAAACTAAAGTGGTTTATTTCTTTCTACTTCAACTGAGTGGGCAAACATAAAAATTGCCCAAGAGGACGAACACCCACGCTGCCGCATGTTGCAAAATGGGCAAGTTGTAACAAGGCAATTATGAGTATAACGAAACGTTTGGCTGGATGGATGTGAGGCAGAAGCGAAGATCTGTGGCACAAGCGAGGATGTGCAGCTTGCATTGGGGTACTTTTAAGCCGTAATAAGGAAATTAGGTGATTGAGTGTATTATTTTCATTTATAGATCAAACTAAAAGCCTTTGGTTTATATCGAACCCCAAACGCAATTTTAGTGTTACCAAAAAAAAAAAAGTTAATTTTACAGCAAAAGAGATTTCTTTATCTTCTTTCCATACAGCCCTACGTTAGATTAGATTTAAGCAAGTGCCAGAGGCTTTCTTCAGCTCGATAAACACCTATTTATTGGCAATCTGATAACGCATGGATACGAAGTCCATCTCTAAAAAATAGTTTGGAACATTAGAATGTCTAGAGAAGTTGATAAAAGTTATCTCAAAACTTTCGAAGCTCTTTGCATTTAACATTTTCCAAAGAACATCCACTAAATTTCAACGAAATGAAAGTCATTGTATCCTGAACTTTTTACTATTTAGATATGCCTGTAAAAATATTAAACTCACACCCACGTTCTACCGCAAAATGTTTTAAATTTATACTGACTGAAATAACGCAGCCTTGTCATCAGCAAACCAAAACACACATGATGTAAACTATTAATAACATGTTATTACTTGCATATTTATTATTATGTGAACATTTTAATTTTTATTATAACTAGTAGAAACTCTTCCGCAACAACAATAAACATGTTTATTCGTTGCTGACTTTTAACTAGTTCATCCAATTATTTCAGTTATTTATGTAAATTGCATTCAACGTATTAGCACTTAGCAGATTTCCATAATAGATATTATTTGTATAAGTAATTGGCAAAGCGATTGCTCATCATCCACCCGCTTCAAAATAAATTAAGTTACACTAGCCGGACCCGTGCGCATCTTGCGCAAAAAATAACAAAACATACATATGGCGCCAGTCGGTATGATTTGTGCTGTCACGCCCATTTAAAAACTTTTATTTGGTTTGGTGGAACTTATGGAACTTTCAATGAATTACCTACATATATGTTTGACAAAGATATCGCATAAAATGTTTTTATTATACCTATATAGGTATGTACATTATATTTTTATATATTTTACATATATTTTTGTGTACATATATGTGATCCCTACCGACTTGGGTAATTTTTTTTCCACACGTTTCCCTTGGTAAGCAAATCAGTGGCCGAAGCTTAATCGATTTATCTGCTACAGTTCCTGAGTTTTGACTTACAAATCTTTGACAATTTGCCCCCTTGGCCCATTTTTTTAAATTTCAGCACATTTCCTCATAGAGGCATAAGGTCATTGCATGGATGAAATTCCATCACTCGGACTTTATTAGTGATTGAATTGTCATGTTTTACGTATTTTTCGAAATACATACATATGGCTTATTTTCAACACCAACCTTCTCTGATCCCATTAGAATCTGTGTACCAAATTTAATAAAAATATTTCTATTTATGCGCCAGTTAGATTATGTACGGCCGGCCGTTCAGTAATTTTTTTTTTTCATCCTGATCGTTTTGATTTATGTAAGTCCATATCTATCTCAATTATTTTATGGTCTTGTACTACGTACAACTGTGTATAAATAAGCACATCCCATGCTGAAAAATCCCCATCCAGCGTAAGTATGAATACACACGTGTTCGCCTAAAATAATGTGCTGTTTACATACAAACATACAGCTGAAGCTTATAAAAGTTTTTTAAAATATACACGACTGTTCAACTAGAGCGACATCTACATTTGAAATTTGTATTTAACTCTGCACTCTTGTTAGAATAAAATAATTCTGAAGGTATAGTTTTAGGAGCAAATCTTTTAGTTTAAATTTAAACATTTTATTTTTACAAAATACTATTAAAAAAAGTACCACGCCCAATAAAACAACAATTATGTGAGCAGAAAAAGGGATATTTGCATAAAGACACCAATTAGAAATAATATATATGATATGATGACAAAAGAAAATATACACAAACAGCTGTTCAACTGGCGCGACATCTACATTTGAAATTTAAATTTAATTTGTAGTGTGTTAGAATAAGTCATAGCGTTAGAGCTTATACACACTTGCGACTCAATCGATTTAGTCGGGCTTTGATTTGCATGGGAATGTATGGAAGCATTCACACAACATTCAATTAGTCGAACAACTGAAACTGTTGGATTTGCATACAACAGCCCAATTCGACTAAATCGATTGAATCGCAAGTGTGTATAGGCTCATAGGCGCAAATCTTTTAGTTTAACACGTTGGCTGCCACTGCACTGGTACCTGGGGTTGATTTTTGTCGTGATCACCGGTGATACACTTGCAGCCAACGTGTTAAATATTTTAAGTTTGCAAAATACTATTAAAAAAAATTACCACGCCCAATTAAACACCATTTAACATGCATAGCTAATTTATACCTTTAAAACGATGCCTTACTTATTAATTTTGGTAAATTATGTGAGCAGAAAAATGGATTGCAAAAAAACACCAATTAGAAATAATATATATGACTTCTTTATGCGAGCAGAAAAATGTACATACATATCTTCGCTTAAACTAAATAACCGCTTAAATGAAACTGGATTGTAATGGAAGGAACATTGAAATTTAAGCGAAACAAAGCTGACGGCGATGGTAGCTCAATGGGATAGACATGTGACTACCAATCGAACGACTTAAGTTCGATTCTCGGTTGAGGCCGCTTGAAGAAGTCTGATGAGGGGATGTGGTGATCTCCGAAATGGATCCATAACTTCTACCAAAAAAATTTTTTCAATTTTTCTTCATTAAAAAATGGCCAATAGCTCATTTTAAAATTCACATAAAATAATTATTAGAATTAAAAACGGCCATATAAATACAAACGTAAATAAATATATCGGAGAGCCTGCCGAAAAACAAAAAGTCTGAAAACAATAACAAGCATTGCCTGTACAAAAGCTTTGCTTGTTAATAGCTTTAGAACTTTGTACAAACCAAACACACAATCGCACCAACATACTAGGTAGCAAAGGCAGGGTGTCATTAAACTACTGTTGTTGGTATGTGGATTGTAATGGAAGGAAAATTGAAATTTAAGCGAAACAAAGCTGACGGCGGTGGTAGCTCAATGGGATAGACATGTGACTACCAATCGAACGACTTAAGTTCGCTTCTCGGTTGAGGCCGCTTGAAGAAGTCTGATGAGGTGATGTGGTGATCTCCGAAATGGATCCATAACTTCTACCAAAAAAATTTTTTCAATTTTTCTTCATTAAAAAATGGCCAATAGCTCATTTTAAAATTCACATGAAACTTTTATAGCCGCCTATGCGAAAATTGATATTTGCCAAACTTTAACACCTGGTGCTTAGCTTTATCGATCCATGCCATAAATTTGGTCTTTGGGAAGCTCGAGAAGTTCTATATTTCCTTCTAGTGGCATTTTCAGCTCTGAAATCGTAGCTTTGAGTGGCAGGAATTTGTACATATGTATGTAGGCGTATTGAGCATTCCATGTTGTGAGAGAACTGTGATGTTGAGCTACTCTTGCTCGTTTCTTGCGAGTCCTTTAAATTTTCCACACTGTAGATTCAGCGAAATAAATCAAAATAAGTCAGTGCAATATTTTATAGATTATTCTAAAACAAGACGCTTACTCCCAACGACCAAAAAATCCTACAGGGACAAATTATACGCCAAATTATAGTGTTCGTTCTGTTATATTTCTTTATGTACTTTCAATGAAATTCCTTCATTTGATTAACTAGACATATCTAAATACACATATTTTTTTGCTTTTTATTCAGTATTCTTTGCTGTAAAACTTAAAAATTTGTGAATGAATTTCGTATGTGAAATACCAAATGCGCCAAACCACAAATCATTGGATTCCAGTTTACCATGGCTTTTATTAAATACCCAATTCCTTTTTTGCCGGTTACGCTGGCAAAAGCTCAATACACATGCACACACACTCTCACAATCGGCAAAGTGATTTTTTATTTTGTGAATGAAATGAAAAAAAAACAACCTTAATTTACATAATTTTATTGATTTTTAAAAGACTTTTTCCATTGTTGGCTTCTACAGCCGCGCGATAGGCACAATCGGCTTGACAGGCGCTCATTGACAGTATCGACGCGTTTAACTATTTGGCATTTGGCCAGCACAAACGCAGCCGCGGACGGATGGAGGGTTAATCTATGGTACGATGGCCGTTCGGTGGCTCGCTGGTTCGATGGCTATTTGCTTTTTCGTTATGGGACATTAAAAAGATTTTCAACAGAAATTTATTTATTGTACATACATTTGCATATACTCGTACATACAAACACATTTAGCTATGAAAGAGTGTCACTTCAGCATAATGTCGCTGACACTATTTTTATATATCGACGTTTCTACCTCTTTCTTCTTTTCTTGCTTGCTTTGGGCATTTCTTTGACATTCAGCGCGTTTGATTGCGCGCCAAGAGCTGAACTTAAGAGCTTTTTGTTTGGTTTGTTTTTATTTGTTGTTTGGTTCTTTCTCCAAAGTGCGCAGCTGTCATGGATTTGAGTTTGATTTCAAATGTGTGTTTTTTGTGTTTTGTAAAGAAAATTAAAAATTCATTAAAATTCATTATTTATTGCGGCTTTTGATATTAAAAACTTGTTTCAAAGCAGCAATTGATATTATAAATGTGAAATGTGGCAAAAAGGTAAGTAAGAAAATAGGAAGAGAACGCATTGAGTTGAAGAAAACTAGGTTAGGTATGCGCATTTGTTCTTTAAGGGCAGTGCCTGAGCAGAAAATGCCTGTCATTAAAATTTTTTTTTATTGAAAAGTGCAATATAGTATAAATGTTGAAAAACAAAAGCGATACACGTTTCACTGAGGAAGAGGTCTCAATGGGAAATGATTTTAAATATCTCTACCTCCAGTTTTATGTTATTTGAACTTTACCATCTAATTCAACAATATTTCAAAGCTCTATATGAAACTTCACTATCGAAGTATTCGAAGGTAGAACCAGAAGACAAGTTTCGATTAGTGCGGTGGCAGTTGCGGAATTTTGGTTCTATGTATATGAGTTGGAAACAAATTGCAATCGACGAAATAGGTATTCCAAAACGAGCTTAATCAAATACTGCAAGAGATTCCTTAAAGAATTGAGGAAAGCCAATCGCCGAAACGAATCATCCTTTGCCCAGATAATGCTCTAACGTATATATTGGCGCACTAAAACGAGTTATTGAGCACTAAATAATTTGAAATAATTAGAGAACGTAGGATACTGAAGTTGGCACATCGCCGAAACAGGGTTTATAAACAAATCATACTTGGCAAGGGATGACGGAAAATCGTATCCTGTTCCGAAAACAAACAGAAAAAGAAATAATAAGTTGGCAAATGGCTGTAAATAGACGCCTACTTCCCAAACGTCAAAAATAAAATGTGAGTTTAAGATTTCCCAATGACTGAGAAGACCTTAAGTAGTTCGTTTTAGATGTATCTACTTCTAAAAGGTAAAAGTGCATAGAGAATTTATTATCTTCGAAGGACATTTTTTTAAGCAATATTAACATTATTAGTTTTCTGTGTTTTCATTATTATCTAGGAGCAAAATATAAAAGTCAACACTCGTGATATTATTATTATTATATTCCTGGGTAGTAATTTTTAAACTGTCGATCAATAATGAAAAGTTTATGTGTATGTACTACATACCAGTTTGGCCAAAAGTTTATGCGTGTGTACTACATACCAGTGTTGGACGCTGTGGTGCAGTGGGTAGAGTGCTCGCCTGCTATGCCAGAGGTCTCGGGTTCAAACCAGTCCGAGCCAAACACCAAAACAATTTTTCTAATTAAGTAGTAAAAATCCAATTATTGGGTTTTTTAAGAGCATTGGTCACCTCTCGGCAGTGGGCGGCATACCCTCCGAGTGTATTTCTGCCATGAAAAAGCTTCTCACAAAAAATGCATTCGCCGTTCGGAGCCGGCATAAAACTGTAGGTTCACCCAATTAGTAGGAAAAACAAAAAGGAGCACACCTCGAATTGGGAGAGAAGCTCGGCCATAAAACTCGTCAGAGTTATAATAGCGCCATTGTATTATTATTATTACTACATACCAGTGGCGGACGCTTCATACAAGACGAAAAGCCCGGCTTGCTTAAATAGTTTCGTTCATTTTATTTCGCGAATTTCTTTAAAATCTTTTACGCTTGAAACACTGCAAAACCTGTGTTAGTGTGCATGCTTTAACAGTTTCACACATGGGCTTTTATGAGACTTTCAAAACAGAATAACATAGCTTGTTTTCTCGCTTTCTCTAAGGAGAAGTCAATTGCTTATTTTCAGGGCTAAATTAAAAAAAAAAAATAGCAAACCCCTTTTTTTATTTTTCACGTCAAATTTCACATCAGTTTTTGCAAAGTCAGTCAATAGGGCAAAATCATCATTAGCGATGGTGGCAGACTGTCGTTTATCACGTGTCACGTTATTGTCTAACTTGTCACAAAAACAATAAACAAATAAACATTTATGCCAAAAAATATAATTTTAAATGAAAAATACAAATTATTAAAAAGTCACATAGAAAAAATATATATGTATATAGATACATAAATATATGTGTCTTACGCTGAGCCATGGTATAAAAAATACAGGTATGTGCATTGTCATTTTGACGCTGTCTTTTTGATTAAAAAGCAGATTTTTGAAGTTTGATCTTATGTCAGTTTTGGAGTATAGCGATGCCAGACTTTTATTTTTTGAATGCGTAGATTTTTGTGTGAAAGTTTGGGTATTTCAGGAATCAAAGGACAGAAATAGAAAGGGCACTAGTGAGCAGATTTATGGAACTTCCGGTAGCTCCTCTTCGCTCACTCCACAAATCTTCATCCACTCTCCGCGAATAAAGGGTATCGTCGCCATATTTGGTATTATTGCACCGCGGAAATAAGCAACTCATATTGTTAAAATCTAGGGTACATATATTTTTGTAATTGGATTGGACATATGTACATACATACATATATAGACTGAAATGCTCACTTGGTATGATGGTGTACATACATATCGTCGTTTAAAGTGCAAAACCGCGTGACATTTTTGCCAAAAATGAGATTTCGTCAAAAATACATTCTTGGCGTCCGTCCCCATCCATTCATGCAACAATTTTGAGATTCACACAACGCAATTCCAAATAATGACACTGTTTCAAAACCGCTTTTTTGGAAATTTTTCGAACCAATACCGCGAATAATAGGTGTTATTGCTTTATAACTGTACTGTAATGTACTAAAGTTGATTATACTTTCATAAACACGAAATGGATTATAACTTTGCTTTATTGAAGAAAAGTTTTTAAGTACGCCCGCAATCCCGCCTATACGTCACTATTGAACAAAATAAAAGACGCAAAACCGCTTATAAATACATAAGTAAACCAATAACTGCACATTTAACTGTTTTTCGCCAAAATGATATTTGGATTAAGAATATAATCCAAAAATCTACCTTGGTTTGGATGTGGGTTTGCAAAATTCCGAACCGTTTTGAATTAAAACAATTTTTACTGACTCCTGTAAAATTTGGGTGGTAGTGGATACGCGGTATTACACTTTATGCGACGATATGGAGTTATAATAGATCAATCTCCAAAACCTCCCCAAACTATATACCAGAGTGATCACAAAGCCTAAATTAAGTGATCGTAACTACTAAACTAAATTAAAAACTCACCGAGAATACCGGAAAGGGGCTACTTTGTAGTACGGCTAAACTGATATTCCGCGAAGTAAAAATGCGAAATGAATCTTTTATGAATCACTGATGAAATTCATCTATGACTGAGGAGGCATCAGTGAGTATTTTCAAATAAAGACTGCTGAATTTTTCATATAAATGGTTTGCTTTTTTCAAAAAAAAAAAAATAATAATAATAATAATAAAAATTGTACTCAGAAGAAACATTAATGATCATTCAGCAGTGAAACAAATTTACTGCAGGATGTGTAATTTTTTCAAATTGAAAAAATTTCTTTCAATTCAAATTGAAAAAATTCGTTACTATGATACCATGGTTACAATTTATTTTTAAAACAAAGCAGTGAAAAATACCATTAATGGAGGATTTTTATCATTGAGTATGGCAGCACGAAATGTCATAATCTGCTTAATTGTCAGGTGGTTAATATGGCGACGAAAATTTGACGTTTGTTTTACCTGGTATACTTATACCATGCGCTGAGCGCGCTTTTGAATTTTATCTCAGTTTTTTTTATCTATTGCTATTTTTAAATTTCCATTGTTTTTACATTTATGTATATTTTTTATTATTTAAGTTTTTTATTGTTTATATGTCATACAATTTTATTATAAGTTTTTTTTTCATTATTTTCTAGTTTTCTGCTGATTGCAGCAAGCTGCTGAATTTCGCTTTTGGCCATCACGACAAGGCGCACATATCTACTTTTGTATATGTATGTATATGTTCACCGGTTGTCTGACTGACCGCTGCTTTGTATTTTTGTTGGCAGGGCCGTGCGCAGGAATTAGCCTTGGGGGGGGGGGGTTTTTAATTTTGGTTTGCATTCGCATAAATTTTTCGCTAAGATAAACATATTTGCTGAAACAGATATCCAGACCCATACACCATAAATTTAAATGTTCTCTAACTTTTCTGAAACTCATTATGATTCATCAAAACCTAGTTAACCCGGTCCTGCATAGTACACGGAAAGAATTTTTTACTAGAATCAATGCCGAGACAAGAAAAATTAGACTTGATTTTGAACTTAAAAAATAATTTCTTAATATCAAGAAAATCCAAGAAAATTGGATTTTAAATAAATAAGTAAAAATTTTCTTACTTCAAGTGAAATTGGATTTTAATTAAATAAGAAAACATTTTCTTGCTTCAAGTAAAATTGGATTTTAAATAAATAAGAAATAATTTACTTAGGGTAAGTGTTTTTTCTTGTTTTTTGAAATAAATAATTAAGAAATTATTTTTTTGTTGCAAGTAAAACTTTTCTTATACGAGCTTAAGTTAGTAAGAAAATATTAAATATTAAATTAAGTAAATATTTTCTAAAAATATTAAAAACGTTAAAAATAAGGAAAATTAAAACTAATCATGAGGGATTAGAAAACCATAATTAGTCAACTAGTATTTTCCTAGGACTTGTTTATTGAAATGACAACATTTTATTTAATATAAATGAAGATGCAAATAGTGAACTCCTTATACCAAATGCTTCACTAACAATTTGAGAATTGCAAAAATATTCAGAAATATGCAAAGCGGATGGCAAATTAAAAAAATACATGTAACTTTGGAAATGCAAATTCAGCAAGAAAAATTTTACGTCGCTCAAGAAAACGTTTTCTTATTTATTTTACATTTTTTGTTTTGCTGTAGTTTGTTATTCCAATTCATTGAAACACAATTTTCTTAAATTCTTCTTGATATTAGCAAAAAGATTTTCTTCATTTAAGTAAATTTAAGGAAATATGTTCTTATTTATTTAAACATTTTTTTTTAACATTTTTTTCTATAGATTTTGTTAGTGTTCTTGAATAAGAAAATAATTGTCTCATTTTTGGAAAACTCAATTTCTTATTTCAAGTAATAATTAAGTAAATTTTTCTTATTTTCCTAAAAATTTTCTAAATTGAATTCAAGAAATCATTTTTCTTGATTCAAGTATACAAATTTCTTTCCGTGTACTGTTTACAGTACTTGTTAATTGAAACTGCTCACTGTTTTCACAAAATGAACATTTTTTGTTATCAGTACAATTTTTTTAAAAATGCCAAACGAACATATGCTACACAACTTTGTAATTTCGGAAAGCTCCAAGTGCAATTCAAAGTGCCGAACTTATGTATTGGCCAACCTTATTTTTTGCAACTTTCACCAATTTCTTCTTCCGTAAAATTATTGTAACTAATTTTGTCAAAAATTATGAGTCAAGATTCAATGCAAAATTTATAAACTGTATTTTGAAAATTTTTGCAAAATCATTGCAACTTAGATTTGGTCATGGGGGGTTTTAACCCCCAAACCCCCCCCCCCCCCCCCCCCCCCCCGTGCGCACGGCCCTGTTTGTTGGTGTTTGGGGTTGTGGGTTGGGGTCATTTGAGTGGTCTCCAACACATGTAAATCACTATGTTGCGTAGTAAAAACGTAATGTATGTGAGTATGTAGGTATTTTTACGAATCGCATATCAACTATAAAATACCATTTTATTATACGAACATTTTTTATTGCAGCTGTTATTGGTTTTGAAAATCGTGCGCATATGTTAATTACCCCGAGGGTTGTTGCTATCAAAGTTAACAATTTGGCGAATAAATATTAGCTGGGAAAACAACGGATTTACATGTGTTAACAATTGTTGTGTGATTGCTGCTAATATTGTTTTCGTTGTTAATTTTTTTATGCTATTAAAAGTAGGTAAAACTTATTTATTTTAATAAAAAAATTACAACATAAGACTGAATTGTTCTCACATTTCTCTATATATTATTTATTATTTATTTATTTATTTTTTTTTTTTTTGTTTATTTATCTATTTATTTATTTATTTATTTATTTATTTATTTATTTATTTATTTATTTATTTATTTATTTATTTACTTATTTATTTATTATTATGTAAATGAATATATTTGTTTTAAAAAATGATAATGTCGGCAGTAATATGTTAATTTTTTTTAAATAAAAATATGTAGATATATGACTAGTTATACAAGAGCACCTTAAACAACAAATTCGCCTTTGTAACTCCATCGTTATATTTAAAATATTTGAGTCTTTATTAAGTTATGACATTTTTGCAACTGGTTATCGACATACCTGAAAATATAAAAAAAAATAATAATGATTATTAAAATTTAAAGAAAAATTATTTAAGTAAGATATATGTTTAAGCAAGTAAGGATTAAAAAAATATTACTTTTTGTATAAAATTAAAATGTTCAATACTCTTATATACAACTAACTGTACCCTGTCAAGGATATTATAGGATATGCAGGCGATAAACGGCCCACTTCACAACAAATGGAAGAACCTACTTAGATGACCGAACACTCCTCGGACGGAAAATCCTTCCACAATACATCATATTCCTATCCTTTCCGAAAAACGAGCAACCAAAAAGTAAGATGTCATAACTTATTAATGTTTCTGCGTCCAATTTCTTTTACTTTTTTGCGTCAAAAAATATAATATTGAAACTTCAGATTTATTACCGAAATAATGGGTTTTACGATAAAAAAAAACCAAAGGAATGAATAAAAAAGGCCACACAAATACTTAAAAAATTTCAAATTGGAGGACAAAATAAATTAATATTTGTGCTTTAATTTTAACTTTCGCAGCTAAGAAGTATGTAAACCTTTTACTAGCATACATACATAAAAAGGTAGTAGCTATTTACATATGTACCTACCCAGCAGGAAAAAATATTGCGAGCAAGAAGAGGAACTCTAAATTGTTGTGCTGGCGGTACAAACAAAATTTTACAGATAACTTTGCGCATATTTTCGTTTACAAAAGTCACCAGCTAAATTTTACGATAATTATATCAATTTGTTGCCAAAATTACTTCTACAAATTATAGAATCAATTTTTTTATTGAATTAGAACTTGCAGAAAACAAAAGTAGAGCGCACGATAGCCCCTCTGGGTATTGAAATTATGATCTACATAGGTATGCATATATGCATCCTTATGTATCTACATTAATACATATATGTATATGAATATACATAACTACATGTTTAAGCACATGCATATAACAAAATTGGGTATCTGCACATTCTCATACCTCAAGTATTGCGGTCATTCGTCATGCGCATACAAGCAGAACGATAAAGTCAATAACAACAAAAATCAATAACACTAACAATGCAAAGCAACCGTAGCAATTATCTTTGTACATACGAATATGTGAATGCAAGCATACAAATGTACGCAAATACATACATACATACAAACGTGCATAGGTGCATACATATGTATAACCACAATAATTGCTGAGTTTTACAGCGCGTAACAACAACAGTAGCATGCCAACAACAATAAGAACAATCACAGTATAATGGCGAAAACTAAAAACAAACAACAATAACAGTTTTAATTAAAAAATTCAGCCCAAAGCAAAAAACTGAAACGAAAATGCGCCATCATATTGCCAGATCGAGCAAACGAGCGCCACCACCATTTGCTGTTGTTATTATTATTCTTATTGTTGTTGTTATTGTTGTTGTTATTGTTGTTGTTATTGTCACTAATGTTTATTGGTTGGCGCTTCCCTGCAAAAATCATTGGATTATATGCTCCATTTGTGGTAGGTTGGAGTACTTTCAAAGTGACCACTAACATAGCCCAAACGACCGATTCGTGTATCTGCATCGGTTCGTAGTTAGCCGAACATAACAAAAACCAAATTTTTATGGCGACGACGACGATATGTGTATACATATATAACTACATACATAGATATGTTTGTATGTATACACGTCATTCGTCGTCGTCGCGATAAACATTTGTTTTTGTTGTTATGTTCGGCTAACTGTTAGGTACTCCATCAATTAATCCAATGTAGCTACTCCATGGATTAATTTGTTTGTTATGCGGGGCTGGAGTATATACTCCATTGCAATGACATGCAATGTTAAATGGACCATATTTTTTGTATGAAATGTGGCAAGTTATGGAGTAATCGGTTGGTCCATAGCGAGCACTCTATGGATTAGCGACTGGAGTACTCGGAATTTTTGCAGGGTTTTAATTCATATACAGACATAGGTAAGTGTATGTGTTTGTGAGTGAAAAATATATGATCGATTTGTGTACACAAAACAGCTCCGATGGCAATAATTGTAACAGCAACAACAACAACAACAATCAAATAGCTGCAGCAACAAATTGACAACAATTCCAAAGCATTTTGTTGCTATTATTTGATTGGCATTGTCACTAGCCGCATACATATATACATATGTACATACATGTCTGTATGAATTGTACATGTGTTATTCGTAGTATTCTCTTATTATAATTAACAAGCTTACATTTGTTATTTTTGGTATTTTAATATTCTGCAGCTTCTTTCAGGAATAAAATTGTAAAAATGTATGCGTTTATAACATGTCTACACGGTACGTAATTGGCTCTCCAAATAATTTGTAATTTTTCTCGCCTGCACGGTCATTATACCTTTCATGAGAATGAAATGGTATTATAACTTAGTGCCAAAAAATTTTTGTCGAAAGTACCAGAAGGAAGCGTGGGGGACCCACCAAAATATATACCGATATGATCAGAATCACGAGCTGAGTCGATTAAGCAATGTTCGTCTGTCCGTCTGTCCGACTGTCCGTCTGTCCGTCCGTCCGTCTGTGTGAACGCAAACTAGTCCCTCAGTTTTTGAGATATCTGAATGAAATTCGGAAAACAGGTATGTTGTTATATGCAGCTGATCATTTGTCGGAACCGGCCGAATCGGACCACTATAACATATAGAAAACAACCGATTATTCAGATATACATGAAATTTTTGGATGTAGTTTGTGCATAACTTCCCCATTTAAACAGCTAAAGACATGAAACTTTGAAGTAGACGTGCCCATTTTGGCCCAAACAAGGTTACCGAAAATTGTCAAGATCGGACCACTATAACATATAGTTCCACAACATCCGATTATTCAGATATACACATTTTGGTGTATAACTCCTCCATTTTAACAGCTAACGGCCTGAAATTTTGAAGTATTTGTACCCATATGGACCCAAATGGGATTGCCGAAAATTGTTAAGATCGGACCACTATAACCTATAGCTCCCCTACAACCGATTGTTCAGATATACACATTTTGGTGTATAACTCCTCCATTTTAACAGCTAACGGCGTGAAATTTTGAAGTATTTGTACCCATATGGGCCCAAACAGGGTTACCGAAAATTGTCAAGATCGGACCACTATAACCTATAGCTCCCCTACAACCGATTGTTCAGATATGGACATTTTGGTGTATAACTCCTCCATTTTAACAGCTAACGGCGTGAAATTTTGAAGTATTTGTACCCATATGGGCCCAAACGGGGTTACCGAAAATTGTCAAGATCGAACCATTATAACATATAGCTCCCATACAACCGATTGTTCAGATATGGACATTTTGGTGTATAACTCCTCCATTTAAATAGCCAAGACACTATTTTTTTCTAATAAATCTTTTCATAAATAACCCACAAAATTAAAATTATAAATTAAACTTAATCCGACTATGTACATACATAGGTAACTTTTAATTTCCCCACTCATGAAAGGTATGAAGTCTTCGGTACGGCCGAAGACAGCCGCGCTTTTACTTGTTCGTTATTCACATTGTCAGCTCTAAGCCTTGCTCTTTCTTTCTTTTTGATATCTTTGTTTATTTTTTTATTCATATTTCGCTATACATACATATGGACGTACATACATACATACAAGAATCCTTTTCGATGAAATCCTTTTAAATTAAAAGTTACTCATACGCCCCAGTGTCTCGTTTCTGAACTGCAATTGTAATTTTCTGAAATACAAGTGAAAATTTTTTGAACTTAACTTGGAAATTCCGAACTTCAGTTTTAATTTTGTGAACTTTAATTTGAAATTCTGAACTTCAAGTTTAGCTCTTTGAACTTAAACAAAAAGGTTTAGTAATGCAGAGGTAAAAGGTTCTGCACTTTTTTTTTCGGCCAACCCCATACAAAAGTAGTTAGCTTCTTTATAGTTTCGCTCTCACAATCGGCGTTCGTTCTCGAATCCAGTGTCGAACTAGGCTAATTTTTATATGTAATGATGAGAGCGAACACTCGAAATTTGCGAGGATTCATTCTGAACAACCTCACCAACCCCGAAAAATCGATGCCTTCTAGAATTTTGGATTGAAAACCTATCGAAATCTGACAAATAGACAAAAAAAAACCAAAAATAATCCAAAATAGAGATTTAATAAATGAGTAAGCTCTGTTGTATATAAAATTATATCTTTATTTAACTCACACTTTTTCTACCATGTAAATGTTCAGTTTTAATGTTTACAGCAAATCAATTTAACTGCAACGAAGAAGAAAAAGAATGACAAATGTCAAACTGAACGATGACAGCTACGTGGAGACAGGTACACAGAATACTTATCGATATAGCCAATTATATTCTGTAAAGACATACTATAAGAATACTAAGGTTGATTATACATAAATTCGTTCTCAGTTCGATATCAATATAAATTTACCTGCTGGGTATTTGCAGGTGAATATGTACATTTACTTATGAGTGCGTGTTATACATACATATACATATCTAAGTAATATCGCTCGACTCTCTTCTCGTACTCCATCTCCAACCAACCATATCAACTATAGTTTTTTTTTTTTGCTTTTTAAGTCCGTTTGTTTATTTCGCTTTGCCACATTTTTTCGCCACCACCAGCGTAGTAGTTTTTGCGGTTAACAATTTCTGTCATTCGTCGTCATTTTACTCCCCCTTACCACTGTTAGTCTCTTATTCGCTTTACATTTATGCATATGTATGGCTGTATATTTTGTCATGCTACTACATTTGATTTGTATTTTTCGCTGCCAAGTTGTTGTATTTATTGCCCGCCATCCGAATTTTATTACACTTGTTGTTGTTGTGTTTGTTAGTGATGTTATACGTAACTTGGTTTTTTGATTTTTTTCTTTTTGTGTTTGCTTTTTTCGCTTTGTTTCATACCTATATAAAATCAAATTTGATTTGCTGCCACTTTGCATGCTCCACTGCCATGCCTCCATTGTTGTGTTGCCATTGTTTTCGTAGTCAGTGTGTGCGACGTCTTGGTGGAAGGCGAGAGCAGGCGATTATTCTCATTCCGCACGCCATTTTAATGTGTTTGTACATATGTATATATATTAGGGTGGTCCCCAAAAATGTATGCAGACAAATTGTATTACATATTTCCTTAACCTCATCCCCTAAGTTGATAACACGTACTTATAAACTTTTTTCCCGATTGGAGACAGTTAAGTGGTGTCGCACAGGGGTCAAATTTCATATCACCATATACATATGACCCTGTGCGACGGCCCTCAACCATATACGATCGGAACCAAAATTTATTTGTGATATCTTTGACTGTGCTTCTACCGATGTGAGGGTGAGACCGCATAATATCTCTAATTTGATTTTTTAAGGGCCACCCTAATATATATATGTATGTATATGCAATATATCGGTATGTAGATTTCAGTATATATGTATATGTATATATATATGAATATATTAGAGTCATTTGAGCGACATTAATTTAAAGGCTACTTTTTTCATTTCACGCTCATTTAATTTTTTATTGCAAAACTCTATGTACGTACATATGTATGTACATACGTACATATATTTTATTTAAATAGGGCTATTCATATGCAAATGTTAATATAGATACATATGTAGCATTCAGTTATTAGCGTAACTAATTACATTTAACACAAATAGCTGTTTTTGTAACAGTATATATGTATGTAACCATGTAGCCATATAGAGTATACAAACATACGTACATATGTATTTACTTATAGGTATGTATATATTCTATAGTCGCAAATATTGTGATTTGAATTGCGCATGCCCGTCAAAACAATGAGAAATGGATTCATATAAACGCATACATACATAAGTACATACGTATGTATGTACTTGTATAGATAAATGTTATGTACAAATACATAAGTAATTTTTGCTCTCTACGCCATTTTTAATTTTATGCTCTCAAACATAAAAAACCATATGTATATGTATGTAGTATATATTACATACAAATTTCTTCTGTTAAAATCGATTTTCTTTAATGAAAGTCCCATTGAGATGAGCGTGACGGTAGCAGCACTAAAGTGATAATATTTTTATGCCTGTAAAACTGTCTTGGCAGTACTATATTGCTACGAAATGCCAAAAACGGTTAAAAGAAACACATAACCACTTAGCCTTACATAAGCCCTACAAAAAGGAGGGCAATGATATAATAATAATAAAAAGATCATTAGCTGCAAAAAGTCCAAGCCACAACTGTTGTCATTAATTGAGTAGTTCTCTTTCAAAAGTGGCTATGTGAAGCCAAAAATTAGGAAAAAAAACAGAAAGAGAATTTTGAATGTATACCTATAAAATAATACGCTAGCTTAGAGTGCAAATTGTGTAAGTCCTTTTTTCAAACTTTGTAGGAGAGATAAAAAAACAAAAAATAAAAAAATTTCGAAATGAAAAAAAAAATTTCTGTTCATGTAAATATTATGGACTTACACAATTTTCTTCGCTTTTTGGAGTTACACAATTTGCGTATCACTGAATAACAACTAGTAGAAATATGACAAGAGTCACAGACTTGTTTAGCGCGGTGGGTATTTGATTTTTCTAGCGTTGTACATAAAAATACACTTTTTCATAAAAATAGACTTACACAATTTGCACTCTATGCTAGCGAATAGAAGCTTTTTAAAATGTATTTATATTCAGTGCTATTTTTTCAGAACAGGGAAGGATTTTGCAATAAAAATATTTTTTTTATACCTTTAAATACTAGTACAGAATCCATCAAAAACTCAATATCAAAAATATTTCACATAGCCACTTTTGAAAGCGAACTAGGCAATTATTCAAACTCAATTGAACGGTACTTTATACATATCACTTTAATTTTGCCCCCAAATAGAAAATAAATGATAAACATAATTAACTGCCATAAAAAAATTTCTCTCTCTTTTTCTATTTTTAAAAGCTTTTGCAGCGAATTAACAGAGTTGTACGCGAATGCGATTAATTTTCGCGCTGGTCATATGTTGGCATCCTCACCTTGTAAACTCAATGACAGCAGGGGAGTTAGAGTAGCTAGATTTTTCTACAAATTACCATTTGACCATGCTAGATGAACTCAGCTACTTAAGGTTAGTTCAAATGACTGTCCATCATTATGCGGTCACATTCTTCTTACCACTCAAATTGAAAGAAACCAAAAAAAAGCAGACGAGTCTTGTGTGATTCTTGTGGAGACTACTGAAATATTTTATAAGCTCCAAGGCAGGCTTATATGAATGTTGCCACATGAAAGAAATCTTGTATGTATATTTATTAAAAAGGGGAAAGAAAGCAACACTTTTTCTAATACTTTTATTAATGATATATACAGGCATACAAACGTATAAATAAAATATATATATTTCTTTGTAAAGTTTTTAACTTTCCTCAGAGTAAGTAGGCATTATCATACATAGATATAGACATACATCTGCATATGGTTTTGTACGTAAAGGCTCCATAATGACCTCTGATTAAATAAATTGTTGCGCATTGGCATTTGACGTCTTCGATTTTTGCCTTGTTTATATTCGCCATGTCAAAGGTGGCCTATAGAGCTGATGTACTACGCAGTTATTATTGGTAAAAAATGTGTGCATACATTTTTATGTACATACATATGTATGTATGTTTGAATATATATCCATATCTAGAATTAGAAATATGCACAAATAGCAGCAAATACCGTTCAAAAAGAAAATTGGCAAACTCTGCAGGTATGTATTGTAACGCATTTGGCTACCAGTTTGCTGTTTTTTTGGTTTTTTTTTTTGTTTTATGTTAAGCTTGCTGCAACAAAGATTTATATGCGATAGCGGTAGCCTTTTTGAACTGCATGAATTGCCATTTAATAAATCAACTCAACTCTGCTCACGAATTTGAAATGAGTAATTGCATAAACTTCGCTTCGTGTATGTAAATGGTTATACTTATGCATATGTACTATGTATGTATGTAAAAAACATACATAAAAAATTATGAATATATATGTATGTACATACATATGTATATTAGGTGTTACTTTTTCATTAACGCCAATAATTGGAAGTGCCGAAAAATAGGTGGAATGCGGCGGATTATTTATTAAACGCCTCCTTTTGCCACTTGACTCAACAGGTTTTGTGGAAATTTTTGCGAAAAATTAAGCTTAATCAGACATCGGCATTTTGATGCATACGAGTAAATGAGAAAAATCAGATGCGTAAATTTTTCTGTGCTCACCAACCAAATCTGTCATATATTTTTTTAATTTGTATTAAATCTTCAAAAATAATTATAATAACTTTTTATAATTCCCACACAAAATGAAAGATCAATTATCCATTTAGTAAAACTCCCTAACCGTTTTGCTATCTATGGTCAAATTTCTTTATTGCCATTATAAATTTGCGAAATTTTTTCTGAGTGATTTTCAAATAAATGAAAAAAAGGGTTAAAATACATATCGTATAGAAATATGTTGTTAGGAAACATATAGTAAAATTGTACGAGCATTATTATCGTTGAATACCAGGGACCGTAATCATTATGAATTCTATAACAAAAATCGCCATTTAATCATTATATGTTGAGTTTTTTTATATTTCATCAAAAATAATCATTATTTTTTGAGTTATATTTTTTTGATCAGAAATAACACTTATTCCTTGAGTGATATATTTATCGTTCAGAAACAATCATTATTGTGTGAGTTTTATTTTTTTCGATCAAAAATATCACTCATTCACGAAGTTATATCGATGGGAATTTTTTAGTAATTATGTTCCAGAGCACTTCAGAGAAAATTTGAGTTTTTCGACCTAAGCAAAAAAATAAAACTCAAAGAATAATTTTTATTTCTGAGCGATAAATATATCACTCAAGGAATAAGTGTTATTTTCGATCAAAAAAATAAAACTCAAAAAATAATGATTATTTTTGATTTTTATGGATATCGCTTAAAATTTTTCGATCATAGTGGATTCGGATAGTGCTCTTTCAGACATGCACACACACAAACTCAATACTCTTCTACGATGTTTGCAAGTATTTGATTTTTATACCTTTCATGAGAATGAAATGGTATTATAACTTAGTGCCAAAAAATTTTTGTCGAAAGTACCAGAAGGAAGCGTGGGGGACCCACCAAAATATATGCCGATATGATCAGAATCACGAGCTGAGTCGATTAAGCCATGTCCTTCTGTCCGTCGGTCCGTCTGTCCGTCGGTCCGTCTGTCCGTCTGTCCGTCCGTCCGTCTGTGTGAACGCAAACTAGTCCCTCAGTTTTTGAGATATCTGAATGAAATTCGGAATACAGGTATGTTGTTATATGCAGCTGATCATTTGTCGGAACCGGCCGAATCGGACCACTATAACATATAGAAAACAACCGATTATTCAGATATACATGAAATTTTTGGATGTAATTTGTGCATAACTTCCCCATTTAAATAGCTAAGGACATGAAACTTTGAAGTAGACGTGCCCATTTTGGCCCAAACAAGTTTACCGAAAATTGTCAAGATCGAACTACTATAACATATAGTTCCACAACATCCGATTATTCAGATATAAACATTTTGGTGTATAACTCCTCCATTTTAACAGCTAACGGCCTCAAAGTTTGAAGTATTTGTACCCATATGGGCCCAAACAGGGTTACCGAAAATTGTCAAGATCGGACCACTATAACATATAGCTCCCCTACAACCGATTGTTCAGATATGGACATTTTGGTGTATAACTCCTCCATTTTAACAGCTAACGGCGTGAAATTTTGAAGTATTTGTACCCATATGGGCCCAAACGGGATTACCGAAAATTGCTAAGATCGGACCACTATGACCTATAGCTCCCCTACAACCGATTGTTCAGATATGGACATTATGGTGTATAACTCCTCCATTTTAACAGCTAACGGCGTGAAATTTTTAAGTATTTGTACCCATATGGGCCCAAACGGGGTTACCGAAAATTGCCAAGATCGGACCATTATAACATATAGCTCCCATACAACCGATTGTTCAGATATGGACATTTTGGTGTATAGCTCCTCCATTTTAACAGCTAACGGCGTGAAATTTTGAAGTATTTGTACCCATATGGGCCCAAACGGGGTTACCGAAAATTGTCAAGATCGGACCATTATAACATATAGCTCCCATACAACCGATTGTTCAGATATGGACATTTTGGTGTATAACTCCTCCATTTAAATAGCCAAGACACCATTTTTTCTAATAAATCTTTCCATAAATAACCCACAGAATTAAAATTATAAATTAAACTTAATCCAGCTATGTACATACATAGGTAACTTTTCGTTTCCCCACTCATGAAAGGTATGAAGTCTTCGGTACGGCCGAAGACAGCCGCGCTTTTACTTGTTTTCACTGAATATATAACGATTAATGATTAATATGGGTCCCTGTTGAATACTTTAACTCTCTACCACCCGCACGAATCGGTAGTTTTGGCCCCATTTCAGAAAGTTCGAAAAAATTGTATTTCCAAGGTCGCTAGAGGGTTAAAATGTTCTAGAAAATTATTTGCCATAAAATTTCACTAGGAATCTTCTCAGACAAAATTTTTGTATAAGCAACTTAAAACACTTGATATCTATTGTTTGGATTGATATTCAGTGCGTATTATAGTGAAGCAAACATTAAGTAAAGAATTACATGTTTTAATATAATAATCATTTTGTATAAGATCACATGTATATATGTCACATGTGTGAAATTAATACAATTTCAATAACGGTCATAACAGTCGAATTCAAAAAAAAAAAAAAACGATCGTCTACCTTGTCCCCTTTGCCGAACGATAAATCGAATTTCCTGTGTTTGGTAGATCATAGTCATGGATCACTTATACAAATCGCCGCTTGCATGACTTTGTTCATCAAATTTAATTGATATACAAAAAAAGTTGAGTATTCAACAAGTTTTAAGCGCTGTGCTACCACCACCGCACAATTGCTTTGCTATAGAACTTAACGAAAAATTCATTTAAAGGTAGTTGATTGTGCAGCATAAATTAATTGCCCGCAAATCCTGTCGTCCAGCAAATATTTATGCTCAAAACTATGCATGAACAAAAAGAACTAATAAAAAAAAATAAATAAATGAACGGTGAACGTTTTTCTACGGAAGATTATATTTTTAGATTTTGTTTCGTATTTTATTGTAGGGGAAATGATGAGGGACGAAGAAATGTTGTAAAAAATACAATAAACTGTTGCGTCTATTGAGCCCGTTGGTCACCACTTCACAAGGCTCATCGGTCAGCAGCAAAAAAAAAAAAATATATCGCATACCATTTTAAGTTTATTGTTTGTTATTTTTTTGGTATGATGAATAATTGGAAATAATGCGCTTGAACGCAAATCGATTTAATTGAACTGAGTTGACTGCCTGTCTCCCACATAGAACGTACTTCCTATCACTAGCACCGGAAAATTATAATTCACATTTAAATTTACTACATTTATTGATGTTTACTAAAAAAAAAAATAACAAAAAAATAAAAAAGCACACACAAAAAAGGTAAAAGGTAAGAGCCGCAATAGAATCAACAAGCTGCCGATACAGAAAGTACACACAAACACACATACACATACATATATATATTTTGCATAGCATTCTCGCATCGCTGAGAAATATTTTATAGCCATTTGTTGAAATTCAATATCTATTGAAGTATTTCGTTTGTATGTTTACCATAGTTGGTCAAATTGTACAACGTTTTTAAGTCAACCCTCGATTTGGTGGCAAACGCCGTCGTCATCGCCGTCGTAGTCATTCGATGATGCGGTGCATAAATTATGAAACTTTAATTGCTGTTGATTTCTGATCGCTTCGATATACCATTTCCGATATATTTTTTCACGTGTGCGTTGTAAGTTTTGTTTGATTTTCACACACCGTGTAATTGAACTGCGAGGGTGGTGGAAGTTGTTTTCAGAGACAGCAAGAAAAAACTAATAAAAAGGGGATATCAATTTCGAAGGTAAAAAAGCAATACAAATGTTTAGTGAATTTTGAAAAAGGGGTGAAATTAAAGGAAATGGAAAATAATGTGAACGGCAGCATTAGCAGTCGTTAAGTTTGAAAATGCATACATATATAAATTTTGATTATTAGTTTATTGCTATGTGTAAACTTCTAATGGAATCAAATATCAGCATAATGAGTTTCCACAAATCTATACATTTTCCGCTTTATTAATTTCTACAGACTGTCTGCGAAAGAAATAATAACCACGTGTTAGTTTAGTAACAGGCGAAAAATTACATACATACTTATTTTAAGTCAACCACTCTCTCTGATTAAAATTTCCCACTCGAGAATGGGCTGAATTTAGAATACAACAAAAAGAAGGGGAATCAAAGATCCCGTTTTACAGAGAATGGCCTAATTTTCGAATGGAATAACTCATATATAAGCCTTATTATAAAATAACTAAACTCCATAATAAGGAATTATTATAAGAAATGAGGTAGGTCTTATTTCCTATGGTGACTAAACCTTATTATAAGGTACATATTTTAACGTTGCATAAACGATGTATTGTGCATCGAATTTCCGTCATCCCTTGTCAAGCTTGATTTGGTTTCGGCTATGTTCCATCTTCAGTATCTTGCCTCATTCTCTGCATTAACACTTATTATAAGGAATTAGCTAAGCCTTATTTTCCATGAAGAATAAGCCTTTTAAATAAGCTTTTCTCTCAGAGAGAGAGAGCGAGAGAGTAGTTATTTTGGGCCTGATGACATCAACACGGCAAAATAAGCCTTATTATAAGTGTTTGTACATACAATTTGCCCTTTAGAATTTTCAGGCATTATTTTGAAAGTCTTATCGTCATTCGAAAAAGCCTTAAATAAGGAGTAAAATCCATGGCCTTAAATTGATAAAAAAAGGGCGTAGATTTTGTAGACTAAAAAAAAACTTCTCCCGATCAAAGACATACTTTTCGACGAATTGTGGAACGAATTTCCGTCATCCCTTCCATCCCTTCGTTCCACAATATTTTGCAATCCTACCCTGTCGGAAAAGCAAACAACAAAAAAGATATATTTTTCCTTATTTTGTACACGCGTTCCAATACATAATTTTCTTTGTTTTGAGTAAATTTAAAAAAAAAAATGTGGAAAAAACACAAGAAAATTCAAACAAATTAAAGAAATCAAGTCTTCAAAACAAGGCCAAGTTATCAATGCAATGCCGCTTAAGAAATTTTTGCTTATTTTCATGCATGAAAATCTTTAAAACAAGTATGTATATGAAACCATGGTAACGCTTGTAAACTACTTTATTTTATAATCCTTTTATCATGTTTTGGGGAAAATTTACTCAAAACAAAGAAAATAGTGTTCAATATAGAGAAGCAATTTCTTTGACCACTCCATATATTTCTTTCTCTCATTGTATCTGTATGTACATACACATGTACGTGTGTGTGAGCAAAAATTTTATAACAACTTTGTCTACAAAGTTAATTATCACATTACGTAGCAGGAATTTCTCATCAGACACGCTTTCTAACGCAACTTACACCACAAATGTTTATGGAAAATTAAGAAATTTACATCTCAAAAAATACATGCAAATTAATATGGCAATTTTGGCAAGAGTTTATTGTAAAAATGAAAACTGAAATTTCACTAATACACATAATATTTGTTTTCTGCATTCACAGTGACTTAGAGTCAAAATGGTACAATATTTGTTTTTCCCCATACATCGCTGATATAAATTTTCCACGTTAACAGGGCAAAGATAATCTTTACATTAACTATTTATGAGCTTATATACATCTATTGATTTTCAAAGCCTACTGTTGTTGCAGTAACTGTTCAATTGTCATCTTACGTATGTACATACATACATACCTACCTAAGTGATCGATCAAATATAACCACAGACGTTCGACATAAGTCAAAAGCTTTTTCTTTGGCGCTTTGCCAACACTAAAACTGAAGCAGACTGTCGAAGCGCAACCTAGTGGAATGCTGAAAAAACCCAAGTAATGGACAAGCGTAAATGTTTGGCTGTGTTTGTTTGATTAGCTTCCCTGTAGGAAATTTAATTAATTTTAAATCACTTTATAAACTACTTTATTTTCAATAACAACTAATTGAAAATGTGACTTTTTTCTTTGCAATGAACTGACTTTTTTAACACGGCGATGTCATAGCAAGCAGTCAATTGCCCTATCCTGCATTTGTTTTCAACTACTTTACTAGTAGTTTAAAATAAATAACTTTATCTTGAGTTTCTTTTCAACTACTTTACTTGTAGTTTAATATAAATAACTTAATCCTGCATTTGATGTCGAAATTCAAGAAATGGTAAAAATGCGAAACAAATTTTCCTCAAATTTCGCAAATTGTTTTCAAGTTGATAAACAATATTTGAGAAACAATTGAATTTATGTTAATTTCGTTTTCAGTGTTTAATGGGAAGTGAAGCTGAAAAACGGTAACCAAAACAAGTAAGGAAGCCTAAGTTCGAGTGGAATCGAACATTGATACTCAGCTGTATGCTTTCATTGTTTGTTTGCGTTTGATGGAAACACGGTGCACTTAATACAAAGCGAGTGCTGCATAAAGTGGGCGTAGTCACGCCCATTTTCTAAAATTTTATCAGTCATCCAACTAAGCATATCAATATTATACTTTGTGCAAAATTTCATTCCTTTATGACTTCTAGTTACAAAGATGTCACGTTACAAATTCCCAAAGAGTGTTCCAGATATATCTTTCTTAAAAAGTAGGCGTGGTCATAAACCGATTTCAATAAATTTTTGCGTGTCTATTAATACAAGTTATAAAAGTGTATAAACCAAGTTTCGTCATAATATCTCAATTATTTGTCGAGTTATAGGCTAAGAAATCTCGTATATCCCTTTGTGTAAAAATTTTTCTATTTGTTGTTTCCGGTCTATTGTGGAAGTCATGCCACAAAATTTCAATGAATTATCTTTATATTTGACAAAGATATCGTTTAAAATGTTTTTATTAGGCCCCTTTATAGTTCTCATATATAAAAGTGGGCGTGGTCGTCAACCGATTTCGCTAAAATTTTGAGCGTGTATTACCACAAGTAATGAAAGTGTACACACCAAGTTTCGTCATTATATATAAATTATTTGTCGAGTTATGGGCTCAGAAATCTCGTATATTCCTGTTTATAAAAAGAGGCGGTGCCACGCCCATTTTCCAAAATTTTTGTGTTTTTCGTTTTATGTCCGCAGTTGGACTCCTGCTATAAAATTTCAATGATATATCTTTATATTTGACAGAGATATCGCTTAAAATGTTTTTATTAGGTCACTTTGTAATATACATATATAAAAGTGGGCGTGGCCGTCAACCGATTTTAGCTATTTTCCGTCCAAACGTATGCCTAAGTAAGTAAATCACGCGTACCAAATTTTGTCGATATATCTTCAATGGTTTCTGAGTTATGACATATAAAACTTTCAAGGTTTGACCCTTAATAAGTGGGCGTGGCACCGCCCATTTTCCAAAATTTCATCAAATTTCTTCCTAGGGACCTGAGCTCAACACGTGGGTAAAATTTCATCGCTCTAGCTATATTAGTGACTGAGATACCAAATTTCCGATTATTTCTATATAGGAAAAGTGGGCGTGGTCATGGTCCGATTTCGCCCATTTTCAATACCAACCGTCCCAGTCTCGATACCAACTTGCATTTCAAATTTCATCAAAATATCTCAATTTTTGCGCGAGTTAGAGTGTTTACAGACGGACGGACAGACGGACGGACGGACGGACGGACAGACGGACGGACGGACGGACATGGCTAAATCGATTTCTCTTTTCACCCTGATCATTTTGATATATATAAGTCTATATCTATCTCGATTATTTCACTCTGTTACAATCCACCGTTATGTGATTAAAACTATAATACTCTGTGTACTAGTACAGCTGAGTATAAAAAGGAAAAAACAATATTGGCATACTTAGATCTGAAAACATGTGTTTACATGTAAATATGTACATATACAAGAAACTGTCCCGCGCTGCATTTGTTTAAAGCTACTTTAAAATTAGTTGAATATAAATCACTTTTTAGTATATTTATTTTTGCAACTAACTTTTTTTTTCCGTGAGGGTGGCAGCAGACACACGCTACTTTAAACTACGGTAGCTGCTGCTGTTTCTGTTGCGATCAAAAGCTGTCTGGCTGACTGCCATTGCCGTCGTACGCTGTCCGCTGTTCGTTGCTGCTGTCGACTGCGGCTTATTGACTTTTGTCGCCAAACGTCCGTCAGCCGGCAGCCACCAACTGCCAGCCCTGAGCTATTGATGCTGCTACAGCTACAGCTGCTGCTGCCACTGCCGGCATTTGCCCAAAGATTTCTATTTTCTATTATTTCTCTTTATGTTTTTTATTACTTGTATACCTATTCATTGATTGGTAATAAAAGTTAAACAAGCAAATCAAATCAAACAAGATCGCAACACAAGCTGATTTGAATGGATAGCAAAATTAAATAAAAACTAAAGTTAAAAAAATTAAAAAACGAAAAACAAAAAGGAAAAAATCACCAATAACAACAATGAAAAATTTTTTTTTTTAAATACGCTGGTATTTATCTTTCTCTGTTTATTTATCCTTTTATTTATTTATTAATTTTTTTTTTAAAAGAAAACGTTCAATTTATGCGCGTAACTGTTATATTACATATGTTTTTGCTCATGTTGTTGCAGAGCTGTTAAAATAGCAATAAAAACTGTAATTCCTTGAACAATTTGTTTAAATGGTCCACCGGGTGATAAAAATCCAGATTAGAGCTCTTGTATTTTTGAACTAGTTAGATTAGTTAGTTTTACACAATTCGCTCGCGTTAAGTTGAACTAATTCATTAGTTTAGAGTAGGCTAAAGCAGCTAGCTTTATATTATTTAATAGGAAAGTCAGATTGTTAAACCGCTAGCTCTCCTATTAAGTAGATTCGATCATCTAAAACACGGTAAAGAAATTTGTAACGGCCCTTAAATTTCTTTTCTTGTCTGAACAGTTACAGGTAATGTAAATTAGAATAGCTGGAGTGTAAGTAGACTCAGGGAAAAACAGCATTTTAAAATCAAAAATAAAATTTTTGTTTTCATAATGCACGTTTTAAGCCAAACCGTTTTTATTTTAACAATGCAAATTTTTAAATTAAAAAAGAAATTTTTGAATTTAGAATGAAATTTTTGAAGTAAAAATGCATTTTGGATTTAAAAAGAAACATACTTAAATTAAAAATGAAAATGAATATTGATTCAAAAACTCGCTCTTTGTTCAAAATTTTTTGTGAGAAAATATTTTTTTGTGAGAAATCCAACAAAAACAATAATGAGAATCGATTTTTTTAAATATTGATTTTACAATTGGGCAATTCACTGGCTATTGTAAAGTTGTATGTTGTAAAGGAAAATGTGCATAAGAACGCAGTACCTGTGAACAGACTCTCGTATGTGTTTTGTTGTATTTCGTTATTATTTACAGTTTGTTGTTTACAAAAATTTGAATAAAAAAAAAATGCCAGGCGAAAGCGAAAAACAGTTATTAGATTTGTTAGCGGCGGATTCAAGTCCTAATTGATATATGATACACACGATGCAAGTAATTTGTTTTTTTTTTCGTCTCGCCGCTTCCATATTTTTGTTTAAATTTTTTTTTTTAACAAACTGTCAGAATAAAAAACAAATCAAATAGCACACTCAATAAACATAGGCTGCCCAGTTGTATTGGTTGTATTGAAATTTGTATGAGAAAAATCAACCCTACTGATACACCTATTGTAAACCTTTACCAGTATACAACATTACAATACTTTACAACAGCTTGTGAATTGCCCAAATGATTCATATAATTCATGGATTCTTTTTTTGGAAAGGGAAGTATAAATAGGTTACTACAATTCAAAATAATGTAAAATTTTCCACTACGTGATGGCGTTGGATTGAATTTCAGGTTGATGTCATGGTTCGAATCCGGAGGAGAATATAAAATAAAGAAGAAAAAGGAGAATAAGAAATAAAGATAGCAAACAGTTAAGGCGAAGTAGAAAAGGAGAGGAGAACAAGCGGAGGCTACATTTTTGTGGTTGGGGCTCGGATTGAGAGAAGATGAAGAGAATGCCGTTGGATTCAATTTCGAATCCGGAAGAGAAAATGATATAGAGAACACTGCAGCGTTGTTTTTTTTCTCATAATGCTTAAAATAAAAATAACCATTTTTAAATTTTAAATGTTTTTTCTTGATTTAAAAATTTTACCATGAACATTTTTAACCCTAATCCTCTAAAGTGAGCCTCTCAGTCTCACTTTAAAGTTTAAAAGCGAATTATTCCTAAACCAAAAAAGCTTTTTGCTTGAAATTTTGGGTATTCCTTTATTTATGTTCATAAATTATGAAATAATTTTTATCTTTGGGCTATTTATTTATTTTAACCATTTTTTTCGCCATCGTATAAAATTGTAACGAAAAACCGAAAGTGAGCCTCAAAGACACAACTTATCCTTATCGTAATAAGCTTACATTTCTAGAGTTCAACTAAATTTTGAATTCGTTGTTTACAAGGTCTATCCAGTGAGGTTTTTACGTTGTGAACTCACCATACTTCCCCCGGATTCTGGTGAATTCGTCGTATTTCACCATAGATCTTTAGATCATATGATGTCATAAAATTATGCAGAACGGTAAAGTCAGCAATTTCAAAACCATTAAAATCTTATCATTTTCTGTTTACTGAGATTCTAGATTACGGAAAAGATGCCTTCAGATAGAGAAACGAACGATCGTCTGCTTTTATGTGTCAGTAATTTCACTACGAATGTCGCGTTTTAAAACTTTTAAATTTGATCGTGGAAAATATATATATATATATCGTGGAATATATTCATATTCATTTGATTCGTAGTTTTTCTCATTGTGTGCACAGTAAAAAAACGAATAACAGATGTAATAAAACCATTTGCAATGAACATTCAACAACTACAAAAATGTGTGAAAATTGCAGTTCATTAATATACCCTACTTTATGAAATTACCTTTTTTATCTTTATATATCAAAAAATTGTTATAAGCCATCATAAGAATGTATAAAAAAGTTTCTGCATTCATTACTGCATAAATAAAAGTAAAAAACAAATACCAAAATAATGTGCTTAAAAATTTCCCCATAGGTGAGCCTCAGAGTCTCACCTTCGGTTTTACGTAACTTTTCAAAATTCGGTGATTAGGGTTAAAATAAAAATGTTGGTATTTACATCACTTTTAAATACGTTTTTGCCCATTTTAAGCACTTTTTCATATGTTTTTATAATTTTTTTCCCTGAGTGTAAGCAATTCTCAACTGTTTCAGGCGATGCTCTCTTTAAGCAGCATAAGTGTGTTACTAAACAATTACGTATGGGTTCACTCGGGATGAGGGTGATGATCTTCATTGTCTTGACCAGGAGCCTTGCCTCCTCCCAATATAAACATCCAGCAAAGGCAGTAACCGTCTTCAACTCTGGTGGCTTCTCCCTGCAATGCTCTACTACTAACCAAGCCACGAAGCTTTAATAGTATTGAAAGCTTAGACAAGTATATCAAACTCTTGGAATCCTGTTTGAGAACATATTACGTTCTACATCTGCTTTTCTATAAGACAAATGAGCCTTTTCTGGGTTGAAAGTATTAAGGCATTTGACAAACTGGTATTTTGACCTATTCATTTTAAAAAGGTCATGTTATCAAGTGCGTACTGTTTATCCACATGAAAATTTTCGTTAGTGAACATTTTTGGTGATTGCTTTATTGCTCTACATACGTACATATGCACAGTGTGTATTTCACTGTAACGATATTGTACTTGTTCCCTGCTGTGTCTTCATTATTTGCTGCCTAAGATCACAACAATAGCACTGATCTGCATTTTGATTTAGGCGCTAGTATGATGGCGCTAAATAAAGAGTTACGTAGTTGAAAGCTGTATGAAAACTGACAATGGGTGTGTTGAAGCATTTCTAGCGAATTTCTATAATTTATCAAAAAGGTTTCTAATTTCAATAATTTTTATCAACCATAAAATTTGCTCTTTTACTAATAAAATTTAAGAAAATTCAAGGCAGAGTTTTGTATTAACGTAATGCTGCTACTTTTCTGCACACAGCTGTAATACTTATTTTAGCCTTCTGGCTGCCTCGAGCAAGTATCTAAACCTTTCTTGGTGTATTAATATGTCATCATCGTCGTCATCAAAAAATTATTGAACACAAAAAACTCGAAACATTATTTTTTCGTTTGGGTTCTGATGAAAATGTTATTCTTCACTCACGCATCACTTATCTAATCTAAGTGACATTGTTGTCATAACCAAATCGCTTTAAAATCGATGGCATCAATGCCAGCGCTGTTCGTCGTAGCCAATGGAGTGCGTTAAAAAATTATTGTTCTTCTCGCCTTTTAACAAGAGTCTGTATGTACGAGTATGTATGGCTATAGCATGACCAGATTATGAAATTTAAGCCTTCAATCAGTATGTCTACATACACTCAAAAAAAAATTACTCAGATTATGGAAAAATGGGAATGATTCGGCGCTAAAGACATATTTCCATATTTTGATATACAATTTTCTTTAAAACGTGGTTTTTATTCCTTGATTTGAAGAAAATCGTACATCAAAATATGGAAATATGTCTTTAGCGCCGAATCATTCCCACTTTTCCATAATCTGAGTAAGTTGTTTTTTCAGTGTATATTTACTTATTCATACATATATTAGACTTGAATATTTAGCTTGAAAGAGAAAAGAGGGAAGAGAATGAATTCTGTTTATGTGCTTATGCATGAATACGCTCGAGTGATCTTTTCCACATCAATAGCTAAACATACATATTTACAAGTAATGTGAAGTTTTCGTTACATAATCATATTTAGTGCACAACAACAAAGAGGTTGCTACACTTGAAAAATTGTAAGAAATCCAGCTGGAGGCTAACAGCTCCTTTTCTTGATGCGAAAAGCTCGCAAACTAAAAAAATAATTTCAATCATAAATTCAAAATGGTTTTCATCGATTTTTTAGCAACTTGCTTGAAAACAATACTCCTAAATAAAAAAATTCGATTGCTAAATAAATTTAATAAGCCAAGTGCAAAATGCTAAGCAATTTTTGTAGAAAAAAAATACATTCAGTCTTTAAGAAGCAAAAAAAAACACTGCATGCAGATTCGTTTTTCAAATCAAATAATTGATCTTAATGCGGCGTCAAATGAGCTTTAGCAGGTCACGTTTCAAAC
Source organism: Urophora cardui (assembly GCA_960531455.1). Lineage (NCBI taxonomy): Eukaryota > Metazoa > Arthropoda > Insecta > Diptera > Tephritidae > Urophora > Urophora cardui. The sequence goes on from OY482673.1 coordinate 52,118,686, forward strand.
CAAAAAATTCATTCACAAAAAAAAATGAAAACTTTTACAAAAACAAAAACAACATAAAACTCCATCCAAAAAACACACGTCCATCCAGTTTGTACCTTTTAAGGCAGCTTCGTGTGGCAACAACTGGTAGCAGCTAACAGCTGTCTTCTATCGGACTTAACTTGCCAGCGATGACGTGACCGTAAATTTTGGATAAAACATTAATCCAATCAAAGAGGCAAACCATTGCAGCAGACAAAAAAAAACAAAGAGCAACTAAAAAGTGTCTACACAAAAAGTAACAACAACAATCACTCTAAATAGAAAAGAAGAGAAGATAGAAACCTTTATTTTTTGTTGAAAAAAAAAATCAAGTACTTTTGCTTAGCTTTTATTTACTTTTGTTGAAAGCTTAACTTTAAAGTCGGGTTGAGCTGCATATAAGAAATTTGAGCTAGATTTTACAAAATCAAGCAACAAAAGTTCATTACAAATTTTGCATAAAAATAAAAACTATAATAAGGGCAAAATAACAGCCTTAACACCTGGTCGATTGGACTTTTGGCTGAGATGCTAGCGAATGAGCACACACAGCTTAAGCTTGTTGGCTTCTTTTGTGCTTTTGGTAAGATATACGCACATATATATAAATTTGATACCAAAAATTTAAATAAAAGCTAACTGTCACTTTAATTACTTAACCCTCCTAAACCGATTTTTCTCCAATCTCAATTGGAGAAAGTGAAAACGCTTCTTTAAAAGGTAGGCATACGAAGAAGCCAAATTATCACAATATTAATAAAATAAACTTTGTATATTTTTACTCTCGAGTTTAAACGATTTTAAATTATTTCAACAAAGCTCATTGCATTGCTGAGCAAAATCAATTTTTATCCTCAAGTGAAAAGGGAAATGTATGATATAATAAATATATTTAGGTTCTTTGTAAAAAGATTTATTGTGAGAAGACCGCTAGTGCAATTTTATGGTGAATAATCTTCTTTTTAAGCCTATAGCAACTTTCAAAATACTATTTTATCGTACTTTATAAATTAGGGGTCAAGTCGACCTCTTCGTGCAAGTGTTAGCGGGTTAAATATTCTACGCAATTAAAGCTCGTACAATCTTACTATTGGTGTTTTCGATTCTAACGGAAAATGTTACACTCCATGAGTGCAAAACATTTTGAATGCCGCACTCACCCTAGTGATGGGCGGATTCGAGATGTTTTATTCGATTCACTCGATTGTTCAAACATCTCGAATACTCTTGATAGTTTTCATTCGTATTCGAGTCAAGTCGCGAGTAACTGTCACATCTCGGACTCGTCATCGATTCCTCTCGTCGTTTTAAAAGCAACTCTACAATATCTCGGGCTCGCCAATCATAACATTTGTTGCCGCTTGAATGTCAAAATAATTGCTTTAAAAAAACTAATACAGTGGGCCAAATCTATTGCTGTTGTTGCTGCTCGTAAAATTCATTATTTATTTATTAATATTTAAATTAGTAATTATTATGCAGCCACTCTTTAGTTGTGATTTCAAAAATTCATTTGTTCCTTAAGTAGGAAGTTTTTTAATTTGGTTTATTGATTAATTTATTCTCCTTACCTTCATATAAAATTCTACTTCCCAGTCGATTGCGATTTTTCAATGATGGCGATTCTCTCGATTGTTTAAACATCTTGGATTCGCCCATCACTAATTCACCCTGTGAAAGTGAGCATTTCATTTATTAAAAAGGCAGTTTCTCACCTTTCAATACCTTGGCAGTGTAAAAAATTTACATTTATTGCACTCATTACATGCGAAATGAAAGATAAAGAGGTTTGCATTTTGTAGAATCGGCCCCAAAAAAGGTAAAGTGTATTGAAAAGGCATTATTCCTTACAACATATTTCTAGGTGCATTTACAGCAGTTCTTTGTGAATCATACTTATGCTCTTAGTGTGAAGGTGTGAATTCACATTAACTCAATATGCACATGACCAGTGTTCCAAATACTACTTTAAATAAGTTTTACGTTGGTGCTTAACAAAGCACCACTACCCACCACATAGTAACAAAGAATGTGGCCATTTATTATATGTATTTAAATGGAAGTGCGCCAATCAAATACACATACAAATTTACATATGCGTAAATACATATCTACATGTATCAAACTCTTTGCACCACAAAATTTCAGGAAAGCTCTATGTAAAACAAGTAAGGAAGCCTAAGTTCGAGCGGAATCGAAAATTAGATACTCAGCTGTATGCGTTCATTGTTTGTTTGCGTTTGATGGAAACACGGAGTATTTTATATAAAGCGAGTGCTGCATAAAGTGGGCGTAACCACGCCCATTTTCAACATTTTCATCAGTCATCCAACTAAGCATATGAATATTATTCTTTGTGCAACATTTCATTCCTTTATGACTTCTAATTGCAAAGATGTCACGTTACAAATTCCCAAAGGGTGTTGTAGAAATATCTTTGTTAAAAAGTAGGCGTGGTCATAAACCGATTTGAATAAATTTTTGCGTGTCTATTAGCACAAGTTATAAAAGCGTATAAACAAAGTTTCGTCATGATATCTCAATTATTTTTGGAGTTATAGGCTAAGAAATCTCGTATATTCCTGCTTCTAAAAGAAGGCGGTGCCACGCCCATTTTCCAAAATTTTTCTATTTTTTTGTTTCCGGTCTATTGTGGAACTCATGCCACAAAATTTCAATGAATTATCTTTATATTTGACAAAGATATCGCTTAAAATGTTTCTATTAGGTCACTTTATAATACCCATATATAAAAGTGGGCGTGGTCGTCAACCGATTTCGCTACAATTTTGAACATGCATTTCCACGAGTAATAAAAGTCTACAAACCAAGCTTCGTCATAATATCTCAATTATTTGTCGAGTTATAGGCTAAGAAATCTCGTATATTCCTTTGTCTAAAAAGAGGCGGTGCCACTCCCATTTTCCAAAATTTTTACGGTTTTTGTCTTATGTTCGTAGTTAGACTCCTGCTATAAAATTTCAATGATATATCTTTATATTTGACAGAGATATCGCTTAAAATGTTTTCATTAGGTCACTTTAAAAGACCCATATATAAAAGTGGGCGTGGCCGTCAACCGATTTTAACAATTTTTCGTCGAAACATTTGCCTAAGTAACTATATCACGCGTACCAAATTTCATCGATATATCTTCGATGGTTTCTGAGTTATGGCTTATAAAACCCTCAATGTTTGACCCTTATTAAGTGGGCGTGACACCGCCCATTTTCTAAAATTTCAGCAAATTTCTTCATAGGGGCCTGAGCTCAACACGTGGGTAAAATTACATCGCTCTAGCTATATTAGTGGCTGAGATACCAAATTTCCGATTTTTTCTATATAGGAAAAGTGGGCGTGGTCATGGTCCGATTTCGCCACAGTCTCGATACCAACTTGCATTTCAAATTTCATTAAAATATCTCAATTTTTGCGCGAGTTAGAGTGTTTACAGACGGACGGACGGACAGACGGACGGACCGACGGACGGACGGACATGGCTCAATCGATTTCTCTTTTCACCCTGATCATTTTGATATACATATATAAGTCTATATCTATCTCGATTATTTCATTCTGTTACAATCCACCGTTATGTGATTAAAACTATAATACTCTGTGTACTAGTACAGCTGAGTATAAAAAAAAATGCTTGCATTTGAAATATTTACAGTGTAAAGTTTGCACCGTAGCGCTTTTCTTCAAAGCTGTGCAGTGCAGAAAGTGTCATAGCGTGGGAATAAATTATGCTGTGCAACAACAACATTGACAATCAAACAACGAAATTATCAGAAACTAACTATGGAAAGTTGCAGCGCGGAAAATTTCTTATCTTTCCCTTTTTTGATTTCCAAAAAATATTGCACCTAAATGTCTGTACACAAAAACACACAACGATGTAGCAGAGGCGGTTGCTTCATACAAGCCGAGAAGCCCGGCTTGCGTACACATTTTCGTCCATTTCATACGAAATTCTTTAAAATCTGGTTATTTTACGTTTTAAATGTTTTTACTATTTAAGTTCTCAATAATATAGCCCCCACTGTAAAATGCCCCTAAAAGCCTGCTAAGAAAATAGCGCAAATACACCACCAATCCACCTCACAATGTGTATTTTGTTTGTATAAGCTAATCACAGCACAGTGAGCATGCTTCAACGTTTCCACACATTAGCTTTTACCTGGCTTTCAAAACAGAATAACATAGCTTGTTTTCTCGCTTTCGCTAAGGAGAAACCAATTGCTTAAATTGAAAAAAAAAAACTAGCAAAGCACTTTTTTTATTTTTCACATCAAATTTGTATGCGAATATGAAGCTGGCTTCGGCATTCAAAAGTTCAGTATTCACAGCCATATGCATATTTGATTTGATTTTCGTTTGCATGTAGGTAAATACTTATGCACATAATTTCTTACATCTGCATGTGCATGCAAACATAAATATCAAATACCAGATTATAAATGTATTGATTGTGATTTTTGGCGACTATTGGCAAAATATCAAGATAATTTTAAAAAGCGGTGGAAATCAAATTGGACCTCAGTTTTTCAAACACTAAAGCACCCATTTTTTAGGCAATAAGCAAATAAACTTGCTACTACTGAAATTTCCGTCGGTATAAGGAAACTACGTTTTTATATTTAAGAATTATGTAAATACGAAATTTTTTATATTAAAAAATTTTCAGAGTAAAATTGCAAAATCAAGAAAAAACAATTTTAATTTAAAAATGTTTATTTTTATTTTAAGCACTATGAGACTTTGAAGGAAAACTTTCGTTTTTATTCCATTAATTTTAATTTTTAATTAAAACATGTTTCTTTTTAAATCCTAAATACATTTTAATTTAAAAAATTTAATTTTTAATTTAAAAATTTTCATTTATAAAATAAAAATGACTTGGTTTAAAACGTGCATTATAAAAATAAAAATTTTATTTTTGATTCCTTATCTCTGAGTATACAAACAAAAAAATGTGTATCAGGAAAACAAAAATAAAAAATACATATGAAAAAAAAAAAAAAAACGAGAAAAAACGATCTTCAAATACCCGAATTGTTCAAATGCCCGTACAAACATACGCGTAATAAACAAACAAACGAGCGTTCGAGCATTGAAAAGCATTTATTCGGGCCACTCGAAAATGTTAAAAAGAAATCGAGAACTCTAAATCAAAGTCAATGACGGAACGAAATCAGACTTTTAAATAATACAGCAAAGGAAATTACATAAATGGCTAATGGTTATGCTTCACACATAGGCTTGCCCAGGCAATTTATGCTAGGTCCGCCACTGCGATGTAGTACATATATATGTACATGCAAGATATCAAATTTTATGTTTTTATTGACGCATCATGCGCTTTATATACTTGTATATACAACATACGTAAGTAAATACATTTTTGTATCGAAAAAGTAACGGTATTGCAGCGATGAAAGCGCTAACTGACTTACTGATTACAGCACCACACACGGAGACGAAGACGATACGCGTTGAGAAAATTGTTCCGTGGCCGCACAGTCACGCCGTCAAGTCAACCAATCGGCCATAAAAAAGGAATGTTTATGAACTGAAGCATACATATGTATATCGACGCCTGAGTAAAATATCAACCTATTTCAAAAATTGTTTCAAAAACGACCTATTTCAGAATTTGCTTCAATAACGTCCTATTTCAGAAAATTATCCAAAAGGAAATATATATGGAATTTACTCTGAAATAGAGCGTTTTTGAAATAGGGTGATCTTTTACTCAGGCGTCGATATATACATAGTACATATCGTCGCTCCGGAAGAAGAAAGACGCATGTCAGTAATTTGTCGACGAAAAAAGGCGCATAAAAATATGTCGGGGAAGAAAGACGCTTTATAAAACATGTCGACGAAGATAGACGCATTAAAAAATATTTCGACGAACAGAGACGCATTACAAAATATTTCGACGAAGAAAGACGCATTATCATTAATATTGACAAAGAAAAATAAAAAATCAAATACGTCTTTCTTTCCTAAAAAATATTTAAATGCGTCTTTCTTTATTGTAAAAAAAAATAAAACGTCTTTCTTCGTTATCAAAAAAAAAAAATAAAGAGTCTTTCTTTCGAAAAATATTTTCAATGCGTCTTTCTTTGAAAGAAAAAAAGTTTGCGTCTTTCTTCCTCAACAAAACAGTTTGCGTCTTTTTTCTTCTATAACGACGATATGTATGTACATATATACAAGTATATTTCAAAATTTGTGAAGTATTTGGCATCTACATAAACATATTCAGTCCATGAACTCACCAGCCGGCCACCACCGCCAGTCAGTCACCTATTGACTTTTGCTTTTGTAGTTTAGCGGCGCAGAAAACACACACAAATATTTACCTACCAACAAATTGCTTAATTAGTTCAACAATTGTTTAAAAACAATAAATTTTGTTGTTAAACTTTCAAAGGAAATTATGGAAAATGAGACAAACGTAGAGAACAGGAAGTAAAAGGCAACAACAACAGCAAAGTTTAATATTTATTTAACTAAAGAGATCGAAGTCATTTTTGGACGCACATGAAGAAATCGCATATCTTTTTTTTAACTTGGTATTTGTTTATTTGTTTATGTATTTATTTATTTTATTTTCTTCTTTTAAATGTTCTCGTTTATTTACGAGTATAAAAACGTTGAAAGCAAAGGCATTTAGCATTTAAGTGTTACGAAACGGCAAAACGGGAAATACCGTCACTTAGTCGTATATTAAATATTATAAGTGACTCACTTATAACCCACTGTGGGGTGGTTGATACGTACTATACATGGTATAATTTTTTGTACAAAACAGGTGATCGCTCACCTATAAAAAACTGTATTTCGCATGCAAGGACTTAGGGCATCAATGCTGCTGTGAACGCAATACCTAGCGCTATATAGTAAAAGTATCAAATCTTGTTAGAATGTGGGGTAACATTTTTTGGATTGAGTGCTTTTAGAAATATACCGGATCTTAACATAACAGTAGTAGTTAGCTGTAATTATGAAGAATATTTACTCTTTATATCTCTGATGAAAGTGGCCCTCCGACCACTCTGTTGAAGCAACTTATGCTCTGTAGCTTTTCGTTCATTTATTCGCATGCGGCTGTGCAAATTTCTGTAATTCTCAGCTGGCTTATGAATTGTTCGTACTCTGACATAGTTGAGCAACTCATGTTTACTCGGGTTTTTTCATAATGAGAATGAGGTTAGCACACTCACCCGACCTTGGAGCCCACAATAACCCTCCCCCCCTACACCTACCCACAGCCACATCCAACCTAACTCCCCCAAAAAATTAACTCGCCTTCCCCTCTCCCTACATAGCTTAGACATTCTCTTTTAGGAAGACTGAACAATTGGGCATAAAACTTTAAGTAGTGTTTTAAAATATTTTAGATATTTTCTCCAGATCTATGCTTGGGCTAAAGAACTATACAGGGAAAGGGAAAGAATAAACTACAATTTCGAATGATGTATTTTTTGCATGTGAGTCCAACATTTAGCCAACATGCTACAACGACATGGTATTGACATTGCCTTGGCACATTTATTCTTATTTACTTATTTCTATAAAAAAGTAAGTAAATAACACACTCGTAAAAAATATGAGTCAACGCACGTGCCACTTTCGATCGAATTATTTGGGGCAAGATCACTGCCTTGCCTATGAAGATAGCGAAAACAATTGAGTATGTATGTATGTATGTATGAATGTATTAGGGTGGTCCAAAATTGTATGAAATCCGCGGAACAACCCGCATATACCGAAAACTTTGCCTTAATATATTAAAGTTTAGAGGTCGCGCAAATGCCTCGAAGTTTCCTTCTGCTTTTACATCAGTGATGGTACATAATTTTTTGCAAAGTCCTTAGTGAACAAGAAAGATGTTTTTTTATCATTAAAAAGGGAAAATTTTTGTTTTAGTAGTAATAGCATACAAATAGCCTTGTTCTGCAATGATTTATTAGGCTTTAACTTTTTGGACAACCTTAGTATGTATGCATAAGTTTTGTTGTTGTAGTTTTATTTGCTATTGATATTGTTATTATTGTAGCTCTTATTATAAGCAACAAACGAAAGTGTGAGTGATTGATTCACAAATAATTTGTGGCAGCGCTGGGCAGCTTAACGATTTTGACTTGACTCGTTTTTCTTATTCATTATCTTTGCTCGCATTTCAAATATTTTGAATTTTGTGTTTAGTCGATAAGTTTTTTTTCGCACGAATTTATATTGAACTTGTTTTGCGTATAGTGAAATAAAAAATTTAAATTAAACTAGATTCATTCTTCATGCGATTATATTTTTTTTTTAACTTTTTTTTTTGCTTTTTCCAGCTAAACTCGTTTTTTGACCTTTAATCCAAATTTAAAAACTCATGATTAACTATAAAAAAATTATTTTTTTTTTCTTTCTCAGCTGCGCTGCAACATTTTTTTTGTTGTTGTTAAATGATCTTCATTAGCTTATAACGTTATTGCGGCTTAACCAGCGCTTTGGTCAGACAAGCCGTCGTATTCAAATATGAACCACGTCAGTATTTATATATTTTTTATCTTCATCAGTCAATTTTTTTGGTCGATTGTTGCTGTACATTGATATTGTAAGCCTCACATTTATTAGATATAAATACAAGTATATATACATATGTATATGTGTTTACGTGTGTGTTGTTTTGACTGACTCGCCGATTTGGCTTTTCTCTAATCATTGCCGCAGCGCCTGCTCTTTGACATGGTCCAATGAGTTGGCCAAAATATACATATGTACAGTATGTTATGAAGAAAAAGGTACAGCAAGCATATGATATATGGCTGAAAGCAACCATCACTACTTGTACGATGTTTAGCGTCAACCACTGTAGCCTATGCTAAATTGTTGTATAGCAGACCGCTTCACATTAACTTGTTCTTTTGGTTATTTGAACAAATGAGCGTTATATTTAGTTCAATGAAAACGAAATTTTTATGCTTGTAAAAAAAATCTTTTTCTTTTTTTTATAAATTTAATTTCGACATTTTTGTGCTTTTTTCTTTGTTTGCAAATAATATGTATGAAAAATATTGGCACTTAATTGATTTGTGTCCTGCTGTGTATAGACGAGCGGGCTGGGCTCTGCCTCAAAGTCATATGACTTCTTTTTTTCTTTTGTTTTGGTTTGGTTTCTCATATGCAAAATTGCACAATTTTCGAAATAAATTTATAATGAGATTTACATAATGATTTTGCTATTGTTTACGGCTAATGAAAAGTGAAGCCAACATGCCACAGTGTTTCAGTTTTTTTTTTTTTTTGCTTTTTTGAACACTTGTTCGTGATTTATGTTTTCGTTTTCGTTTAACTTCATTTTTTTTCCTTTTATGACCTAATTTAATTTTGGCTGATTTTTTGATGCATAATTGCCATTGAAAACGTATCAATGGACGTGAATTCGCCACTGTTGTTATACTGTACTTTCTGTGTTGGAATTGTACTCTTATGATCGACGGCTTTCCTCAATAACTACTCATACCTAGATGGCATGGGTATGGAATAATGCATATTAGAACAGTTGAATATCCGCCAACGGTATTTGATTTATTAGAAAATTGTGTTCAATACAGGAATGTGCAGGAAAAGATTGTTATTCAATACAGGAACAAATTTATTCTCTAGGAATATAAAACCTTATGTTCCTTCGTTAGGAATTCGAAATCCAGCCCGAAAATATTTAAATGAGAGAGAGAGGCTATTTTCAAACGATCGTGATAATCTATATATTAATAGGCTAACATTTTTTCCATACAAATAATTGCCAGGCTGTTTAGCACATTTAACATACTCATATCCACATAAAATTGATATGGATGTGTTCGTATGAGTCAGGAGCAGTGCATAGGCATATAATTTTTTCTATAAATTATTTAATTTGTTTATAATTAATAAATAAAATTTTTAGTTAAGAGAAATAGATACCGTAAACGTGTTTACAAATATCGTAAACACACTCTCTCTATTTTATATGCATTGGCCCAGTTTACGCTCAGATCAAAATCAACGCGGCCAAATATCTCCTATTGCTTTTCCTTTAAAGCGAAAAATGAGAGAGAGGGCGGGAGAGCACACTGAGTAATTTTAATTTTGACCAAGGCATATCTAACAGGTAGGCTAGGCGGCGAATTGAAAAACTTCTTTTTTTATTTACAAAGGTAGAGTGTAATATCAAAATCAAAGCGAATTCACATCATGGCCAATAGGAATGGACGAGCCCCAAGCGAATTCAGATTTTAACCACGGCGAAATATCATTTTGACATTACACTCTACCAATTACAATAACAAAATACATGGGAAATTTCTGAATTCGCCAAGGGGCTTACCTTCCTAGATCTGTCTTGATTTTGACCATGATTTCGCGTCGGACCGTGATCAAAAGGGAAAATCAGTGTTGCGGTACAACTGGAATTTGGAAAGTGTTGCTTATATCAGCGAAAAGGAAAAATTTTTGTTGAAAAAATAAATTGCATGGTCGAATTTCGAGCACCGGCGATACTAGTATTTATTAATACGCTTTTATCATCTCAGATAAGTCCTTTCAGCTAGTTTAGTTTAAACTGGCTGGCCATTAATGGCCTCACATAGACTGAGTAAGTTCATAGTGTTACCAAAAGAGTTTTCGAGCTTGAATACAGCTACTTAAACGTCTGGACTCAAACTGAAGAACCTCGTGCCTTTGGCAAATACCAAGAGTTTACTTATCCCTATTTTGATTACAAATTCGAGATCTATGAATAGTATTTGCATTTTTGTCTTTGTATTTGTATTTTAATAATATAATAACACAATGGCGCTATTATAACTCTGACGAGTTTTATGGCCGAGCTTCTCTCCCAATTCGAGGTGTGTCCTTTTTTGTTTTTCCTACTAATTGGGTGGACATACAGTTTTATGCCGGCTCCGAACGGCAAATGCATTTTTAATGAGAAGCTTTTTCATGGCAGAAATACACTCGGAGGGTATGCCGCCCACTGCCGAGAGGTGACCGCTGCTCTTAAAAAACCCAATAATTGGATTTTTACAAATTAGAAATTTTTTTTTTTGGTGTTTGCTCGGACTGGAGTTTGAACCCGAGACCTCTGGCATAGCAGGCTAGCACTATACCCACTGCACTACAGCGGCCAGAAATCCTAATACAACAATTTAGGAAAAATTTAAAAAAAACCGAATAAAATCAACTGATATGTCACGAATGGTATGCGTAAAAAATTATTTACAGCTGTTAAAAAATTAAATGCATTAAATTCAGTTCATTAGATAAATGTCTTAATCACATTTTAAAACTAAAACACCGCGTTAGTTAATTTCTTAATGCTCTAGAACTAATCGTCTGAATAAATAGACGCGTGCGTGAGTTGGGTGGGGTGTCACAACACGGAACTGCATATACAAAGGAGAATTAGAAGGCGGTAACGACTGCTTTTTGTTTCTTTTTTTTTTTGTACTATTTTTTCAAAGTCAAATACTTTTTTTTATTGCTTTTTGTTCTTACTACTGTTACTTTTCAATTTGCTTTAGCTTGACTTAACTGCCTGCACATGCAACTTAATCAAAATGCATATAAAACAAAATTATTTGATTTTAACTAACTGATTATATTCATGAATTGTTATTTATATGCCTTTTGTTTACACATTTTACTCATACATAAATTAATAAAATTAAATCTGAAACTTATTTGTTAAACAATCAATTTAATGCTTTATTACTTGCTTAATGACATTTAACACCAAAGCGCAGCACAAGCGCAAGCAAAATTACTGATCATCGATTAGGCGTTATTAACCAATCATAGCTGCTGGCACTTACATATACTTATATATTGTACTCAAATACATAAATGCATAAGTTTAAAGAATTTGTTTCTATTGTTTCATGCTTTGAATGTGCCGGATTTGGTTTTTGTAATGTGTTTGTTTTCTTAGGTGATGGATAACTTGTTGGAGTAATTCTGACATTAATATTGCGCTTTGTAGTATTTCTCATACTTTTTAGCAAATTCAGACAAATTGTTTCTCTGTCATTCTACTTAGAAATATTCCAATAAAATTAAATTAATCTGCTTAATATTCTATTTGACACTTATTAAGGTTCTACAAGCAAAGCAACGTAAGAAGTATCTGGATTTGTTTTCGAGCGAGGACTGCCAATTCTTCTGCACAACAAGTGAAGAAATAATTACAAGAAGTAATTTATCCATGTATATTCCAGTTATGTATGTATGTCTGCAAATAATTAAACGGCATAAACCCTTAAAAGCTTGAACCTTATCAACAGGCAATTGAATGAGCTTGAGCAATGGTTTAGGATATGCTATATCATGGGCTGGAATCTTTTTGGAAGCGTAATTGTAAGAAATCAGATATGGTCTATGAACTCGCCAATTGAGAACTATGAAAAAGTTGGAGATTTTAAATGATCTTCCAGTAACTTTTGATACAAACAGATTTCATTTCAGTTTCTGAACTAAACCTGTTTGGTTCAAAATTTCATCTAGTTCTAACGACATTAACGCCGTAATATACTCGGGTTCAAGCCCCAAGCAAAAACACTAAAAAAATTTTTCTAATTAGTAAAAATCCAATTATTGGGTTTTTTAAGAACAGCAGTGGGCGGCATACCCTCCGAGAGTATTTCTGTCATGAAAAAGCTTCTCACAAAAAATGCATTCGCCGGTCGGAGCCGGCATAAAACTGTAGGTTCAACCAATTAGTAGGAAAAACAAAAGCAGCACACCTCGAATTGGGAGAGAAGCTCGGCCATAAAACTCGTCAGAGTTATAATAGCGCCACTGTATTATATTATTATAATACCGCCGTTATATAGCAAATTCAGGTCAAATTAAACCTTTTTAAATTTAAGTGCAACTTTTTTGCTTTGAAATTAAACTGTTTTCATTTCAAATGAAACTTTTTTTAAATTAAAGGAAACCTTGTTTAATTAGTACATCTAATAGTTACCACTATTATTATTCAAAGTTCAAAAACTTCCGGTGTGTAAAACCCGTATATAAAGACTGTATATAAGAATATTATTGTACTAACTAAGCAAGGTTTCGTTTAATTTTAAAAAAGTTTCATTTGAGATGAAAAGGTTTCATTTTATTTGAAAAAGGTTTCACTTGATTTGAAAAAAGTTTCACTCGACTGGAAAAATGTTTCACTTGACTTGAAAAAGGTTTCATTTGACCTGAAAATGCTATATACCCACCACGTTAGAAAAACGAATTTGTAAAAACATGGTCTAATATGCATAGTAACAGAACATTATTTTTTTGATCATTGTGCTTAAAAGCATACATATTTATTACCAAATTTCAAATAAATGCTATCCATCCAATGTGGCGCCAATGTAATATGTAGTACATACTTATGTATTATTCAATACCTTTATTTCAAACTTTTTTTTTATTATTAAAATAATAATAATAATTTAAACGACTCTTCTTGATTTTTCAACAGGGTGCGGTCGTTGGTGTCGTATTTTATTACTTTGCAATAAACAAAAAAGCTTCATAAACATTTTTGGGGCTGACTGATAAACGCGCTTTGAAGTATATATTTTATTTATATAGAATAATTGTATATAAAATATACATATATTTTGAACCAATATACATATATGTACATACATATATGCCATATATCGTCGTTTAGAGTTCATAAGGGCCTAAGTTAAACTTTCGTAACCGCCTAAGCCAAAATTGAGATTTGCCAAAACGTAAATCCTGGCACCCAATTCTATCGTTTCATACCATAAATTTGGTCGGAAGCTCGGGAAGCTCTATATTTCCTTCTAATATCTTTTTGGTTCTGAAGTCGTAGAGTTTGTCGGTTAGTCGGTTTATCGGTTAGTCGGTTATGAAATTCTAACTTAGGCGGTTATAAACTTTAAACGGCGATAGGTATATAATTTTTCATAATTTTTGTATCGTTACAAATTTGTCAATATTTGGACATGGAACAAGTGCGGCTATTGTTAATAATAATAATAAAAAAAAATATATATATACAGCTAATAACAGATAAGACAGCAATTTTATGACGAGTGAAGTTTCAAGTGACTGCTCAAGTGCCTAAACATACCTATATTATGAAGATGCCTCCAAATAGACAACACTCTACACTATATCGAAAATTCTTGGCGAAAAAACTTGTATAAATACGAGGTTGAGAAAATATAAAATAAAAACAACACTTATCTGACGTTCTGTCCTAGCACGTGCTCTAAGATAATTTCATCGAATTTGGCACAAATTACTCATACCTGACAACCATATTAATAACTGTAAAAAATGGAGCCTTTGTTTTCAGTATTAGATTTTTTTAATTTACCATCATGAATTTCTACTTTATATAATTAATCAACCATAGAAGCAAAGAAAGAAACACTTTAAGGATTGAAAATCGATGACCCATCAATGCCTAAAAGCCTGTCTTCACATAACTTAATTCACCTTCGAACAATCTAGCCAAGTTGCTCGCGAACTAAATCTATATACTGCTTATTAATTCATTTAATATGTATCTTTGCTTATTTTTGCCTTTTTACTTTGGTTTGTTTTTCAGATTTCGATAGATTTTCGATACAAAATTAGAGAAGGCATCGTTTTTACCGGGGTTGGCGAGAGTGTTCAGAAAGAACAACGTAAATTTCCAGTGTTCGCTCTCAGAATTTTTTATGGAAATTATCGACGCGTCATTCGGCATTGGAATCGAGGTCGAACAACGAGAGCGAACGCCGATAAAAAGAGCAAACGTCGTTACGTGGAGACATGCTTTAACAGAAAAGCAGGGGTCTAGCTAGGTTTCTCCACACTGAATTTATTTCAGAATGAGGACGTGTTTGTGATATTCCAATATCTGAGATAAGCCTTTGCATGTGCTTAAAACTTATATGTATATCTTTAAAAAAAACTATTTCGTATTGTTTTTCAGTTCACCTGCGTCACGTGACCTCAAAAATACAAAATTTATTTATATTTATTTACATATATTTCTATATATATATACTCACGTTTATATAAAAGTATATACATACACTTATACATTTATTTATTAAGCAAAGAAAAAAAATTAAGTGCCTTTTGTCACAGGAAAACATTTAACAAGCGCGATAAGTAAATGAAATATTAACACCTTTAAATTTACACTTTTTTCATCGCAACGCAACTCAACACAATGCATTTGTTGTATATATATTGTTGTTAATTTTTTTAGTTGTTGTTGGTGTACTCTTTTCCCGCTTCATTTAGGAAATGCTAAAGTGCCACAAAAATGGCAAAAAAAGCAAACCCAACAATTAAAGCGCAAGAAAGTCGAAGAAAAATAACAACAACAACAACTATGAAGTTAATACAAAAATATGTATATGCAGCAGTAAAAGGATGTCCGTTGCAGCAGCAACAGCAACAACAGAAAAAAGCAGTTACAATAACATTACCATACTGCATATAAGTATTACGAATATTATACGATATTGAACGCCAAGAAAAGAAACACAACTTAAAGAGTCATTAATATGACAAGTGTGGCCAAGGCGTAAGAAAACAAAAGTAGTGAGAATAAAAACAATAATTCTTATATACCCTTAAAGAACATGATGCTGACAGAAGAGCTGTCAAAATACTCTTCTTCATAGTTTTTTTCCTATTCATAAAATGTTATGAAGTCTGCGGCAGCGTACAGAAGACAGCGATGCCCTTACTCGCATTATCCTATTTGTAATTCATAAATGTTAAAAAAAAAAGGTACCAAGACTCGACTAGGCTGCTGTTTTTGCTGTAAGTCCATACCACAGCGTCGCTAGTGGAGTTACATCGCTGGCAGATGACCAAGCACACCAACAAATGGCGCGCCACATCCGACGCAAGCAGTGTAGCAGATGAACGGACAGACAAGTTGGCGGACAAACATTTACATTTATACTTCGCAAGCAAATGTAACACGTGTAGATAAACAAGTTGCCTTTCATGAATCGTCGAATGTCGTCCCGACAATGCGCAACGGTTCCTAGTTTCTTTTTTTTTTTAACGCTGAGGTGTTCACTTCTTAGGTCGATGGTGATTTGGGACAGCGTGCGTGTGGAATAAAGAGCGAGAAAACCGTCACAATAAGAATTTACATACATATATGTAAGTACTTATACATCCAGCAAACAGACTTGTAAGCGTAAGCTGAAGCTAAGTTGTTAAACTGGAATACACTGGCAGCGCTGCTGCTGCTGCTAGCACTCATTCTTTCTGCTCCAAATGTTTTAATACTTTATTTTAACAAATCCCAAACAGAGAGAAAGGGAATTGAGTTTTTATGAGCAAAGTACAATGTGCGGTGAGTAGACGTATACGCCGACAGTGATTCCGGCGGCGGCGGCGCCATTCCAAAATAATTTCGGCGGCGGCGGCGACGCCGGCGTGCTTTTTCGCGCCGGCGCGCCTGCTCCAAATCTACAAATCACAATCCTCATTCAAATTAATTTTATTTAGTTACCTTAATAGCGCAGGCTGAATGGAATAAATAATCTAATTTCCACCTTAAATTGTTGAAACTTTTTTATTTATAGCAAAAAAACAATTGTTACATAAACTAAAATATAAAATAAATATTAAAGAATATACACAAATCCATATGTAAGGGTAAATTTAAATTCATTTGCTTATTTTGTATGATAATAAACACGAATACATATATTTACATACATATTTATATATACATATGTATATAAGTCACTTTAAAATAAATATAGTACAGTGTTGGAAAAAATAATAGGGACAAAATTTTGCAATTCTCCATTTATTTCATTTTAAGACCAAATAATAATTACCATATATTGATGCTTGCACGGAGAGGACACGCTTCAATGACTCTGGGGTAGTTTTTGTATAATAATTTAATTTTTATGAATAAAAATAATGAAATGTACAATTTAAGTTGGAAATAATAATAGGGACAAACTTTAAATTCGATTGTTTTTTTTTTTCAAATAAACTACAATATTACTGCTGCAGCTAGATTTAAACTAAAGTTTAGTTGAAGCTCCTTTATTTTTTATAACTTCCTTACTTCTTCGTTGCATAGGGTTGACCAAATCAGCGCAATTTGCAACTGGTATTAAGTACCAAGCTTCTTTAATTTTTTTTTCCATAACTCTTGCTTATTTTTCCATTTTTGATCCCCCATCGTCTTCTTTAATAATCCCTATAGGGCTGAGGTTCGACGATTGTGAGGGGTACTCAAAACAGCAACTTTCTTACGTTCAAACCATGAATTTTCGATTCTGGAGGCATGTTTGGGATCATTTTCATGCATAAGTCGCCATCTAATGATATCAATGAGGGTTTAAATTATTCAATTTTGAGTAGAACAGACCTCCAGAAGTAGGACTAAATGGAAGAGATCCCAGAAAAGTTTCGTATCTGAGAAAAAATTATGTAACATGTTTTTGTTAATAACTTTTAACGGGCAAAAAATAAAACATTTCCGCATTCAGGTTCGTGTTCCTGAGGTCAAAACACGTCGATTGATTCCTTTTTTTTTTTTAATTTTGAAGAATTTTAGCGGTTAGCAAAACTAGGAAAATGTTTACACATCTCGCTCCATACGGGTATGGCGCGCCAGCGCACGCCGCCGCGCCGATACGCCGATTTCACGGATTATGGCGGCGGCGGCCGATTGTGAAGGTAATCGGCGCGGCGGCGGCGGCGTCAATCGGCGGCGTATATGTCTAGCGGTGAGCGTAAAAATTGCGTTTTGTCGCCTCAGTCCATTTTCAACCGAGATACAATGAAGTGTTAAGTGGTTAAGTGCGCGCGATTATCTCTTTCCGATGAATATGTGCATATACGTGCATCATGCAAGGCCGTAGCCAGGAATTTCTTTCGTGGGGGGTTTTATCGTTGTGAATTTTTTTTTTTTTTTTTTTTTTTTTTTTGTTTTTTTTTTGAGAAAAATATATAACCTATTTCGTGCACTAAATAAAAATAATAAAAAATAATTCTGGTTTCTAAAGTGCTATTTAGAAGAAACATTTTTTTACAAAACTTTTGATTTTCAAATTAGGGGTTTTATAAGAAGTTTTAAAAATCAGGAAACTTTTATTCATTTCAAAATTAGACTTTTCTATTGCAAACACGATGAATACACTGCTTGGGAAGCTATATATTTCCCTCTAATGTTCTTTGATC
Source organism: Urophora cardui (assembly GCA_960531455.1). Taxonomy (NCBI): domain Eukaryota; kingdom Metazoa; phylum Arthropoda; class Insecta; order Diptera; family Tephritidae; genus Urophora; species Urophora cardui. Next base: position 52,136,941 of record OY482673.1, read on the forward strand.
TGTGAAGTCGTTTTAATATATATGTCACCTAGCCGAGTTTTTGGACCATAAAATATCCTTTTTGTTTCACTTGGAAAAAATCGCCAAAAATAAAGTATTCATCGAATCTTTTTAATATTAAGCTTAAAATGTTTGCAATAAAACAGAATAATTTTTAAAAAGAATAAAACTTTCCTGATTTTTACAACTTCTTATAAAAACCCCAATGAAAACTAAATTTTTTCAATAATCGCAAAAAATCAATAAAATGTTGACTTTGAAAAGTTAGTAATGAAAATAGGTGAAATCGGACTATAACAGCTCACACATCCCATATATGGGATCTTTCGAAAAACTCATAAAATCTTATAATTCACTAATATAACCCGAGTAATGAATTTTCAGCCATGCAATGACTTTATGAAGTTATAAGGAAATATGCTAAAATTTTAGAAAATATGCGATGATTGACTGCCTTATTCCGGAGTGGTAACATAATTTAATTTATAAGTGATATGTCGTTGGAAGCGTACTTTAATTATCTTTCGAACGGAGTAGATACGGTTTACGGGTATTTGTAACTTTAGCGAAAAGAATTTTGAAGGAAGTTCTAACCAAAAAAACCAAAATTATCGTTATCTCAAAACCCTAACTATAAAAAATGGTTTTGACCTCAGCAGGTTCATGCCAGCCCTCCCCTATACCTGAAATTCTTGGTATTTTCTCAAATTAATTATTTGTAAACTAGTGTTTTCAACATATAGCTTTGAATATGATAGAAGTAAAATTTATCTACCAGAATTTCGTGGGGGGTTCAAACACCCAAACCCCCCCCGCCCCCGCCCTTAATACGACCTTGCCTGCATGTACATATATAAATATATGAATAATAACGTTTCAACCGTAGCAGAATATATTTTTTTGTTATTAAATTTCCGCAACGCTTAAATTGCGCAAAAAATGTGAATTATGCAGCTAAACAAAAAAAAAACACCTATTATTAAAATATTTGTAAGGTATAAATAAACCAGGCCTGAATGTCACGTCATAATAAGGCCTTAAGTAAGTCTTATTTTCCTGGAGGATAAGCCTTAGAAATAAGGTGTTATCTCAGAGAGAGAGAGAGAGAGAGAGAGAGAGAGAGAGAGAGAGGGTATTCCTTACAACACAGGATAATCAGCCTTATTTTAGGCCTTAGCCCACACAACTTTGCTTCTCTTATAATTCTCAGGAACATTTCGTAAGCCTTTAAATCTTCTGTAAGAATTCTAAAATAAGGCGTAGATTTTTTGCTGGGTATGTAAATATCGTTGTTGTATTTACAAATGAGTCCTGTCTTTCTGTCTGAGCACCGCCTGGTAACAGCGTTCAAGGTGTTGATACGACCTGACAAGCATTAACGCCAACAAACACCTACAAATTGATTTAAGTTTTGCCGACGGACAATTGCGTTGCTTAAGCGTGAGTGTAGGTAAGTAATGCTTACTTAATAAAATAAATGGAAATAAAAAGTACTATACATAGTATCTACATACGTATTTTAGAAGAGAAAAAGGAGGAGGAATGTGGCTGCTTAACGTTTATAGTTATTCCCCAATTTTTTATTATCTCAGATAAGATTTTTGTAGAACTTCTACCAAGCAATATTAAATGAACACGTAACTAAAAATGTAAATCCAATCTCAAAATTGTTTTTGAAGAAAGTAAAGTAGCTCAGGATCGACAAAGAGTTTGATCACAAATTGTGATTTAAAGTTTTTTTTATACGGATTATTAAGTAATTAATTGATTAAAACCCCAGTTAATGGGTCACCCTTTTCTCAAACTACTGGGCGTATTGCTATGGACAAGTGTTCGCCTTTTGCTCGGATCAAGCACAAAAAAAATTTAAAACTAATTAATTTTCTCATTAATAAATGATAAACTCATTAAGAAGCATACAGCGAATCGGCCTTAGAGCTTTAATCATGTCTTTATTAGAGTGTCTTTCACCAAAAAGAAAAGGGACGATGCTGTTGGGGTGCTATAAAGGAAACAGAAAAAAAGCATACATAGCTTTAAATCACTTCCGAGTAGGAAATAACAGCAACCTTCGGATTTTTCCTTATTTCCAGCAGAATAAGATAATAACGCAAAATTGGTCTTATTTCACTTCTTTATCTCCGTTACTTATATTTCATGAGGACCGAATGGTGGGGTGCTATAGGGCAAACGGCAATAAAGCAAATTTGTGTTATTGCCCCCCAATTGAGAAATAACACTAATTTGCTTTATAGCGCAGTGCCTCGAGAAATAATACCAACTTTTTCCGTGGGCGATTGGGCAATAAAGAAAAATTGCACATTTGACCTTATTTACTCATTTCTCCTTTTGATATGCATTCTTCGCTGCAGAGCGCATATATAGACGTGCGATTTCTTATTCCAAATTTGCATCTATTTAAAGTATTTTTTGTTATAACAAAAGCGCCGCAGTCGCGATTTTTAATTCCAAATTTTCGACTGCGGCACTTTTGTTTTATATTAAAAAAAAATAGAGTGAAGGAGGAGCGACGAATGCACACCAAAGGAGATATCAGTAAATAAGGTGATTAACCTTAGCTTTAGCTCGCGGTGTCGATCCTCATGAAATGTTACAGGGATAAAAAAGTGAAATAAGAACAATTTTGCGTTATTACCTAGCTCTGCTGGAAACAAAGGCAAAACCCAAAAGTTGGTGTTATTACCCATTCGGAAGTGAAATAAAGCAAAGTTTGCTTTGGTGCCGTTTGCCTTATAGCACCACACCGGACCGAATCCGAGACCTGAAGCAGTTCACTACCTTATTTACTGATTCCTTCTTTTGATGTGCATTCGTCGCCAGTGTTGCCGCAGCCTCAAAAAAGTTGGTATCAAAAATTGATACCTCCATGGCTTTTTTCGTATCACCGAAAATTTTTTGGAAAAAACACTTCAATTAATCAAAAAAGCTGTTTTCGAGATTTTAATCCGTATAACATTTTTTTTTCGTATCACCAAAAATTTTTTTACAAAAACCCCCGATTTCTTTGTATTTTGGGCAATGTGCATACATGAAGACGCGTGTTTTCTGCCGTCATGTGTGGCTAGCTTTAGTGAGCCGTGCTGATTCCTTCTATCGGCAGGGATGCCTACTATAAAGTTTGATAAAATAATGCCCTTTTTTGTATTTTCAAAGACCTTCACAATAAATGTTTTTCGTGGCGTTCACAGGTTGTTAAAATTTTTAAGAAAATCTTAAAAACGAAAAATAATCGGTTAATATTCTTTGATTTTTATTAAATTGTATCAAAATTATTTGGTACGGATTAAAAATGTATCAAATTTGTTCTACGGCAAAATAAAAAGTATTTACGTATCTTCGGCTTAAAAAAGTATCACATTTGATACGATTGTATCAAAACGGCATCACTGTTCGTCGCTTCTCCTTTGCTTTATTTATGTTTTTAATTAAAAACAAAATCACCACAGACTGTTACATTCTTCGACTGTGTCGCTTTATTTATAATAAACAACAGTGTTTTAATAAGAAACTAGAGTGCTGCCTACTGTCGAAACTCGACAGTTTTTCTAGATGTTTCTTATAACATAGGTGCAACTATAGTTTTTGTATAATTGTTTGTTGTTATTGCCACTGTTACTATTCCGTTGTTGTTCCTGTTGATGCTGCTCCTTTTGTTGCTACTATCACTGCTACTATCTAGTTGTTGTTGTTGGTGTTATTGTCGTTACTCGTCTTCCAAATTCTACTACCTACTTCTTTCTTTCTATTTCTGCTCTTTTCTTTCCTCAATTTCTTTCCTACTTATTCTTTCTTATCCTTCTTATTTCCTGCCTTTATGTTTTTGTTGTAGTGCTTTTGCTACCTTTTTACGTTTCTACTTCTTTGAAACTACACAGCACATCCAGCCAAACATGTTCTGAATTGCATGATAAGAGCGCTTTCACATTACTCGGTGCGGTATCGGATCGACATTTTTGGTTTTTACCGAAAGTATACCGAAACCTTACTGACCACATGTATTTCAATTGGCACTTTCACATTAGTGTTGCATACATGAAATCGGAGCGGATTAATTTCGGTATACCGCAACGCGGTAAGACCGGTCAGTAAAATTTGAGGAATTACTGCATACATTTTTGCGGCGTGATAAAAGAAGAAGAACAAAGTCAGTAAAAAACTCGTTTCGGTAATAAATGTAGCAAGTTATAATGTCTTCGATTGTTGGGGTAAGTGGAAAAAAATTCAACAACTATTTACAGCGAAGGTTGAGTGTATAGCTATTTCACGAAAAACCATTTTCGATCATCAGCACTCTTTTCGGAAGTGGATGCACCGGGGATTGAACCCGAGTCCATTCCAACTTCAGCCGCAATGACCCAACGGATAAACACACTCGGCCATTGAGACTGTGCAAGCTGTTGGATTTTCCCCACTTTTGCCTTTTTCATTTTCAACATTAACGTTAGTGTGTATATGCTTTTGCATATATTCTCCACAAACGTGCTGAATTTTTGTTGTAGGCAGTTCGCAATGAACATTGTTGTTGGTATTTATTTTATGTATATACCAAACAACGTTAACAATTTTACTTGAAAGAGTTTTTAGTGCTTAGCACGAAATTTTTTTTATTTTTTTTTTTTATTTTTTATTTTTAATTCAATTTTTAATTGTTGGGGTAAGTGGAAAAAAATTCAACAACTATTTACAGCGAAGGTTGAGTGTATAGCTATTTCACGAAAAACCATTTTCGATCATCAGCACTCTTTTCGGAAGTGGATGCACCGGGGATTGAACCCGAGTCCATTCCAACTTCAGCCGCAATGACCCAACGGATAAACACACTCGGCCATTGAGACTGTGCAAGCTGTTGGATTTTCCCCACTTTTGCCTTTTTCATTTTCAACATTAACGTTAGTGTGTATATGCTTTTGCATATATTCTCCACAAACGTGCTGAATTTTTGTTGTAGGCAGTTCGCAATGAACATTGTTGTTGGTATTTATTTTATGTATATACCAAACAACGTTAACAATTTTACTTGAAAGAGTTTTTAGTGCTTAGCACGAAATTTTTTTTATTTTTTTTTTTATTTTTAATTCAATTTTTAATTGTTGGGGTAAGTGGAAAAAAATTCAACAACTATTTACAGCGAAGGTTGAGTGTATAGCTATTTCACGAAAAACCATTTTCGATCATCAGCACTCTTTTCGGAAGTGGATGCACCGGGGATTGAACCCGAGTCCATTCCAACTTCAGCCGCAATGACCCAACGGATAAACACACTCGGCCATTGAGACTGTGCAAGCTGTTGGATTTTCCCCACTTTTGCCTTTTTCATTTTCAACATTAACGTTAGTGTGTATATGCTTTTGCATATATTCTCCACAAACGTGCTGAATTTTTGTTGTAGGCAGTTCGCAATGAACATTGTTGTTGGTATTTATTTTATGTATATACCAAACAACGTTAACAATTTTACTTGAAAGAGTTTTTAGTGCTTAGCACGAAATTTTTTTTATTTTTTTTTTATTTTTAATTCAATTTTTAATTGTTGGGGTAAGTGGAAAAAAATTCAACAACTATTTACAGCGAAGGTTGAGTGTATAGCTATTTCACGAAAAACCATTTTCGATCATCAGCACTCTTTTCGGAAGTGGATGCACCGGGGATTGAACCCGAGTCCATTCCAACTTCAGCCGCAATGACCCAACGGATAAACACACTCGGCCATTGAGACTGTGCAAGCTGTTGGATTTTCCCCACTTTTGCCTTTTTCATTTTCAACATTAACGTTAGTGTGTATATGCTTTTGCATATATTCTCCACAAACGTGCTGAATTTTTGTTGTAGGCAGTTCGCAATGAACATTGTTGTTGGTATTTATTTTATGTATATACCAAACAACGTTAACAATTTTACTTGAAAGAGTTTTTAGTGCTTAGCACGAAATTTTTTTTATTTTTTTTTTTATTTTTAATTCAATTTTTAATTGTTGGGGTAAGTGGAAAAAAATTCAACAACTATTTACAGCGAAGGTTGAGTGTATAGCTATTTCACGAAAAACCATTTTCGATCATCAGCACTCTTTTCGGAAGTGGATGCACCGGGGATTGAACCCGAGTCCATTCCAACTTCAGCCGCAATGACCCAACGGATAAACACACTCGGCCATTGAGACTGTGCAAGCTGTTGGATTTTCCCCACTTTTGCCTTTTTCGCTGTAAATAGTTGTTGAATTTTTTTCCACTTACCCCAACAATTAAAAATTGAATTAAAAATAAAAAAAAAAATAAAAAAAATTTCGTGCTAAGCACTAAAAACTCTTTCAAGTAAAATTGTTAACGTTGTTTGGTATATACATAAAATAAATACCAACAACAATGTTCATTGCGAACTGCCTACAACAAAAATTCAGCACGTTTGTGGAGAATATATGCAAAAGCATATACACACTAACGTTAATGTTGAAAATGAAAAAGGCAAAAGTGGGGAAAATCCAACAGCTTGCACAGTCTCAATGGCCGAGTGTGTTTATCCGTTGGGTCATTGCGGCTGAAGTTGGAATGGACTCGGGTTCAATCCCCGGTGCATCCACTTCCGAAAAGAGTGCTGATGATCGAAAATGGTTTTTCGTGAAATAGCTATACACTCAACCTTCGCTGTAAATAGTTGTTGAATTTTTTTCCACTTACCCCAACAATTAAAAATTGAATTAAAAATAAAAAAAAAATAAAAAAAATTTCGTGCTAAGCACTAAAAACTCTTTCAAGTAAAATTGTTAACGTTGTTTGGTATATACATAAAATAAATACCAACAACAATGTTCATTGCGAACTGCCTACAACAAAAATTCAGCACGTTTGTGGAGAATATATGCAAAAGCATATACACACTAACGTTAATGTTGAAAATGAAAAAGGCAAAAGTGGGGAAAATCCAACAGCTTGCACAGTCTCAATGGCCGAGTGTGTTTATCCGTTGGGTCATTGCGGCTGAAGTTGGAATGGACTCGGGTTCAATCCCCGGTGCATCCACTTCCGAAAAGAGTGCTGATGATCGAAAATGGTTTTTCGTGAAATAGCTATACACTCAACCTTCGCTGTAAATAGTTGTTGAATTTTTTTCCACTTACCCCAACAATTAAAAATTGAATTAAAAATAAAAAAAAATAAAAAAAATTTCGTGCTAAGCACTAAAAACTCTTTCAAGTAAAATTGTTAACGTTGTTTGGTATATACATAAAATAAATACCAACAACAATGTTCATTGCGAACTGCCTACAACAAAAATTCAGCACGTTTGTGGAGAATATATGCAAAAGCATATACACACTAACGTTAATGTTGAAAATGAAAAAGGCAAAAGTGGGGAAAATCCAACAGCTTGCACAGTCTCAATGGCCGAGTGTGTTTATCCGTTGGGTCATTGCGGCTGAAGTTGGAATGGACTCGGGTTCAATCCCCGGTGCATCCACTTCCGAAAAGAGTGCTGATGATCGAAAATGGTTTTTCGTGAAATAGCTATACACTCAACCTTCGCTGTAAATAGTTGTTGAATTTTTTTCCACTTACCCCAACAATTAAAAATTGAATTAAAAATAAAAAAAAAAAAATAAAAAAAATTTCGTGCTAAGCACTAAAAACTCTTTCAAATTATAATGTCTTCGTCTTCGCTAAAAGACATTATTGTTATTATTGAGTGATTTGTTGAAGTTAAAAATTTTGTTTTGCAAATTTCGATGTTTGTTTTCCTATTTTCTGCCGATTACGCACCGAAAGTATTCCCACAAGTGTGAAAAACACAGCAACGTGGAATCGTTTCGGTAAGCTGGAAATACCGAGCAAAAAATGTCGATCCGATGTCGTACCGAGTAATGTGAAAAGGCCCTAAGTTTGGTGAAAACGCACAAAGTCAGGTATGCTTGCGCATTGATACAGCTCTGTTGTGTGCAAAAGCATGCAACAACAACCACACGGCAATTTTCCAACGACGATTGTGGACGCATTTTCCAACAAATTTTCATGAAAATTGGCGCAGTTCTATTTGAGAGCAATATCTTTCTAATGGTGTGCTTAGTTTTAAAATCGGTTCAGTAGTTTCGACGGAGAAGATGGAACAAAATTTATGTTAGCGTATTAATAATATAGAAGATAGATATAAAAATTTGAAATTGAAAGTCGCATAGTTTTCGAATTTTCGACTGCGTCGTCAAATGTACAATTTGCTTTATTGCCCAATAATCATCTTAAAAATTTGGTACGTATTATTGCTCAGTGTCATGTGCGATAAAGCAAATTGGTGTTATTTCTCAATTGGGAGTGCAATAAAGAAAATTTTCTTTATTGCCGTTTGCTTTGCTTTGTACCTCCCCACGAGGATGATATGTCAATGTTTTTAAAGATAGAAGAAGAAAAAAGCGTTATCTTCACATTTTGGGGAATAATTTTTTTTTTGTCCTGGCTTCATGTCGACTCTTAACAACTGAATGTAGATTGGCGGCGCTATTTTAGGTATATGCAAACCCTGAACAAACGAAAATATGTTCGGTGTAACTTCATTAGAAAATGACGTATTGCGGAATGATTTTCCGTCATTATTTTATTTTTTATTTTTATTTTTTCATATTTTATTTGCGAATTCGAGTTTAGAGCAAAATGGTTTTCCACATATTAGCACTTTTACTCACCTGCATTACCCAATAATTTATTGATGGCACAAACTGATCACCAATTATTATATCCGTATGCATTTAAGACACTTTGGCTTTTAACACTTTTTGTACATACATATGTATGTATGTGTGTTTAGATTTTTGCTTAACTTAGCAGCAAAGTGCCGCTTGTTGAAGATGAGTTTGTTTAGATTTGCTACTGCTATTTTAGATTCTTTTAATTTTTAAAAATCTTTTATACTATTTTATTTTCATTTTTCAAACTATTTACATATATGTATTTCAATATATTTTTTTTAAGATATGTTTACTTTTTTGCGATATTTCTTGTATATAGGCACTGATTACAATTTATTTATTGTACGTGAAAAAGGCATTAGCGAATGGCACTGAATCTTTTTTATAATAATTTTTTTGAAAAGTTTAGCATGTATTAATACCACTAAAGGTTGTTAAAGGCTGTGTGTAAGCATTTTTACAAAGCTTTTTTCTTAAGGCACATCGTGTATTAAATTTTAATAAGTAATTGTTTAGCGTTGCTAATTGCGTTTTTTACCGCAAGCGCTTAAGCTTTGCTGCCAAGTTAACTTTCTGAAATTCATATTTTCCCATAAAACAGTTCATGTAGATATTCTCAATCATATCTATCTCTCGCTTATGTGTGTACTTGCTCATTTACTTTGTCATTAAAAACATTCACTTAATTAATCAGACACTTTTTTCTTGTTTTGTTTTATTTTATGTTTTTTTTTATTTTATTTTTTTTTTAGCGACGGCTCAAAGTTTGCCTTGTCGGGCTCGCCTACGCTCAAGTCGCTTAATGCACAGCTATCAATCTAACTATCGATCTATCTGTATCTCTAGGCAGCAAATTAACTTCTAGTAGCTTTCGCTGCTTATTTTGTCACTTTGCACATACAACGTTCATTTTCTTAAAGTAAATACACTTTCGTTAGTTTGTTTTTGCTTGTTTTATTTTTAGTCAACCTCTTGAAATTCGCACTTTTTCCGTTTCTTGTTGGCATACTATGAATATGAAAATAAGTAATTGAATTAATAATAATAATAATACAATGGCGCTATTATAACTCTGACGAGTTTTATGGCCGAGCTTCTCTCCCAATTCGAGGTATGCTCCTTTTTGTTTTTCCTACTAATTGGGTGGACCTACAGTTTTATGCCGGCTCCGAACGGCGAATGCATTTTTTGTGAGAAGCTTTTTCATGGCAGAAATACACTCGGAGGGTATGCCGCCCACTGCCGAGAGGTGACCGCTGCTCTTAAAAAATTCAATAATTGGATTTTTACTAATTAGAAAAATTTTTTGGTGTTTTGCTCGGACCGTGGTTTGAACCCGAGACCTCTGGCATAGCAGGCGAGCACTCTACCCACTGCACCACAGCGGCCACAATTGAATTGTAGAACAAAATTAATTAACAAAAATTTTAAAATCGGAAATTTTTTATCGCGACGGCAAAAAATCAGTTCGTTTAATGGAATGTCAAAGCTTAAAAAATGCAACCAAAATTAAATTGCACTTATGTATGTAAATTTTCAAACAATCGCCCGAAGTTGCGTTTTTCCAATTGGCGCAACAAAAAGCCGAAAACACAGTTAGTCAAAAAGGTATGAAGACACGCGGCAGGCGCACGCGATCAGGAAATGTACGTTCACGTTCGCGCAGAAGAAGCAGCATCAACCAACCAACAAACGTCTTTCTGTCTTGGCTGTGTCTGTCTAGAAAACTCTAAAGCTGAAGAATATCGAGCCGTTCAAGCGCCGCCATGCGTTTCATCGTTGTCGGTAACCGAGTTCAGACTGATTGGACGGCAGTGGTTTGGCGCAAACGAACCTCAAATGTAACCGTGTTTTTTACTGCGGTGTTGACTTGTGCAGTGTTGTTGTTGCTGCTTACCTGCCGCCAACGTACATGTGTATGTATAAAATTACTCACTGTTGCTGTTGTTGTAAGATATTACGACAATGCATGGCATACAAGCAGCCAGACAGACTCACTGGTTAATTCTTCTGCTTTTGGCTTTTTTTGGTCGTGTTAACTCCAAAAGCGGTCGCTTCTGCTGGCTGGCTGGCTGACTGGATGGCTGGTTGGCTCTGTTACAAAGGGAATATGTGTTGTGCGGTTTCATGGTGGTTGTAGTATGTGTGTGTGTATATCGTTTTCTGTTGTTGTTTTTGTTATTGTTGCTTACCTTTTCCATTTTTTATGCAGGTGATTCCCTTGTAAGCGAATTATATTCGTTGTTTTACTTTATTTTTCGCTCTGTCGTCGAGAGCGAGAGTGACCTGACAACAACACACAGAGCAATTAATGCTAATTTGATAAAGAGAGAGCCAATGAAGCATATATTTTTTTTTTCTTGAGCGTATCAGAGTATTTTACGCTCTTTCATTTCCTTTGGTAAGATCGGCGGTTGATTGCCAAAAGCTTTGCCGGTTGCACAGATGGCTCACGAGCAGCTACATTTGTATGCATGTGTGTATGTGTGTTTATTTGGCTTTGAGCCAGGCTACTCAGTTTAACAACCCTAATGGCTATTTTTAAGCCAACTTGTATTACATGGAGCGACCAGGTGAGTTTGTTTTGATGCACAGTGGGACAAATGTTGAAAATTTTGTATGCGAGCATTGATCACGGAAGAGCGAGAGCGCAAAAGTGCAAACATGTTTAGAAGAGAAATTTAAACTGGTTTTTGAAGTATAAGAGAAGTAGTTATGTACTTTTGGTTTTCTTTTGCGTTCGTTTGTTCATTTATTTTTACATATTCAGATAAGAGCTAAGATTTGCTAATAATTGAACGATGGAAATTATTGGTAGTTGGTTACATATATATGTACATATGTACTATGTGTTGTGTACTTAAATATGTATGTATGTATGTATATGTATTCATTAAATATTTAGTGATATGCATGTTCAATTAAGTCGATATATGTATGTACATATGTAAAAACTTATTTTTCATAATTTTTTGATTCTCCCAAAAATGTACTCAATTTATATAGACTCAAAAATGTATACAATTTTTTTCATCCAATTCGTTGTATGCTTCTTAATTTTTTTTGCCAAAGCAGAGTTTAAAGCAATATTAAGTGAATTAGCAAAATTTCCGAAGGCAAATTTATCATTTATATTCGAAGGACCAAATTTCCATTTCATTCCTTTTGTCCATTATTTTCCAATTAACACTACACAACTCTGAAACTTTAACCTTTATACTGACATATGTATGAATAGCTAAAGGACTGAACTTTGGACTATCACAATCAAAAAGGATCTTGAACATGACTAGAACCTCCCCGTACATGCAAAAGCGTCTAAAATCCCCAGAGCAAAACTCTACATGCTTGTTTAACAGATTTTCAGTATTTGAATTCAGTTAAGTTCCTTTAATTTTGTTCTTCTCAGCGCCTTTCTTTGTAGTGAAAGTCTTCCAAAAGGAAATTTGGTGGTCTTACAATTGGACACCGTCTGTTTCGTACGCTTATAGCGTATCTACTATTCCTTGCCGATTAGTTTTCAGTTATGTATATAACTACATATATGTATATATATGTAGGTAACTACCTCCGTATTAAGGAACTTTTCCTTATGTAAATAGTGATGTATGAACAAGCTAAAAATCGTTGTAAAGAAGATGTATGTACATTAGAGCGTATCGCCAAAAAAAGTCTAAAATGTTCCCCCCTCGTTCGAATGTTTACTAGTTGGAGATTTCAAAAATGGAAAAAAAATTTTTTTCAGCACCCTGTAAAAACAGCGAAATTCGTTTTTTGCTTATAACTTTTCTATTTGGTCTTTGATTTCAACGAGCAATATATTGTTGTAAAGGTTTTAACCCGTGTTATATTTCGTCCATATAAGCCATTAACCTGCGACACCAACTTTAGCTTTTATTAAAATTTATTTAAAACCAACACCCTGTATTAAAAAAAAATTGTTAAATAAAGTAAATATAGCCTTGAATATAGTTTTGACAGCATTATATGAGTAAAAAAGATTATTATTTATTAATATTAGCTCTGTTTAATGAACAAAAAAAGTTCAGAGCAGGGTAGAGCAGAGCAGAGTAGGGCAGCTGCCAAAATAGAAATAGAGCAACTTAGAGCAACTCAGAGCAGAAATGCCATAAAACACTTGAATCTTGATAGTTTCCATTTATTTTTTTGTTAATCCTCAAAATTAATGCAAATGCACAAATGCACGTATGCCAAACGTGGTTTTTCTTGCAAGCTAGTTTTTTTGAACTTTTCAAAAATTTATTTTTTCTTGACTGACACTTGCTTCTCTGCTCTAACTTACTCCACAAAAAAAGATAGAGCAGAAATTTGTAATCTAGATTACGCTAGATTTGTTTTGAGCATACTCGTGAAACAGAAGATAGAGCAAGAAAAGTGTTCATTAAACATAATTTTGTCAAATACCTTAACCTGACGTAAGCTAGAGCAGCTCTTAGTTTTCAGGAAAAATTTTTTTTTTTTCAAAAACAGGGTGTTGGTTTTAGTAAAAATAGAATAAAAGCTGAACTTGGCATGATGGACTAAAAGTTTCTATGGATGAAATATTGCCTTGGTGAATACCTTTCTAAAAATGTATCACTTTTGAAAATCGAACGTAAAATATAGAAATTATAGAAAAAATCAAATTTCGCTGTTTTTACAGGGTGACAAAAAAATTAAAAAATTTTTTTTTGAAAACCTCATAAGGTAAGTGTTCAAACTGGGGGGGAACATTTTCAACTTTTTTTTCCTCCCTACACCGTGATACGCTCTAATGTACATATCGCACCCTAAATGATAAAGTAACACAGCTCAAAATTTTTTTAAATTGTTTCATAAACCGGTGCACAAAACATACATATCTCTAGCGACTGTAGAAAAATCATTTCCATTATGCTAGAGACACACATCGTAGTATAGTAGAAATATTGCGATCTATACCACATATGTGTCACTCTCATATTGTAGTTTATTTGAAAATTTTCATAGAAAAGCCAAATCATAGTATTGATATTATAATATTCATACCACATATGTGCCTGAGGCATTAGTCTCTGTTTTAACTGAAAAATTGTCATTATACCTATGTGGCTTTTTTCTATAGATATCATTGGTTGTGAAGATAAATCATAACTACGTAAAACTTTTCTATGAAAAATTTGTACTTGTGCACAAAGTTAATTGACTTCAAATATATGTACATATGTAGGTACAAAATCGACACAATTTTTAAGGAAGAGAAATTGCTATTTCGTTGGAAAACATTAATGTCTGCAAAGGTAAAAATCAATAAACCGAAATTATCCGAAGTCATGCAAGGAAAAATGTATAACTGAATCTACATATGTACATAGAGACATACATATGTATTTATGTATGTAAAATGTATGTATTTACTATCGGGTATAGATATGTATTTAATTATTTTTTATATCCCTCCATAGCATGTATGTATGTACACTAATGTACATAAAACTATGTAAAGATGTATGGGTGCATGTATGTATGTATGTTCAAGAAAGTATTTATGTACATAAATATGTATAAGAAAAGCTATGAAAACACTTAAATTAAATAATTAAAAACTACACGGAGAAAACTATATTGATGTCACGTCCATATAAATTGATAGTTATGTCTGACTAACAAACTATGGATAACATATCCATATATTTTTATATATTACATTTTTATTTTGGATATGACACCCATTATATGAATAAGAAATCCATAGTTTATTGATCAGACAAAATTATCAATTTATGTGGATGTCAAGTCAATATAGTTTTCTCCGTGTACAATTTAATATAGTGGAGGAGATCCACTTTCAAACATGGCTATGTCAAATTTTTTTCGATTTTGAGTTTTTCATGTCGCTACCTTAGAGTGCAATTTGTGTAAGTCCTTTTTTAAAACTTTGTTGGAGAGACAAAAAAAACAAAAAATAAAAAAAATTCGAAATGAAAAAAAAAAATGTTCTATTCATACAAATATTTTGGACTTACACAATTTTCTTCGCTTTTTGGACTTACACAATTTGCGTATCACTGAATAAAAACTAGTAGAAATATGACAAGAGTCACAGACTTGTTTAGCGCGGTGCGTATTTGATTTTTCTAGCGTTCTACATAAAAATACACTTTTTCATAAAAGTGGACTTACAAAGTTTGCACTCTAAGCTAGCGATGTATTGTCTACCAGTATTTAAATGTGTAGGTATGATGTCCATTAGAAATTTATTGCAAAGTCCTTCAGTATTCTGAAATAAATAACATTAAACACGAATGCATACACTTACAAAAGTTGCTATCCAAAAAAAGTTACTCATACGCCTTGTCGCACATTAGTTTAATTATTATGCGTTTCAATTGAAAGACTAAAAAATACCAGTGTTTAAAAAACTGCAGTCGGAATTAGCCAAAGTCGTGAAATGTTTGATTTTATTTGATTTTGATATTCGTCGCTTTTTAAAATTACGATTTTGCCTGATTTTGATTTTGCGCTGATTTCATATTGCTCAAAATCAAAAGCGGCCTGATTTCAAAATGAACGATTTTGCCTGATTTTGATTTTTCGCTGATTTCATATTGCTAAAATCAAAAGCAGCCAAATATCAAAATTAGCGATTTTGCCTGATTTTCATTTTGTGCTAATTTTGATTTTGTGCTGATTTCATATTGCTAAAATCAAAATCAGCCAAATATCAAAATCAATGCTTTCACAGTTTTGCTATTTACGCTTACATGAACACATGTGTGTATGTACATAATTTCTTACCCTCTGTATTACGTTTGTATACATACATATGTATGTATGCACATGTAAGCGAAAATAGCAAAACTGTGAAAGCATTGATTTTGATATTTGGCTGCTTTTGATTTTAGCAATATGAAATCAGCACAAAATGAAAATCAGGCAAAATTGCTAATTTTGATATTTGGCTGCTTTTGATTTTGAGCAATATGAAATCAGCGCAAAAGCAAAATCAGGCAAAATCGTTCATTTTGAAATCAGGCCGCTTTTGATTTTGAGCAATATGAAATCAGCGCAAAATGAAAATCAGGCAAAATCGCTAATTTTGATATTTGGCTGCTTTTGATTTTGAGCAAAATGAAATCAGCGCAAAATAAAAATCAGGCAAAATCGTTCATTTTGAAATCAGGCCGCTTTTGATTTTGAGCAATATGAAATCAGCGCAAAATGAAAATCAGGCAAAATTGCTAATTTTGATATTTGGCTGCTTTTGATTTTGAGCAATATGAAATCAGCGCAAAATCAAAATCAGGCAAAATCGTTCATTTTGAAATCAGGCCGCTTTTGATATTGAGCAATATGAAATCAGCGCAAAATGAAAATCAGGCAAAATCGTTCATTTTCATATTTTTTCATATTGATTAACTGCGACTTCTGATTTTTTAAAAGCGGAATCAAAATCAAAACCAACAGAAATGAAACTTATGCCAGTTTTTTAAACACTGAAAAATACTGTTCCAAAGCTAGCTATGTGAAATATTTAAGATTGAATCTGTCATTTTGCGGTTATAGTTTTTTATATCGTTAAATTCCTTACGGGTAATAACACAAAATATTCAAATAAAATAGGACTTGGTGCTGTAGTGTTTTTGATGTGTAAACATCTTTGCTGTAGTTACGAGTGATTTCGAAAAACAGGTAAAGTTTACGCGTAAACGTAAATGACCTTTGTGTTAGTGCACTGCTGCCAGTGGCGTAGCTAGAGAATTTTTCGGGGGGGTCACAGCCAATGTAAAAAATTAAAATTACCAAAAAAAACTACAATTTTTTTACAAATGATAAAAATCGCTAGCTTAGAATGCAAATTGTGTAAGTCCTTTTTTAAAACTTTGTAAGAGAGACAAAAAAAAAAAGAAAAAAAAATTCGAAATGAAAAAAAATTTCTGTTCATATAAATATTTTGGACTTACACAATTTTTTCGCTTTTTGGACTTACACAATTTGCGTATCACTGAATAACAACGAGTAGAAATATGACAAGTATCTCAGACTTGTTTAGCGCGGTGCGTATTTGATTTTTCTAGCGTTCTACATAAAAATACACTTTTTCATAAAAGTGGACTTACACAGTTTGCACTCTAAGCTAGCGAAATGTAATTTTTTCAGACTATAATTTAACATTTTAGTACACAAATATCGCTTATAATACATATATCAAACTCTTAAGGCCCTTGGCCACTTAAAATCTGGAATGTTAAGTGTATACATATGTGTGAGTGTCGGGTGATTGACGCAAATATCTAAAAGATTTGATTCACATCAACGCGAGCCCGAACATGAACGTGTAGCACGACGACTGCCGATTGCACTAACACACACAAAAAAACTCACACATACACGCTGCTTGACATGCCAGATTGTCAGTTGCCAAGGGCCTTTAACTATACTTCAAAAGTAAGTCTCATATTCTCTTCTGGAAATCTACGCGCATAGGTAGATTTTCAAGTTTTATGCGCCCAAAATTGAATTTTGTAAAATTGTTACAATTACAGAAAAAAAACATACCCACAAATTGGAAATAGAATGGAGAACAATAATTCATCGCTTTTTTCCCGACCCTATACTCTGCACTTGCCCCAGATGGTCGTAACTTAGCATATCTGAGGTTAATTTTTTTGTTTTTTTCTTACATATTTTTAAGTGCTAGTTTCAACTTGAATATTTATTATTTAAAGCATTTCATTTAAGTAATCGTGATGAATCCTAAAGGTTCAAGTAATTATTAACACTTTTCAATAATATCCTTGGTTTCCAATAATTCTAAGTTTAAGCTTTTAAAGTTGGGATATTTAAAAAAAAATTATCACTCTTTTTCATGTTAAAAATTAGTTTTGTTATGCTGCTCTGTCAGACTCAGTCAAATTAACCCTCGGACATGATATCTAGTACAATTAGTGGTCAGCCGACAAAAAATTACGTCGCACAAAGCCGCACTTCACTACTAGATACAGGGTTTTTCATATGTACCTACAATAATTTTCTTTTTGTGCTTTATATTTAATTTTAATGTTTATATTTCTAACGCATATCTTGGTTAATGTAGGTGATGCTCGAAAGTAACCCAGATATTTAGCAGCGATTATTGTTAACTTTTTAGGCAGTATTTTTAGTATTTCCAATTTTTCAAAGTTAAGGAAGTACTTATCATAAAAAGGGGATAAGAATTATAAAGCTACATTTTTTAGAAGATTTTTGAGTATGCAATTTTGCAGCTCATTCAATTGTAATATAATAATATGCAACATTCAACTTTTTGAAAAATTTCATTGGCTTTTCGTAAATTTTAATTGGAACGGTCTCACGTACATATAACGCAAACACCCTATAGAAAAAAATTACTAAAATCGACGGAAATTTTTACAGCATTGAGAATAGCACTTTTTACACTAAAATTGGTTGGCTACATAACAGTACACTTAGAAATCTCCTCAAAATCTTCTATAAATTCTGGCTGCGCTTTGAAATTTTTAATCCACTTTTAGAAATTTCTACGATTTTTCGGATTTTTCCATAAGCTTAGAAATCCTGCTTAAGGCGATTTTTATTGAAAAATTGTTTACATTTTTAAACGAAAATAAGAGAGTCAAATTTTCGACAGATCTGTTTGAAATAAATTTAAAAACTCTGGCGTATGATTTTTTTTTGAGTCACTGTATATATTTTTCAATAAAATCGACTTTTAACTACATAGAGCCCTAGATACCCGGGTATCGAGCAATTCGATCTGGTCGTTTTTGTTTTAAGCCCGTTTGTTGTTCAAATGCCCGTACAAACATTCGAGCATTCGAGCTTACAAACAAAAAAATGTGTATCGGAAAAACAAAAATAAAAAAAAACTACATATGTATAACGAAAAAAAAAAAAAATAATAAACAAAAGAAAAAAACAAACTTCAAAATACCCGAATTGTTCAAATGCCCGTACAAACATACGGGTAATAAACAAACAAAGGAGTGTTCGAGAATTTGAAAGCATTTATTCGGGCTACTCGAAAATGTTAAAAAAAAATCGAGAGCTCAACTTTTAACACAAATTATTAAAATTTTGCATTAAACAAGCAATTTGGAATAGATGTACACAATAAAATATTTCTACCTATGTATGTGCTACGGTTATAAATAATAATTTTCTTATATAATTTAGTTTTTTAATATTCCATTTTGACAGACATTAAGTAAAATCTCAAGTTCAGATACTCTTATACATTGCATATTTATTCCCATTGTAGTTTATACTAATATTATTTGATTAAGATGATAAGTAATTGAAAGAAAACTTGAAATTTAAATAATTGGCGTTACTTTTCTGTTATATATTAGCATGTTAATAACAGCAATACCGTATAATAATTGTAGCGTTTGTTGAGCCGTAGGGAAGTGCAGGAACCGTAGGAATTTTACCACAAAAGAGCGAATATAAGTACAAAGAATGTAAATTGTGGTAAAATTCCTGCGGTTCTTGCACTTTCCTACGGCTCAACAAACGCTAGAATTATAAGTAATACTTCGTGGAAAAGCGCTAAATTTCGAATTACCAATTTCGAAAAATTACTATTCTCATTGATTTTTTCCTGAAAAAGAAATGTATGCTAATAAAGTCAAAGATGGTTTTATGGTCAAAACGAATCTTTCGGGGGGGTTTTGTCCCCAAAACCCCCTCCCCCCCCGTTACTACGCCACTGACTGCTGCGTCCGTGTGAATCGCTTGGCACTGTCAGTGGTAGGTAGATAGACGTGTACTTACAAATGCTTGCATGTACCCTGTAGGAAATTTAATTAATTTTAAATCACTTTATAAACTACTTTATTTTCAATAACAACTAATTGAAAATGTGACTTTTTCCTTTGCAATGAACTGACTTTTTTAACACGGCGATGTCATGGAAAGCAGTCAATTGCCCTATCCTGCATTTGTTATACTCAGCTGTACTAGTACACAGAGTATTATAGTTTTGATTTCCTAACGGTGGATTGTAACAGAATGAAATAATCGAGATAGATATAGACTTATATATATCAAAATGATCAGGGTGAAAAGAGAAATCGATTGAGCCATGTCCGTCCGTCTGTCCGTCTGTGCGCACGATAACTCGCGCAAAAATTGATATATTTTGATGAAATTTGAAATGTAAGTTGGTATCAAGACAGGAACGGATGGTATTGAAAATGGGCGAAATCGGACCATGACCACGCCCACCTCCCCTATATAGTAAAAATCGCAAATTTTGTATCTCAGTCACTAATAGAGCTAGAGTGATAAAATTTCACACACGTATTGAGCTCAGGCCCCTAGGAAGAAATTTGATGACATTTTGGAAAATGGGCGGTGCCACGCCCACTTATTAAGGGTCAAACCTTGCAAGTTTTATATGTCATAACTCAGAAACCGTTGAAGATATATCGATGAAATTTTGTAGGGGTGATATACTTACTTAGGCAAATGTTTGGACGAAAAATTGCCAAAATCGGTTGACGACCACGCCCACTTTTATATATGGGTCTTATAAAGTGGCCCAATAAAAACATTTTAAGCTATATCTCTGTCAAATATAAAGATATATCATTGAAATTTTATGGTAGGAGTTCAACTGCGGGCATAAAACTAAAAACATAAAAATTTTGGAAAATGGGCGTGGCACCGCCTCCTTTTAGAAGCAGGAATATACGAGATTTCTGAGCCCATAACTCGACAAATAATCGATATATTATGACGAAACTTGGTGTATATACTTTCACTACTTGTAGTAATACATGTTCAAAATTTTAGCGAAATCGGTTGACGACCACGCCCACTTTTATATATGGGTATCAAAAAGTGACCTAATAAAAACATTTTAAGCGAAATCTTTGTCAAATATAAAGATAATTCATTGAAATTTTGTGGCATGAGTTCGGAAACAAAAAATAGAAAAATTTCGGAAAATGGGCGTGGCACCGCCTCTTTTTAGACAAAGGAATATACGAGATTTCTGAGCCTATAACTCGACAAACAATTGAGATATTATAACGAAACTTGGTTTATACACTTTTATAACTTGTGTTAATAGACACGCAAAAATTTATTGAAATCGGTTTATGACCACGCCTACTTTTTAACAAAGATATTTCTGGAACACCCTTTGGGAATTTGTAACGTGACATCTTTGTAACTAGAAGTCATAAAGGAATGAAATTTTGAACAAAGAAAAATATTCATATGCTTAGTTGGATGACTGATAAAAATGTTGAAAATGGGCGTGGCTACGCCCACTTTATGCAGCACTCGCTTAATATAAAGTACACCGTGTTTCCATCAAACGCAAACAAACAATGAAAGCATACAGCTGAGTATCTAATGTTCGATTCCACTCGAACTTAGGCTTCCTTACTTGTTTTCAACTACTTTACTAGTAGTTTAAAATAAATAACTTTATCTTGAGTTTCTTTTCAACTACTTTACTTGTAGTTTAATATAAATAACTTAATCCTGCATTTGATGTCGAAATTCAAGAAATGGTAAAAATGCGAAACAAACTTTCCTCAAATTTCGTAAATTGTTCTCAAGTTGATAAACAATATTTGAGAAACAATTGAATTTATGTTAATTTTCAAATGATAAATATGAAACAATATTTTCTCCGTTTGAGAATTTCGTTTTCAGTGTTTAATGGGAAGTGAAGCTGAAAAACGGTAACCAAGAAAAGGAAAAAACAATCTTGGCATACTTAGATCTGAAAACATGTGTTTACATATAATATGTATACTAGCCGGACCCGTGCGCATCTTGCGCAAGAAATAACAAAACATACGTGGCGCCAGTCGGTATGGTTTGTGCTGTCACGCCCATTTTAAAAAAACTTATATTTATTTGGTTTTATGTCTACAGTGGAACTTATGGAACTTTCAATAAATTACTTATATGTTTGACAAACATATCGCATAAAATGTTTTTATTATACCTACATACATATATATATATATATAAGTAGTTATGTGTATTAATGTTGTTTATATATTTTACATATTTTTTTATATATATGTATGTGGTCCCTACCGACTTGGGTAATTTTTTTCCACACGTTTTCATGCATGTTTCCTCATAACGGCATAACGTCATTTCATCACTCGGGCTTTATTAGTGACTGAATTATCATGTTTTACGTGTTTTTCGAAATACATCCATATGCCTTATTTTCAACCCCAACTTTCTCTGTTCCCATTAGAATCTCTGTACCCAATTTCATTTAAATATTTCTATTTTTGCGCAAGTTAGAGTGTGTACGGCCGGACGGACGGACATGGTTCAATCATTTTTTTCATCCTGATCGTTTTGATATATGTATATATGTAAGTCCATATCTATCTCAATTATTTTATGGTCTTATATGATCAAAAGTATACATACATATACATACATATATTGTATGTACTACGTAATGCATATCCTATACTGAAAAGCCCCCATTTAGCATACACACGTATTCGCCTAAAATAATATGTTTACATACAAACATACAGCTGAAGGTTATAAAAAGTGTTTTAAAATATATACGACTGTTAAAATGGAGCGACATCTGCATTTGAGATTTGAATTGATAGAATAAAATAATTCTGAAGGCATAGCTTTGGGCGCAAATCTTTTAGTTTAAATTTAAACATTTTATTTTTGCAAAATACTATTTAAAAAAAGTACCACGCCAAATAAAACACCGTTTCGCATGCATAGCTAATTAATACCTTTAAAACAATGCCTTACTTATTAATTTTGATAAATTATGTGAGCAGAAAAAGGGATATTTATAAAACACCAATTAGAAATAATATATATGATGTACAAGAAACTAACCCGCGCTGCATTTGTTTAAAGCTACTTTAAAATTAGTTGAATATAAATCACTTTTTAATATATTTATTTTTGCAACTAACTTTTTTTTCCGTGAGGGTATAGCCGTGCAAATGCAAATATCAACAACAACAGCAACGAAGCGAAGTGAAGTTGTTGTTGTGTTGTTTTCTGCAACAATGCGACAAATAGGCAAAATAAATAGAAACAACCTGTTTGAACATGTATGCAAATGTATGGATATGCATACCTACATCTACCTATCTAATTTTCTATGCAATATTGGTATCAAATGAAAGGTTTTGAGCAGGACTTCGATATGAAACTCTTTTCATTGAGACCCCTAGGCCGGGTCTCCAGATATGGGTCAAACGTGGACTCGGATGATCTTGCATGTTTCTGAGCAATACAAAACAAAACAACATAAAAAATCAAAAGTCAAAAACCAAAAACCAAAACAAACAAAAACAACAAAATAGTAGCAGTCACAATGACGACAAAAAATTACAAAAACGATAGTCGCCTTTTAATCCATAGAAAACCAGGAAAAAAGGAATAAGGAAAAGGGAATAAATATCCGATTTCGAAACAGTTTACACATCAATATTCATGAATACCCGTTATTCACGCTTTAATTTTTTTTTTTCTAATTTGTGGCTTAATATGAAAAATGCATATAGCCCTGTTTGAGAGTGGATTACTCATATATGTATGCATACATATGTATCTATAGGCGCATTTCTGTCGTACCCAAGCATGAAAAGAATACTCGCTTATGCATCAAGTTACCTTCAAAGCAACAACACCAACTCGACTATTTTAAAAATAATGCTTGAGTACGACAGAAATGCGCCTTATGTACGAAAATATGTATATGTATGTACTAATATACACAGCAACAGCAACGCCAACAACACACAAAAACAAAAATGGTAGCACTTAAAGCCAAAAACAAATGAAAAATTAAAACAAAAGGTAAGAAATGAATGGAGCATAAATGAACACACATGCATGCATATTTACACTGAGCAGACGCAGACGTAGCCAACGGAAAAGTCAATAAGGGAGTGGCCACACGCGAGCACTCCAACCAATCGCAGTCAATGGAAACGCACACACGCGGCGAACGTGTGGTAAAGGTGAGCAAAGTGAGAGAAGTTAAACATGGAGCTAAGTGTGTATATATACATATATGTATATAAATGTGTATATACAAGTACATATCGCAACCTAAATCATAAAGTGACACAACTCTAAATTATACAAAATCGGTTTTTTTTTTATAAATCGATACACAGAATATATCGCCCGTTTTATGGAATAGGGATTTAACTCGAAATTTTCGATTTCTGGGATTTTGCCATATATTTCAATAACTGGGTAGTGCCTTTGAGTCTAGTCTTATAAAATACTCAAAAAGATAAAAATGGCGGAAATAAAAGTGATTTTGTAGTTAGCCGTAGAAGGAAACTATTTGAAATTATAAAACTTTTTTTGCGTTTTCCCAAAAAAAAATTTTTTTGAGTTAAATCCCTATTGCATAAAACGTGCGATATGTAGGTATCTCTAGCGACTGCCCAAAAATCTTTTCAATCAGAGTGGTTTATAACTGAAAATTTGAATTATTATACGTAACCTTTTCACATATCATTGCCTATAAGAAAGAAAAAGTTTTTTGGCTCTCCCCAAAATTTTTGAATTTTGAGTTGTGTCACTTTATGATTTAGGGTGCGAATGTATTTATGACTGTATGTACACATACATATGTATTGGAGACAGTGGTTCAAGTGGATGTGGTAAAACAAAAGAGAAGTCACAATACAAGAGAGAGAACGAGCGAGAGATAAAAGTCTTTTATGCCCACCTGTCCACATATAAAATGTTCATATGTATGTATATACATATGTACAATGTACATTGTACATACCTATATGTAAATATGTCTATTCAAAGTTGCAACAAAGAAATTGTGAAACGTTAGTTTCTGGGTGGTAGAAGTTGGGGAGATTTAATCAAATTAAAATGGAAACAAATAGGTTCCGAAAATGAAATGGAAATTGTATACCTACATATGTATTTATCTACATACATACATACATATGTATATCTATGTATATCTAGATAGATTTCAAAGGGAAAGTGGGAAGTTTGCAGGGTTCTACAACATATTTCTCTTGGTCTTATTTAATTTTCTTTCGTTTGGTGTCACTCTAACGTAGATAGATCAATGTGTTATAAGGGATAAAGTGGAGCCATTGGCCAAATAGACGATATCTCAAAACCCTTCCCATGGAATTAAAAATCAACTCAATTTTCGGAATCAGCGAGGAGTTTTACATATAGATAGGATAGTGGCATCCAAAGTACAGACAACAAATTTCATTTTGTGATCCAGTGTAATCAATGTGGAAAACACAACATTTATAGACAAATGTGGAATGTTTAATGTATCGTATTTCCATTTTGCCATCAATTTGCTTTGCAATGGTACGTACATACAAAAGCACATATGTATTCATTTTTGTAAATACAAATGTATGTATATGTGTACTACATGTAAACGTTTGTAATTAAGTATGCGTGCTTATATGCAATTTATTGATAACTGTCAAATTGCCATTTTTGTTGCTGCTGTTACTGCCAAGCGCTTAACGAACTGAACGCAAATTGAATAAAAACTAACTAAATATCTAAGGGAGAGAAACAAAAAAAAAACTTTGATTAAAATATGTTTGTTTGCACTCGCATTCGCACTCGCACCGCACACCCAACACATCCGACAGATATGCCAGTCTTAAGCGAATAAATAATGCACTTAATAAATATCTATCTATATGTATCTACAACACTTACATACCTATATGCTATATTTTTTAATATTCACGTTGCATATACCATACTTATATACAAGGCCGTAGCCAGGATTTCATTTTGGGGGGGGGGGGGATTAACTAAAAAAAAAAAACATTTCAAATTCAAATTACATACGTATCTGCCCCGTTTGCTATGCTATGTGCATGAATAATTAGGTTTCGCTTATCACCCATATTTAATTGTTATTGCAAAATCCTATTAATTTCACCAAATTTATCTGTCAAATAAAATTTTCGTCAGCTGATTTTCAGTGCAACCAGCTACCCTGTCAAAGCTTCAGAGGGTAAAAAGTGTGAGTTTTTTACACCACTGAAGTGTACATTTTTAGGAAACGAAAACAGGGTAGCAAGTGAAAAACTTATGTAGTTTTTTTACACTAAATTACCACTAGATCCCCTAGCCTAGTAAAACCACTAAAAAAAGAAGACATATTCTGTTTGACGTTTTACCTTCATTTTGCAAACGAAAACGGAAAATTGAAGAGTGTAACAAATATGCGCATTTTTTTGATGAAACGAAATCACTATTAATTTCAATGGTAAAATTTTAAATTAAGCTCTTACCCAATTAAGTTAATTATAAGTTTATGATTTTGTTAAACAATTTTTTAGACATCCCAAAAGCAAAACCGCAGTTATCTATATCTTCTGGAAACAGGCGCCGTTTAGAGAACTCACGGTTGCGTGGAATGCAGAGGAGACATGTGGCGATTCATACGAAATCAGCATTTAACTACAGACCGGATTTAAACTATCTGGAACATTCTTCCCTTTTCATGGGTCGTATGAGTGAAATTTGCGTTTTTTTTTGTAAGTCCCAAGGGCAAACATTTAGCTATATTGGGGTAGACCTTCGCAACGAGGTGTTTTCTCACGGTCAAATGTATGTCGCTCTGTCGCGAACTGGTTCACCACAAAACCAGAGTTTTCTTATACCTGGAAATGGCAACAAAACAAAGAATGTTGTGTTCACGGAAGTTTTTAATTAATGAACAAGATGTACCTTATTTTATGAACTAATTTGCCTACTAATGTACACAGAGCCAAATAATCCTCATAAAAATAAGAAGATTGTCTCTTTGAACAGCTTCGTGGCCCAAAAAGAGGACAGAAGTCAGAGACGAAGATATTTCCATAGAGATTTCTTCTTATTTTTGGGAGGTAAATCTTTTTAATTTTATTTAAAAGTATACTTACCTTCTTACAATAAATAAAAGACTTTCTACTCAACTTTTCTTTACGCATTATTGTTGTCGACTGTGAACCGCTAACTCAGTTTAAATATGTATGTATATAAGACTAACTTTATAATAAATTTAATTAGATAACCTAATAAAAATAAGAAGAACGCCCTCTTTATTAATTCAAGGAGATATCCACATATATATTCGAAGATTTCTTCTTGATTTTATTAAAAAGACTATCCCATTAAAAGTAAGTAGGGATTCTTCTTAAAGAAAAACTTTAGAGATATCTTCTTACTTTTGTTCTATTTTATTAGGTGGTTTTCGCTCTGTGTAGGTACCAAACGTTGTTTGAATTATTATAACTTTGAGTTTTCTGTTGTTAATAAATGTATTGTTTATAACGTTGTTTAATTTTAAAGTGTTTGCTTTTCATCTAAAGGAGGGTAGTATATTACATTCCTTGCAGAAAACAAGCACAAAATATGAATATGTAGCCCATTTTTACACTCTACGCAAAGCTAAATATCAGTATATTTAATTTTTGCGGCGCAACGAAGTAAGCCGGGTACTTGCTAGTACATACATAGATACAAATAATAATTGAGACTAACTTTTTATATGATTTCTATGCTTCTAAAAAATACAATTAAGCATATTTATATTATAAAAAAAATTCAATCGCATTAATTTCGGGGGGGGGGGGGGGGGAGGATTGATCCCTGCCATCCCCCCCCAGATACGGCCTTGCTTATATACATACATACATAATATGTACATATGTATGTATGTATGTAGGTACTTATATAAAAGTCGGTTACCTGTCTTACGCGCCACACAGCGGGCGTTATATGCTGATAGTGCAATAGTTTTGTAGGTTTATTGTCTGATGTTGTTGTTGTTTCTGATGAAGATGTTTGTGCTGTCAGTTTGATTTTGTCTTCCATCATGTTTGCAAATATCATTTGTTATTATTGGCGACTTTGCGTGTTCTTGCTAAAATGCAATTTGCTTTTGACATTTCTGTAAACAAAAAAAAAAAAACAAATAAGAGCACTGATGTCTTCGACCATACCGAAGACTTATTACCTTTCACGAATCGTGAAATCAAACTTTACATAGCCTGATAGTCATTCATTCAGTGGCCGCTGTGGAAAAGTGGGTAGAGTGCTCGCCTGCTATGCCAGGGGTCTCGGGTTCAAACCACGGTTCGAGCCAAACACCAAAACAATTTTTCTAATTAGTAAAAATCCAATTATTGGGTTTTTTAAGAGCAGCGGTCACCTCTCGGCAGTGGGCGGCATACCCTCCGAGAGTATTTCTGCCATGAAAAAGCTTCTCACAAAAAATGCATTCGCCGTTCGGAGCTGGCATAAAACTGTTGGTCCACCCAATTAGTAGGAAAAACAAAAAGGAGCACACCTCGAATTGGGAGAGAAGCTCGGCCATAAAACTCGTCAGAGTTATAATAGCGCCATTGTATTATTATTATTATAGTCATTCATAGGTATTGACAATTCTGTAGGTAATGTGTACAAAGATTTATTTGACAAGTCCTAGTAGTTTAAATGGAGAAATTTTATTCCTATATCTGAACAATCGGTTGTATGAGACCTCCATATGTATGTATATTTTATAGTAGTCCAATCTTTTTAATTTTAAGCTGCATTATTTAGGTGAATATGAGTCAAAATTACTGCAAATTTCCATGACCGTAGTGGTTTATTCGCTCATTTCTATTGGGACAACATTAGTCTTGTTTATAAAAAAAGCGATTGGAAAGAAATATTTTTTTAACTCCTCTCCTCGAAAAATAATGTGGAAAGAGGAATTGAAACAGAGACTACATAGTAGTTTATTCTCCAGCGAAGTGGAGCTATTTTCATTCGAATGAGGATATGAATTTTTAAAAGGGCATGTTTTTAATCTCGTTCCATTGTTAGATACGCATCTGGCTAACACCCTGCAACAGGATTAAAAATGCACCTATGTATGAAAATTTATACATATATTGGGAATAAATGTAATAACTTTATTTATATATGTACATATGTATGCACATACATACATACATATGCACTTAGCAGTCAAGCAATTAGATCGACGATTTGTAAATATTAACATGAAGGACACTTTGGCAGTGACACAAATGTAGTTGGAATAAATGGATTGCACGTATATAAATACGAGTATGTGCATATGTATGCACGTAAATAATGGCTTGACTAATTGAGTATGCTTTCATGATAGTTTGTTAATATTTTTTTAATTAGTACAAGTAAAAATGGTGCTAGTATGCTCATTCCAAATGAATGTACAATGACAGAAAGAAAAGGTCGAATAAGTATCGTTGTTACTATGCACACTCGCCTGAAACAAATACGCACAACCTACTTCCAAGTTCAATATTTACGTATGCAAATTCGGAAAATTATTACTTATCATAAATAAACAAATTGTCAATGTTTTAAGGCGTTAAAATCTTCCTTGGAAATCAAACGCTCCCTGATACATATCTATAATAGATAGTTAGTTTTTCTATCGTATTAAGATTTCTACCATTATATATACATTTGTGTATGTAAGTGTATTTAAGCCTTTTAAATTTACCGAAATTTGATTATTTGTAAAAAGAAAAGAAATTAAGTGACTCAATTTGTCGTAAAAGTGGGTTTGACGCAAAATTTTGGTTTCGCTGATGATAAACTGTCTGTGAAGTTTCATTCATTGCCTGCACCTAAGGTCATTATTTACGTATGCAAATTTATGATTTTTTCAATGATTGTAGATTAGTTTTGTATCAGGAAATTTTTTATAATTATACTTAACTAGCTGACCCGGCAGACGTTGTTCTGCTAAAACTTATTCCTATGAAGCCTAAAGAAAAGTCTTTGATTACCGTATTGCTAACCATTATCTTAGAGTCCATCTTAATGACTGCGAATAACAAAAAATTCTCTATTCTCTGAATAAAAGTTATAGTTATATTCGCCGCGACAAACCTACTTCCCCCGATCCCTATCACTATCTCAATCCCTATCCCTATCCCTATCCCTATCGCTATGCCTATCCCTATCCTTATCCTTATCCCTATCCACATCCCTATCCCTATCCCTATCCCTATCCCTATCCTTATCCCTATCCCCATCCCTATCTCTATCCCTATCCTTATGCCTATGCCTATGCCTATCCCTATCCCTATCCCTATCCCTATCCCTATCCCTATCCCTATCCCTATCCCTATCCCTATCCCTATCCCTATCCCTATCCCTATCCCTATCCCTATCCCTATCCCTATCCCTATCCCTATCCCTATCCCTATCCCTATCCCTATCCCTATCCCTATCCTTATCCATATCCCTATCCCTATCCCTATCCCTATCCCTATCCCTATCCCTATCCCTATCCCTATGCCTATTCCTATCCCTATGCCTATCCCTATCCCTATCCCAATCCCAATCCCTATCCCTATCCCTACCCCTATCCCTATAGCTACCTACCTTTGCCTTACCGGGACCGTCCATCACCATCCGGGCCCACTAATTTAGCCATCTCTGGGAAACAGCCTTAGAAATCACAATGAAGATAGCTGTATGTGGAAGCCTGCTCAACGCTTTTCATTTTCTACCAATATCGCTCGAAAACATTCAGGGGTTATCCGGGTCCACGCTTTGACCCAAATCTTGGAACCCGGCCTAGGCATCACTATTTAAAAAGCTCTTTGCTGAATTCCTCCTCAACAGCTTTCATTTGATACCAATATCGCTCAGAAACTTTCCAGGGTCACTCGGTCCCACGTTTTAACCCATATCTGGGAACCCGGCCTAGGTATCGCAATAAAAATAACTTTATGTTGAAGGCCTGTTAAACACCTTTCATTTGATACCAATATTGCTCGAAGGCTTGGTGGATCGATCTGGGTCCTCATTTAGGCCTGTATTCCGGGAAGCTCCCAATTTTTCGAAATTATATATACCCTACTATGTGCACTAACACCACATGAATCTACTGTGAAAATTTCATAAAGAACGGTTGGTTACTTTGGGAATTTATAGAGGACACACGTCCACAGATGCACACATACGCACATACACACCGATTTTTCCAATTTTCGGACTTTTCCGGAGGGATTTTCCAAAATTTTCTTCCGTACGAACCATCTCCTCGAGAATACGAACAATTGACAAAAAGTTTTACAGAAATCGGCCCAGCCGTTCTCATCTGATGAGGTTAGTAACATTTTTTACACCATTTTTATATATATAGATACATATAAAGGTACACTCAAAAAAAAAATTTCTCTCGATCAAAGACATAATTTTCCTTATTTTGAACACGCGTCCCAATACAAAATTTTCTTCGTTTTGTGTAAATTTTCTCAAAAATGTGGAAAAAACATAAAAAAACATTCAAACAAATTCGTTGCCATGGTGATTTGTATGGGAATTTAATTTCTCAAAATTAAAGAAATCAAGTCTTCAAAACAAGGAAAGTTGGGAATGGAATGGCGCTTAAAGAATTTTTCATTATTTTAATGTATGAATTTTTTCAAAACAAGTATATGAAACCATGGTCACGCATGTAACAACAATATTTTATAAAACTTTTAACATGTTTTAAGGAAAATTTACTCAAAACAAAGAAAGTGGTGTTCAAAATAGGTAAACAATTTCTTTGACCCCTCCATATATTTTTTTTCTCTCAGTGTATATCCTGCATCTGCTTGCTTTCCAGTAATCGTAAATGAAATAAAAACAAACCCATGAAATCATAAGATCATAACATCATATCGA
The DNA here is from genome assembly GCA_960531455.1 of Urophora cardui. Taxonomy (NCBI): domain Eukaryota; kingdom Metazoa; phylum Arthropoda; class Insecta; order Diptera; family Tephritidae; genus Urophora; species Urophora cardui. Next base: position 52,168,334 of record OY482673.1, read on the forward strand.
CGGCTGAGAATAAGATCGCCCTATTTCAAAAATTGTTTCAAAAACGCCCTATTCCAAAAATTGTTTGAATAACATTCTATTTCAGATTTTGCTTCAAAAACGCCCTATTTGAAAATTTGTTTCAATAACGTCCTATTTCAGACAATTATTCAAAAACGGCGTTTTTGAAGCAAAATCTGAAATAGGACGTTATTGAAACAAATTTTCAAATAGGGCGTTTTTGAAGTAAAATCTGAAATAGGATGTTATTCAAACAATTTTTGGAATAGGGCGTTTTTGAAACAATTTTTGAAATAGGGCGATCTTATTCTCAGCCGTCGATATAATCTCAAATTAGATAATAAACTCGACATATGTAAGATCTTCAAATCTTAAAATACTAAGACTAAAAATTTACAGCTACAAAATAAATAAAAAATAAACACAAAAGTAATCCAATTACAACAAAATAAATTTTTAAATATTAACGAATATTAATTGATATTTAAATTAATAGATAACATTATACGAAACTCCCTAAAATTTCTCAAACTCGCAAATCTTTGGTAATATTTTCGGGTCTCCATTTATTTCAAACTAATATACATACATACATATGTGTGTACATGGACACATTTATGCATCCTACGCATTTACATAAGTATGTATGACCATTTTGTAAACTCTTTAACGATTTGATCAATGAAACTCTTTTCAAAGAAAGACAACCAAAAAGATCAATCTGCTTAATAAGTAAATATCAAAGCAACTCAATCAATCATCTAAATTCGGGGGGATGCGTACATCCCTCCTACCAAAAACAAGATGAATGAAAGAGCAAAAAAATAATAATATTACACACAATAAGAAAACAATAACACAACCCACGCGCAATTATCAACGAAACCATCAACAGTTGCCAGCTACAAATGTAAAAAGCGTTATGCCACATACCAAAATGTTTAATTAATTAATGCGTGTGAGTTTTAACAACAAATAAAAATGTATTTAAATAAGCTCAAATAGACAAACGTATACATACATGCATACGCATGTATAATAATTACTTAACTATTACAAACAAGCAAACAAAAACGCGAAGACAGATCTGACAATTAATTATTGTGTTATTTTTCTAGGTTGATATGTTAAGTACTTGCACACATACACCCTTACACACAAACTTGTTGGCTCGTGAGCTGATCACAAGCTTTTTATTTTGATTTATACGCAATGATTTTCACTCCTTTTTTGATTTACTCAATGAAGTATTTGGGAACTAAGGCACATCTCGATTAATTAGCGTAGGTTGTCATGACTTTCTCTCCTGCCGTCAATATCCGTCAGAAGGCCAACAGCAGGAAACATTGCGGTCACCAGTTCATAAAGTGTATAAAAATCATATAGCACAAGCGTAGTAACAGCATCAAAAAATGATCGTCACTCTCGGTGTAACGGTGTAACAATTTTGAACTTCAACGATGTTGTTGTTAATATTGATTTTCGTAATGTTGCTCAAGTTTTTATAGATAGAAAATTGAAAGATATTAAACATGTAAACAATACATGGTGATATAAAAATCTATAATTAATATACTTATACCGTTGAACCCTGATAAAACGGTCCTTTTACCAGACACTCGTAGGAGAGTTTTCTCTGAAAGAGACGTTTCTGGGTGGTATAAAAGATCAGTATTTCCCATGAAGAAAAAACACACATAGGCTTTCTTTGCCTGATCCCGATTATTTGGGAAAACTGGGGGTCACCAAGACTGACCTGTAGGTGTGACCCACAATTCATTGAAAAAAAAAAAAAAACAAGAGGAGTTCCTTAAATTTATCAAAGGCCTTCATATACATATGTATCTTAAAATAATGAAATCATAAAGAAATATACTATCAGGCTATGCATTTACGTGATGCATTTTGTTACACCTAGTATGTGTATTAAGGTGGAGTGAAAAAATATGAAGATTTTTTTTGTTCTTTTTTTTTGAACGTACCAGCAATGAAAAGTTGCCTTTATACGAGATAATGAACCCCACAAAATTTTATGGCGATAGGATGACGTTTTGAACTGCCCCCAGCCCCGCAAAGTTTAAAGCAATAACCACGATCTGGTACAAATATCTATGAAATTTTCAAAATTATAAAATCAAAAAACGAAGTATGAGGATTGATAAAGATGGCTAAGCAGAGTATTAAAGTGATTTTTTTTTTGGAGACAACAACAACAAAATTTTAAAGTTCAAAGTTTATAAGATAATAATAATAATTGCAATTAATTAAAAACTGCTGAACCGATTGCGAATATTTTTATACCATTCGATTGGTATTTTGATTCCCTTTAATTTGATATACATTTTATATATGAAAAGTAAGGGGGGTAAAAAGCAGGTTGACCACTGCAGGAGGGTATTATGGAACCCACATAAAGTGTATACCAAATTAAAGGGAATCAAAATACATATCGAATGGTATAAAAATATTCGAAATCGGTTAAGCATAGTATAAACTTTGACCTTTAATAACTTTTGTTGTAGTTGTTTCCAAAAAAAAATCACTTTAATACTCAGCTTACCCATCTTTATCAATCCCTATATTTCGTTTTTGGATTTTATAATTTTAGAAATTTCACATTTGTACCAGATCGTGCTATTTTTTCAACTATGTAGGGCTGGGGGCACCTCTAAACATGCGAGTAGGTCTATAAAATTTTACAGGTTTATTACTGGGCTAGAAAGGTGCCGTTCTGGCTTTGGAACAAATTGAATTTCCAAAAGAAATTTTCACTCCACATTAATCGAAATATACTTATGTGCATATGTATAGATATTCATATACTTAAATTAACGCGTGCCACATCATGCTGAGCCTGCCGCATGGTTTTCTCACCGCATGAATTAAAAAACCGAAAAATTCACCAAAAATTAAATTTTACCTGCATTGAAATGTTTCATGTTTGCCTGCGTGGTTTATGGTACGGTTATATGGTTATATAGTAATCGATTCAATACGAAATAGGTACTCGCTTAGTAAAATGCACACAATTCGAAAGTGAGCATCAATTTAAAAAGCTGTACCTAATTGTTAAAAATTGTTTACATACCTAAAGCAAAAGGGAAAATGTTATTCAAATACAATTTGTCCAAATTTAGTTGCTTGGATATCAATAAGAGAACACTAAAAATAATGCATTATTAATCAATTCAATTTCGATTCTTGCCCGAAGCAAAAGTAGCCCGATGAGTCTTAGAGCGAACTCAGGAAAAACAGTTATCCACCGCTTCAATAAATTGTTTAGGAATTTTTTCTAATTTTTAAAAAATTTAATTTTTTTTATTGTTAACACGAAAAATATTCTCTTTTACTCTGCCTTCTCCTCACCCTTTCTCTTCTGCTTTATGCGCAGCAAAAGCAACAACAATTCGCAGAAATCATCAAACAAGCTCTAGTAATCAAGTGCCAGCATTACTAACACCTTTCAGTTACACTCGATTGTCTTCACTTTTCTTCTCATTTTGGCTCGTGTGTTTTTGTTTAATGTGCTGAGTAAGTATTACAAAAACATCAAAAACCACGTAACGTGCTGGTACCACTTCCACAGCCAACCACCCGTCTCGCGCTTTGCGCACGAATGTTGCGAGCTCATTAAGTTGCACTCATATTGAAGACATGTTCCAAACAATTTTTATACTCAGCTGTACTAGTACACAGAGTATTATAATTTTGATTTCATAACGGTGGATTGTAACATAATGAAATAATCGAGATAGATATGGACTTATATATATCAAAATGATCAGGGTGAAAAGAGAAATCGATTGAGCCATGTCCGTCCGTCCGTCCGTCCGTCCGTCCGTCCGTCCGTACGCACGATAACTCGCGTAAAAATTGAGATATTTTGATGAAATTTGAAATGCAAGTTGGTATCGAGACTGGGACGGTTGGTATTGAAAATGGGCGAAATCGGACCATGACCACGCCCACTTTTCCTATATAGAAAAAATCGGAAATTTGGTATCTCAGCCACTAATATAGCTAGAGTGATAAAATTTTACCCACGTATTGAGCTCAGGCCCTTATGAAGAAATTTGATGAAGTTTTGGAAAATGGGCGGTGCCACGCCCACTTATTAAGGGTCAAACATTGAAAGTTTTATATGTCATAACTCAGAAACCCTTGAAGATATATCGATGAAATTTGGTATGCGTAATTTGCTTACTTAGACAAATGTTTCGACGGAAAATTATCAAAATCGGTTGACGGCCACGCCCACTTTTATATATGGGTATTATAAAGTGACCTAATAAAAACATTTTAAGCGATATCTCTCTGTGAAATATAAAGATAATTCATTAAAATTTTGTGACATGAGTTCTACAATAGACCGGAAACAAAAAATAAAAAAAGTTTATAAAATGGGCGTGGCACCGCCTCTTTTTAGACAAAGGAATATACGAGCCTATTACTCGACAAATAACTGAGATATTATGACGAAACTTGGTTTATACAATTTTATAACTTGTTTTAATAGACACGCAAAAATTTATTGAAATCGGTTTATGACCACGCCTACTTTTTAACAAAGATATTTCTGGAACACCCTTTTGGAATTTGTAACGTGAAGTCTTTGTAACTAAAAGTCATAGAGGGATGCAATTTTGCGCTAACAATAATATTTATATGCTTATTTGGATGATTGATACAAATTTTGAAAATGGGCGTGGCTGCGCCCTGTTTATGCAGCACTCGTGTCATATAAAATACACCCTATATCGAACAAACGCAAACAAACAATGAAAGCCTACAGCTGAGTATCTAATGTTCGATTCCACTCGAACTTAGGCTTCCTTACTTGTTTTTTTGCTATTATTAATAATTTCGATATTTTCACTGGTAATATTGTTTTTAATTTTTTTGTTGTTTACAGCGTTTAGATGCGGAGCGCGCTTGAATCATCAGCTGCAATACTTTGCAGATGTTGGCTCGTGTTCGGTAGGGGTACCGTATGGTTAAATCTGGGTACATACAGTGCCTCAGAAAATATTCGGTAGAGTTTACGAGTTTTACATTATATATTTTGTGCCTAATAGGAATAAGAAAATAGGAATAAAATTATATATGTATAGTCTTTTTCAACAAATTTTCCTTGGGAATCGACACACTTCTGCATTGTCATGAACTAACTGAAAGCACTTTGGCCACTCAGGGATAGAAAAATCTAAAATGAGCTTCTTTAGTCGTTGAGAAACGTTTACCTCGTATTTAATTTTTGATATTCGGGAAAAAATGAATTCATAACGTACCAAATTAAGACTGTGAGGCGGGTAAGCCACTAATTCGATCTTTCAAATTGTCAAAAAAAATCTTGTGTGAGCCGATATTTCAGAGCTCGCATTGTCTTGGTAATGAATGATTGGCCCCCATGGCTGAATTTCTTCAACATTTCTATACACTGTCTTTACAATTTAAGCGAGTCCTAATTCCCGTGATTAATTTGCTCAGCTATTTGTTAGAATGGTCGTCGATAGTGAGTCAGGGGAGCGTGTCATTATTCTGTATTATAAAATTCTGGGTGACAAAATTCTGTAAATTGCAAAAAAATACTATAATAATATAATAATATAATAATAATAATATAATAATAATAATAAAGTTTTGCTTTTAAAAATTCTGCATGTCTACCGGCTGAGGGTTATTTTTTATAAGCGCGACCGAAGACCGCCTACGCTGAAAGGTGTTCTGCGCAAAAGCACTGTGGACCGGGCAGTAGATATTACTCCGGAAAGAGAATTCTGCCGGCTGAGGGTTATTTTTTATAAGCGCGGCCGAAAGCCCCCAACATTGTTAACATTATATTTTTGTTAATACAGAATTTTGAAAGCAGAATTTAAAAACAGAAGAATTTTTATTTTAGAATTTTGTACATACATAATTTCTACACCAACCCGTGAGTCAGACTTCCCCCCTCATTTACATTAGATAGGGTTGGTCCCCATACGAAAAAAAAAGTTGTAAAAGTCCGCCCCTAAATTTGAAGCTTATGTTGAGAGGGTTAAGGTACGCAAAAAAAAATTTTTTTTTGATCCCGCGAAATACCGCCGAAATCGTTTTTTTATTGTAACTTTGTTATTTTTCATCCGATTTTTAAAATTGATACGTCATTATTTTCGTATTTTGCAGCTCTACACTTCCTTCTAATGCTCTTTTGAGCTCTGAAGTCGTTTTCACATAGTTGGGTCAGCTAACTTATTTGTATGTCCATGAATTATCCTCTTTGTTTTGCCAAATGAAAGTGCTTCAAAATTCATGACAATGTTGCCTTTAAAGGGTTTTACTAAATTAATAAACAAAGAACTTACGTCACTACGAATATTTATTTATTTATTTATTTATTTATTTATTTATTTATTTAATTGTTTGATATAGTGGTCTAATGTACAAGCAAAAGTACTTACAGACTACTTAAGAAATAAGTAACAGCAGTAAATAAATTACAAATTCAACTCACTTAAAGCTAGCTTAAAATTAGATCTTGGCAAAGAGAAGTCAAAAGACAAGGTGTTTGAAAGATTATTAAATTCTTTTAATGCCCGAATAATAGGCGCATTAGATGCGTAAAGTGTTCGCACACGTTCAGTATAAAACAAATCGTTACTCCTGAGGGACCTTGGAGGTATATAAAAATAAATTCGTTCCAAGAGGTATGGTGAATCAACCACTCCTTTAATAATATCAAACACAAAAATTAGCGACAACGTAGTTCGTCTGCACTCGAGAGATTTTAAATTAATTAGCAAGCATCTGGCGTGATAGGAGGGGGGCGGTTCAGAAAAGTTCAGTGACCGAAGTGCAAAACGCAGGAACGTTTTCTGAATCCGCTCAAGTCTGTTAATATGAGTTGCATGATAAGGCCTCCAAATGAAAGCAGCATATTCTAATTTAGATCGGACAAGTGATGTGAATAATAATTTAAGAGTGTAGGGATCTGAAAAATCTCGGCTAAATCGACGAATAAACGCCAACATTGAATAAGATTTAGAAATTATATAGTTTAAGTGGCTATTAAAAGAAAATTTCCAATCAAAAACTACACCTAAGTCAGTTATCTCAGTAAGAGTCGAAAGCTGAGTTCCATTAATAAAATAAGTAGTGGGAATACACGAACGAGATTTACAGAACGATGCATGAAAACATTTGTTTGTATTTAACTGTAGGCCATTGATACAACACCAATCAGTTAGGTTATTCAGGTCGGATTGGATTTTATAAGAGTCTGCAACGGTTGAGATGGTTGAGAATAGCTTCAGGTCATCAGCATATAGAAGAAATTTACAACATTTAAGGCAGGTTGAAATGTCGTTGATAAAAATGACGAAAAGCAGCGGGCCGAGAATGCTGCCCTGAGGAACACCAGAAGAGGCTATAAAAGAATTAGAGTGTGTATTGTCGACAACTACTACACATTTTCTATGCTGAAGGTAAGATTTTATCCATGAAAGAAATGTTGAGTGAAACCCCAAACTAGCCAATTTACGTATAAGGATTGAATGACTGACTTTGTCGAACGCTTTCGAAAAATCAGTAAAGACGGCATCCACTTGAAGACGGTCATTGAACGCCGACAGACAAAAATCAGAAAAAATCGCTAAATTGGTGACCGTGGATCTGCCTGTTGTGAAACCGTGTTGGCTGTCCGAAATAATATGTTTCACTGAAAAGTAAACCTTCTGTTTTACTATATATTCAAACAGTTTTGAAATGGTTGACAGTTTAGAAATGGGCCTGTAATTGCAAATATTGCTTTTGTTACCACTTTTGAAAATTGGACTAATGAAGGTTACTTTCCATGCATCAATAAATTCACCACAACTCAAAGATTTATTAAATATGAGAAGAAGTGGATGAGCAAACGCGAGACAATTTTTAAGGAGGTAAGATGATAAGCCATCTACATCAGAAAGTGACGATTGTTTGATGTGTAAGATGCCATCAATAACGTCATCAAGCGATAAAGACAGAGCTCCAAAATTAATTGGACTGTCAACCGTTTCAAATGACCTGTCTGAAATTTCAGAATTATCTGCAAAATTTGAATGGAAAAAATCAGCAAATAAGTTTGCTGCTTCAAATGTACAAGAAGCCCGAGTCCCATTATAAAAAACATCTGAGGGAATGCTAGAGCATGACTTTTTAGAGTTAACATAATTCCAAAAAGATTTTGGATTTTCTTTAATATTCAGTTCGAAATTGCGAACATATCTGCAATGCAGTTTCTTGTTCAACAGTTTGAACTTTTTGGAAAAACGCAGGTATTTTAATTTATATGCTTCAGAGCGGTTAAGCTTGAATTTTTTATAAAACTTGTTTCTTAAACTTTTTAGTTTCGCAAGTCGTTTATTATGCCACGGAGTTTTATATGATGTCCTCTGTTTAAAAGGAATGTTATTCAAGCAAATTTCATGTACTTTACTTTTAAAAATAGAAAAACAGTCTGCAACATTGACTCCTGAAAAAAGCAGATCCCAGTCGACGGAAAAGACTTCCGAGTTGACATTGGCCAGATTTCCTCGTTTATAACAAAAATGAGCATTGTTAACTGAACGAACTGATCGATATGTATAGAAGTTAAAACAAATAGTAAGTGGAATATGATATAAACCTGGAGGCGATAGTGGATCTAAGCACTCCATTATATTATAGTTTATATTATCATCTACAAAAATTAGATCAAGTATTTTAGATAACTTATTTCGCAAATTATTGGCTTGGAGTAAATTTGCATTAGAGAAGTTGTCAACAAGATACGTTTCCGGAAAACTATTTACATGTTTAGGAAGTAGAGTGGAACTACCACTCATGTATGTCCAGTCCAAATTGCCAAGATTAAAATCACCAAGAATACAAAAGCTCTTATTATCCTTATTACTAATTAAGTCTACAATATTGTCTACATGTGATTTGTAAACTATATCCGAACTACATGGAGGTATGTACGACACGCAAATGAATAAATCAGAGATACCATGTACAGATACACAAATCTGGTCCAAAAGCGTATCAGGATTGGTTAGGGTTACAAGCGTTGAACGAAACCGCCGATGAATAGCAATTAGAACTCCACCACCTCTTGAAAGACCGGTTTTAAAAGAGTCACGATCTTTACGGTAAACGTTATAAAAATTGGCATCGAAAAATTCGTTGTCGTTGAAGTTAGAGTTTAGCCAAGTTTCGACGATGACAAAAATGTCATACTCACAATGCGAACTCAGAGTGAAAAGCGAAGTTGATTTCGTGCGTAGTCCAGAAGCATTTTCGTAATAAATTTTAATACGATTATTAAAGGCATCTTCCTCAGCGACTATGGGAGGTTTTTCTGTTTTGGGTCCTTTGGAAAAAACCGAAAAGGTCGTATGGAGACATCCACTGGCCAGAGGTCAGGTTTAAGTAGCTTGTCATAAAGACTAGCAGTAATACCGATTTTAAAATTCAACCTGCTTAAGGTTGCGATAGGCGTGTTACTCTTTACGAGTTTATAGCATACAATTGCCTTCTTCACCACACCAGCATGTTTAACAACATAATCAATAATGTCATCTTCAGTTACAGAAGGCGAAAATGAAGATAAGTGCAACCACATTCGCCGCTCAGTGGGTTCACGAGCGACCACCGTAGTAACGTAGTTATTATTTAATTTATTTTTTAAGCAATTCAATATATGTAAAGTTGTAAAAGTCCGACCCCTAATATTGAGAGGATTAAGGGACGAAAAAAAATTTTTTTCTTATCCCGCAAAATTCCGCCGAAATGGTTTTTTCTTGTAACTTTGTTATTTAACTTCCGATTTTTAAAATTGATACGTCATTATTTTCGTATTTCGAAGCTCTATATTTTCTTCTAATATCCTTTTGCACTCTGAAGTCAAATAACAAAGTTACAATAAAAAAACTATTTCGGCGGTATTTCGCGGGATCAGAAAAAAATTAAAATTTTTTCTTTAATCCTCTCAATATAAGCTTCAAGTTTAGGGTCGGACTTTTACAACTTTAGATAAACTGAATTGCTTAAAAAAATTAGTTAAATAATAGCTACGTTAAATAACTTCTTTGTGACGTAACTTCTTTGTTTATTAATTTAGTAAAACCGTTTCAAGGCAACATTGTCATGAATTTTGAAGCACTTTCATTTGGCAATACAAAGAGGATAATTCATGGACATACAAATAAGTTAGCTGACCCAACTATGGAAAACCACTTCAGAGCTCAAAAGGACATTAGAATGAAGTGTAGAACTTCAAAATACGAAACTTATGACGTATAAATTTAAAAATCGGATGATAAACAACAAAGTTACAAGAAAAAAAAACAATTTCGGCGGTATTTCGCGGGGTCCCTTAACCCTCTCAACATAAGCTTCAAATTTAGGGGCGGACTTTTACAACATTTTTTTCGACCCTATCTAGATTTTTTGTCAGAAGCTTTTTCATGGCAGAAATACACTCGGAGGGTATGCCGCTCACTGCCGAGAGGTGACCGCTGCTCTTAAAAAACCCAATAATTGGATTTTTACTAATTAGAAAAATTGTTTTGGTGTTTTGCTCGGACCGTGGTTTGAACCCGAGACCTCTGGCATAGCAGGCGAGCACTCTACCCACTGCCCCACTGGTACCTCGCCATTGAAAAATCTAGATCCGACCGCGGCATTTTGACTCATGTGAGTAAAGGAGAAACACCACACACAGTTTAGTCAATGTACCACAACATAATGTACCACAACATAACAAAGTTACAAGAAAAAAACAATTTCGGCGGTATTTCGCGGGGTTAGGAAAAAATTTTTTTTTGTGTCCCCTAACCCTCTCAACATAAGCTTCAAATTTAGGGGCGGATTTTACAACATTTTTTTTCGACCCTATCTAATGTACATCAATTGTAGGTCATATCGTTTCATATGCTTCCTTGATCGATAACTGCCTAGTACGTACTTTTGCGAATAAGGATGATTTTTAATGTGAATAAAAGCTTACAAAATATTTTTCACATGGTGGAGTATGGAGAAAGCACACTACAGAGAAACCTTTGAGTCACTGTACGATTGAAAATCTTCAATTTTTGTGGCTTGTGCCACCATTTTTGCTTTTTTGTAGTTGTTGATGTTGTAGCGGCAGTTGGCCCAATTCATGAAATTCATGTTTGGCAATGACAGTGGATCTTGATGTTGATGATACACATACGCATACATACATACATACATATATATGTGTGCATGTATAAATTCATGTACGTTGGCGTGGGGTGTTTTTTGGTGGCGTTGAAAAACAAAAATAATAATTTTATAGGCGGGCCTATGTAGGTACGAATGAATAAGTGTACTGCAGGCCAAGTGTTGGCAACAAAATTTTGGCTGCATGTTGCGTTGGTGTTGCACACCTAACTGTTTTAATTTTATTTTTTTTTTTCGTATTAAAACACATGCGTTACTCAAGCATCTATGTTAAGTGCAGATGTGTGCATGTTTTCAACGCTTAAATGCACAAATAAGCTCTGCAAGTGGTACATATGCATTGTTGTAAGCGTTATAAGGTGATGAAACTATTTTGCCTTAAATTGTTTAGAGTTTTCAATTTTTGTTTTTATTCTTTTGAAAATTTGGTCTATTGTTGGCGGTTGGTTTTACTTGTTTTGAATTGGTGAGTCATGTTGCATGTAGTGTAGGATTGTATGTGGTGTTTTTTTTTTCGTCGTAGAAAAACAATTGAACAAATTTCGGTAGAGTTCATTGGCGATGTTGGAAAATGCGCTTGTTAAACTTGTTTTTAACTCTTCAATATTGAAGTGTATTTGAACTGTTTGGGACGAAAATGGTTTTAATTGATTAATCCATTCGTTTCCACACAAAACTCATTCTAAAAAAAACTATTGCAAATGACGTTGAGTAAAACCACCCACTTTATTAAGATTGGAAGGGGTCTCTCCGAGTCGAGCGATTTCCTTAATTTTATACTGGAGAAGACACGAGTACTTCCAGCAGCATAATCATTTACTACAGCACTGTGCAATTGATGATATCAAAGTGCTAGTAAAGATGCTATATGTTCTTCCCTATTCTGGGAAAAGAGTATGAAAGAATGGGCTTAGCGGTCTACGACCACAAGATGAACTACTTTTTGTTATCACAGTCACGCTACTGTTGATAAATTCAACACCGTGAAGGACCTTGTATATTTTAGAAGACTGAAAATAGTGTCAGCTTTAAGATCTAAAAAAGTAGCACCCTTCCAACAAGTTTTATTTTGGACTAAGTAGCCAATTGTAAACTCGTCACGCTCTACATATAATTCCTCAAACCCTCTTGAATTTAAATTCAGCAGCTCTACCAGCTAATCAATTTTATTCGAATGTTTAAAGGTGAATCGTCCATCTCTCACAATTTTGCCAACATATGATTTCTATTCATTACAGGAATCATCTCGCAATCTTTCCAATTGATGTCATATGATATGGATGTATCAAAGCTTTTGACAAGATAAATGCTAATCAATATGTCTATAAGTAAAATTTCAGGTTAATAAATATGTAATTATTTTTCATTGAGTTTCAGTTTGCCAGAAATTGCATTGCGTCACATAATTTTGTTAATAAATTTATGAAAGTAATATAATTCAGTTTACATTTAAACTAATATGACATTATTTATAATGCATTGAAGGCAAATTAAGAAAGAAAATAAATGCACGCACACATGTTGAAAGTAAGTAATTTTATATTACAACTTAATATAATAAATATTCTACAACAGCAAATGAATCACTTTGATACGTAAACACTTTTATAAATACATATGTATGTATATACTTACAGCCTTATTTATAAAAACACTAGCAAATACCCGTTGCTTCGCAATGAGGAATAATAGTTAACCAAAGTCAAGTCAAGTCAACTCAACTCAAATCAAGTCAAGTGAAGTTAACTCAAGTCAATTCAAGTCAAGTCAAATTAACTCAAGTCAAGTCAATTCAAGTGAAGTCAAGTCAAGTCAAGTGAAGTCAAGTTAACTCAACTCAAGTCAAGTCATGTCAACTTAAGTCAATTCAAGTCAAGTGAAGTCAAGTCAACTTAGGTCAATTCAAGTCAATTCAAGTCAAGTCAAGTCAAGTCAAGTCAAGTCAAGTCAAGCCAAGTCACCCAAGTAAGTTAAGTTATTCCGGGATTATCTGGGCCCACTTGATGACTTTGTCTAGATATCACTACAGCTCTATGTTGAAGCCGTTCCCAACACTTTTCATTTGATACCAATATCACTCAAAAACATCCGGGTCCGCATTTTGGCCAATATCTGGGGACCCGGTCTAGGAAATATTATGAATAGAACTCCATGTAAAAGCCTTGTTCAAACCCTTTCATTTCATACCAATATTGCTCTGAAACATTCCGGGTTAATCCGGGGTCACGTTTTGACCAATATTTGGGGACCCGGCCCAGACATCACAAATAACATAATTCTACGTTGAAGTCCAGACCTTTCATTCGATACCAATATCGCTCAGACACATCCCGACGTCATCCAGATCCACCTTTTGACCCATATCAGGAGACCCGGCATGGAAATCATAATGAAAATTGTTCTGTGTTAAAGCCCTGCTCAATACCTTTAATTCCATACCAATATCGTTCAAAAACATTCTGGAGTCATCTGGGTCCACATTGTTACCCAGACTTGGGAGGATGTCTAGGCATCACAATGAAAATAACTCTATGTTAAAGTCCTGCTCAACACCTTTCATTTGATACCAATATCGCACGTGTAGGTGCAGGCGTTCTTGAGTTATAGCATAGTATGCATGTGTAAACAGGTTTTTGATTGCCACCGAGACAAAAACAAACATATGAGTCGCCTACGCTGCGCTGCCTGGCACGACTGCGACGCCTCCACTGAACATGGCAAATGACCAAACGAATCTGTCTATGCTTGCGCTTTTTTGAGTTTTTCGAAATTTAAAACCCGGAAAAAGGTATTAAAGTCTTAGAAATGCGCAAAAAAAAAGTACATGGTTGTCGAGAATTTACCATTTGTGACATTTTAAAAAAAGAATTATTAAAATCGGTCCAGTACTTTTTGAGTTATCGCGTTACATACATTTTCCATACAATCAATTTTATATAATTAGTGTAGATATCAAAGGTCTATAAATAGTTTATCAATCAAATAAGCAAAAACATTATTCTAAACAATTTATAAATTTAAAATGCTCTTAAAAATTAGATAAAATGGAAACGAATTTATAACAAGCTTTACCCTTGTATAAGCTATTTATAAAACAATTACTTCAAAAAACAAAGAAAAATTTCAAATTCAAAAAAAAAATGGAAATCAGTAGAGATAGCCACTGTGGTGCAGTGGGTAGAATGCTCGCCTGCCATACCAGAGGTCTCGGATTCTAACCCCGGTCCGGACAAACACCAACAAATTTTTGTAATTAATTAAAATCCAATTATTGGGTTTTTAGAGATAGCGGTCACCTCCCGGCAGTGGGCGGGAGTGTATTTCTGCCATGAAAAAGCTACTCGCCGGCATAAAACTGTAGATCCACCCAAAGTAGGAAAACCAAAAGTTAAGGAGCACACCATGAATGACGAGAGAAGCTCGGCCATAAAACTCGTCAGTGTTATAAACGTGCCAGTGCAATATTATAGCCGCTTTCGATTCACAATTTCTCTGCTCGCTATAAATTTGGCAGATAGAAATTTATAGCGAGCAGAGAAATTGTGAATCGAAAGGGGCAATTATTTCATTATTCAGTAGAGATGTATGTAGTTCCAAATAATGAACTTTCCCTTTCGTCCTAAAAACTGCCGAAAGAGAAGGGAGTTTCTGTATGGAAAAAGGCCTGAAGGCACAGGGAGAAATTCCATAGGAGAAAGCTAGTACATTGAGCCTTCAGGGCAAAATTCAATAGCACTGATGCCTTCACTGTGTATTCAGTTAATTTTTCAGGGAATGGCTTTTGAATCCAGTTTCAAGGTATTTTACATACTAAATATTCTACTGAATATGCAACTCCTTACCTCGAATACTGCTTAGATCTTGCAATAAACATGACTCGGGGCACCATTCGCAAGGAAAAAAGGTATCGTGTAAGGATTGGCGCATTGTTGTTGTTTTATCAAGGACAGTGTAAAAGAATAGTTAATTTAGTAAAAGCTAATATCTCAATGGATAAACGAGGTTAAGGGACTTCAGCGATATTGCAGGTGCTAGTGGCTTTACGATGTTGGGGTCGAAAAGAAGTGAGATATGTGTGTAATTAAAATTCATTTGAACTGCTAAGTATCTATGTTTGCATGTATTCTATAATCCGAACAGATTCAAGACAACGCAGGTGATCTCCACGGGCTAAGTCAGACTACTGTATGCCGTATTTGTATTTGCGGCCGTCCAATTATATTATCTACTTTTACTTGTCTTTCACTAATAAACGCACTACCACAGTATTTATTTTCAGTGAAAAAGGTTATTTAGTGTACACTGCTCGCGAATCTTCGAGGAATTGCGTAAACACACTCCAAGTAGGCCAGATTATTTTTTCTACTTGTAGCGTGGCGCGAACTTAGTGTACATTATTTGATCCAACAGAAGAAATACAAATGGTATTATGAATGAAGAATAGAGGATTTATTCGTAGCGGCATTTGAATTGTGCTGTGAGTTTTGTACAATGCGAAGAGTATTTGCAAATATGTACATATACATACATAGAAGGAGCAAATCGTACTTCGCAGAGGTTTAAATTGTATGAGAGTAGCGGTGGCACTTGCTAAGCAAGTCCAGTTGTCTCCCCTACTCGCCTTTTCTTGTGCATTACTCTTTTATTTTCCGTATTCGTTTTTGTTTTTTGAATTTGAATACATTTATTTACATATTTGTTTATTTTAAAATTGTAATCTTTTATCACGTTGACATTTTTTGTAACCAACATTGCCACATTTATTTTGATTTTGGACAGCAAAAAACTTATAAATCAATGATAGTAATAAAACCTTTATAAATCGTTTATGCCGGAATCGCAATTTGGCGTTCGGTCGGTCGCGCTTCTGACTAGTGAGTAGAAATGTATGGAAATATATGGAGCAAATCGCATTGTGACCTCAAGCGTTTGATCGTAAAATTTTTGTAATATCGTATGCTTATTGCAACCCTGTATAACGCCTGAGTTGAACATTTCTCTACTAGGTCGGGCGTTTGACATAAAATAAATTCGAATTGATTTCTTTCGATGAAAAATTAGAAATTTATGAAAAAATTCAAGAAAATATGTTAGTGGCAGTGAACATGTTTGCAATCCAATATCTAATATCGAATGTCAGTGTGAAGCGGCTTTGAGGTACGATCAACGTGCGACCGACCTAACGCCAAATTGCGATTCGGGCATTATGAATAATGTGCATTATAACGGCTTTATAAAGTTAAAAAGAGTTTTTACTATTGAGCGTTTATAATGTGTTATAGGATTTTTTTTATGAATAAGGCTGTTACAGCCTTATTCATAAAAACATATCAAAGATTTATAAATAGTTTATCAATCAAATAAGCAAAAACAGTATTCATAAACAATTTATAAATTTAAAATGCTCTTAAAAATCAGATAAAATGGAAACGTATTTATAACAAGCTTTACCCTTGTATAAGCTATTTATAAAACAATTACTTCAAAAAATAAAGAAAAATTTCAAATTCAAACAAAAAAAAACCGAAACGCCCAGTATTGGTCAGCTGGAAATCAGCACATATGTCCTACTGAATATTCAGTAGAGATGGCCACTGTGGTGCAGTGAGTAGAATGCTCGCCTGCCATACCAAAGGTCTCGGGTTCTAACCGCGGTCCAGACAAACACCAAACAATTTTTGTAATTAATTAAAATCCAATTTATGGGGTTTTTAGAAATAGCGGTCACCTCTCGGCAGTGGGCGGGATACCATCCGAGTGTATTTCTGCCATGAAAAAGCTACTCACAAAAAATGGGTTCGCCGTTCGGAGCCGGCAAAAAACTGTAGATCCACCCAATTATTAAGAAAACCTAAAGTTAAGGAGCACACCATGAATTACGAGAGAAGCTCGGCCATAAAACTCGTCAGTGTTATAAACGAGCCAGCGCAATATTATAGCCGCTTTCGATTCACAATTTCTCTGCTCGCTATAAATTTCTATCTGCCAAATTTATAGCGAGCAGAGAAATTGTGAATAAAAAGGCGCAATTATTTTATTATTCAGTAGAGATGTAGTTCCAAAATCTGAACTTTCCCTTTCGACCTAAAAACTGCCGAAGAGAAGGGAGAGTTTCTGTATGAAAAAAGGCCTGAACGCACAGGGAGAAATTCCATAGGAAAAAGCTAGTACATTTCAGGGAAAAATTCAATAGCAGTTAATTTTTCAGGCAATGGCTTTTGAATCCAGTTTCAAGGTATTTTTCATACTGAATATTCTACTGAATATGCAACTCCTTACTGCTTAGATCTTGCAATAAACATGACTCGGAGCACCTTTCGCAAGGAAAAAAAGGTATCGTGTAAAAACTGGCGCATTCTTGTTGTTTTATCAAGCACAGCGTAAAAGAATAGTTAATTTAGTAAAAGCTTATATCTCAATGGATAAAAGAGGTTTAGGGACTTCAGCGATATTGCAGGTGCTAGTGGCTTTGCGATGTTGGGGTCGAAAAGAAGTGAGATATGTGTGTAATTAAAATTCATTTGAACTGCTAAGTATCTATGTTTGCATGTATTCTATAATCCGAACAGATTCAAGACGACGCAGATGATCTCCACGGGATAAGTCAGACTAATGTATGCCGTATTTGTATTTGCGGCCGTCCAATTATATTATCTACTTTTACTTGTCTTTCACTAATAAACGCACTACCACAGTATTTATTTTCAGTGAAAAAGGTTATTTAGTGTACACTGCTCGCGAATCTTCGAGGAATTGCGTAAACACACTCCAAGTAGGCCAGATTATTTTTTCTACTTGTAGCGTGGCGCGAACCAACAGAAGAAATACAAATGGTATTATGAATGAAGAATAGAGGATTTATTCGTAGCGGCATTTGAATTGTGCTGTGAGTTTTGTACAATGCGAAGAGTATTTGCAAATATGTACATATACATACATAGAAGGAGCAAATCGTACTTCGCAGAGGTTTAAATTGTATGAGAGTAGCGGTGGCACTTGCTAAGCAAGTCCAGTTGTCTCCCCTACTCGCCTTTTCTTGTGCATTACTCTTTTATTTTCCGTATTCGTTTTTGTTTTTTGAATTTGAATACATTTATTTACATATTTGTTTATTTTAAAATTGTAATCTTTTGTCACGTTGACATTTTTTGTAACCAACATTGCCACATTTATTTTGATTTTGGACAGCAAAAAACTTATAAATCAATGATAGTAATAAAACCTTTATAAATCGTTTATGAATAATGTGCATTATAACGGCTTTATAAAGTTAAAAAGAGTTTTTACTATTGAGCGTTTATAATGTGTTATAGGATTTTTTTATGAATAAGGCTGTTACTATGTACAACGTAGATAAATACATACATACCTACATACATATGTACATACATATGTGCATTAGTATGTATTACTTGTTCTACGTGTATAATTAATCTCAGTTGTTGTTTTGATGCAATGCATCATGGAATTAATTTTAATTAGCATTAGGATGTGCATAAAAAATCAATTTAAATGCAGACAAGCGATTAATGAAGCGCTAATTAATGGTTATAATATACAATAAATAACAATTACAACAAAAAGAAAATATCAACAACATGCCAAAAGAGCCACGACAGTGACGCGCTCGTAGTTGATAGGGAGAACGTGTGGAAGATTATTTAATTATGCATTTTAGACTGCTAACGCAATATTGTATAAGGTAAGGATTTCGAGTGCTGTTCAGGGAAATTAAAAATGAATGAATAACCCTATTATTGGCTTTGGCAGTGGTCGTCACACACTCCATCAGCATTTGCATTATCATCCTGGTATTGAATGCATTGATGAGGGAACAGCGAGCAAATTATGATAATAGGGATGGTTGAAAGATCTGTGGCCCATAGCACGAACCATAATCAGATATGTACATACAGAGACTTGGAGGTTTGACTCTATGGGTTAAGGTCTGTCATCCCAAGTAGAAATCATGCAGTCTTTGGACAATCAATCAGGAATTGTTGCACTGTTATTGAATTTGTTTACCTACATCAGAAGATAAATCTTTAGCGAACCATTTACTAGAATTCTGCCACCTAAATATTAAAAAACCAAAGAAGCCTTAAATTATTTCGAAGAATTTCCTCAGATCGTTCAACCAAACGACACAGAAAACTCACAAGCAAACCCACAAATTTCAAAATATTTCACATTCTCTCAAAGGACATTCAATTATTTTTTTATTACCGTCCAATATTGCTGGCGCTGCAAATTTTTATTGCACAATAAAAAGGTACTACGTAAAGTTATGACACATTAAATTAAAAAAAATTTAAGTAGAATTTTATAGCCAAGTCATGAAAGGGCAATTTTGCTTTCTGGAGAGTAAAAGTTTGTCATCAGAGAGCCAAGAATAAAACCACACACATACAATGTGATTGAGTTCAATAAAATTCTCAAGTGTATGAGTACCTACTTTTGTTAAAACTACAATACAAAAAAAAAAAAAATATAAAATTATAATACATAGTTAAGTTGAGCGAAAATAATGAATGTCATTTTTATCAGCGAATTAAGCAGAAAATACACGCGTATGAAATTTTCAAAATTCTGTACCTTCGACTTGTTTTGATTATTGAATAATCTTTGCCTTTACTTTTTTTAGTTTTCTTGTAGTACCTGCGATTGTCCCAGTGAATATATGTTTTTTGGGAGGAAATGGTGTTTTTGGGGAATCAATGAAATGAGAGAACTTACAATGAAAGTATTTATGCACCCAATAAACTTTAGGCTTGGCTAAGAATTCGAAGCTCTTTTTTCGATTCGAGAATAAGGTCACTGTCCAGCAAAATGGACTCTTCATAACCATATGTATTTTAGTTTGGAATACAGTCAAATATCGAAGGGAGATTTCAATGAGAGATTGGTTAGAAACGTAACCTTTTTCTTGTTACTAGTAACAGCTCCTTCTCAATCATCTTTCAGATATACACCTCCACGGAAATCTCTGTTTCGTATACGCTACGCGTAGCTGTTCGGCTGCTGCTACACTTGATTCAGAAGCGACCTGCAACCTGCACTGCACAATAACCAACACAAACACCAAAAATACAGACCACAATCACAACAACAACAGCAACATCCAAAGATCGAATCATTGACAGGGTAATAAAGAATGTCATACGACAGATTTGTAATTAATCATCGCATTGAGTACCGAGTATTTAGAAGCCATCAGCGACAGTTCAGTGATTTTTTCACCCAACAGTCAAATGGAAATTTTAAATAGAATTTGAATGCACATAAGCAAGAGATACAGCAGCAATACAAGTATATATTGACGATAATATGGGGTAAACAGGGTCAGCAAGGTAAGCAGCGGCAATTCATTGCTATCGGGTTAGAGTGACTTACACATTATTCTTATCAAATGTTTTCTACAACAACAAGTAGAATAAAAATATTTTTATACACTGTGGACTAAGAAGAATTGCTTTCAATTTGTGCACCACCAACACGCGAGAGATGTGATCACCTCTGAGGGTATTGTTTGGGTACATAAGTTAACTTTGAACAATTTTATTTTCTGTTTTGGCATGTGTGTGGCATAATGATTTTTCGGTTATTTATTTGTTTTGTCACATTTCTGCATAAAATGCAGAATCATTCTGCGGTGAGATTTTACGTGGAAATTGTTGAGAAAAAAAAATAAGTTAAAGATAATACAGAAAATGTGAATTATAAGAATATTGAAGCTTAAATATATGTATACATCCATATACATATGTATATAAGCCCGCACTAATAAGCGTTATAATGCGTAATTATAGCGCATTAAAAAGCTTCAATTCATGCCTTTTGTTCAGCAGTCAAAGAAAGCCAGAAATGTATAAGATAAATGACGTTTAAAAAACGCTTAAGCAATTGTATGTATTATTCTTATTGTAATTAACATATTTTTTTAGCAAAGCAGGAGGTCTTAAATAATTTGAAAAAATAACCACTTTACACCTACGCTTCTTCTTCTCTCTTTTTTGCCGAATCCAATAAAGCGTGCCGGTTGTTTCTATTTTATAACAAGTGTTGCCAATTAGAAACACCAAGTTAGATGAAGTTATTCTGTACCTGAACTTTCTAACGCAGTAATGGGCTTCCTCTGGAATTTTTGGAGATTTTATTCGCTGAATTACGTATGTTGATGTCTGAGAAAAGGTTATTAAATTTCATTGAATCACCGTCGTTACCAACGCGTAAAGGTCCGTAAATATTCCGCAGAACTTTCTTTGGAATACTCCAAGTGCCATCTCATCTGATGTTGATATAGTTAATTATTCTGCCTAGGGCATGAAAAGCGCCAGTGTCAATCCGGGCTTTTCGACTTGTATGAAGCGTCCGCCACTGCTTTTTGGACAGAAGAAAATTTATAATTTCCTGTTACAGTCTTATAATATCTTGAGGTTTTTATAATTGGCCTAGCCTGATATTACATTGGATTTCGAATTCATGATGGGCGACAATTTCATCGGATGGCGAAGGTACCGATTTGCTAGTTATCGTATCGAATGACACCCTACTTTCACATTAATTATCGAAGGTAAGACTTGGAAAAGATTATCGTTTCCGAATTGTTAGTTCATTGCGATACTACACTCAAAAAAAACGATACCCAAATTATGGAAAAATGGGAAAGATTCGGCGATAAAGACATTTTCATTCTTCTGAATACAATTTTCTTTAAGACGTGGTTTTTATCCCTTGATATGAGGAAAATTGTATATTAAAATTATGCAAATATATCTTTAGCGCCGAATCATTCCCACTTTTCCATTATCTCAGGAAGTTGTTTTTTCAGTGTAGTTAAGGACTTTTCGGAAGTTTCGGATGTTATTACAGATACATACTTAAATATTTGTAAAGTGAAATCTTTGATTTATCCCAATAAAAATTTTTTGTTGAAATCTCATTTGAGGTCAAATGGAAATCAAACCCGTTTTCCAATGCTTATTTTCAGCTGGACATCGATTGGAGAACCAACCAATTCTCAAGGAAAACTGCAAATTTTGTATACGAAAATTATTTTAGTTAGCAACTTGAGACACTCTTTGATATCAATTTTAACTCAAACATCAATCGCTGATTATATTCAAACCAGGGGGCTAACTTTTTCACCCCCATACAATATTTCTGATTTTAGGACAGTCAAATCTGAAATTTCTGGAAAAAAATTCGATTTTTTTTCAAATTTTTTTTCATTATTTTTGCTCTTCCTAGAAGTCAAATCGCCACGTTATCGAATAAAACTTTTTGATGCACTTATGTGATGCATAAATGCATTTTCCACATTTTTACCAATATCTCAAAAACTGGGTCTGCCACAAAAATATGGAGATGATATTCGGAATCAGCGTAAAATTTCGCTTTAGAAAAGTATTATTTTATTCTATGCTAATTTCAGAAAAGTAACGCCAAAAATGTCAACAAAAAATTGGATAAGAAATTCAACTGGTGAAGATAGGCTGAAGGGACTTGTCCTAATGAGTATTAACAGAAATATCGATATCACAGTGCAAAAAGTTATTCACAGATTGGCACAAAAACAGGAAAATCAATCTGCGATTTCAATAAATTGAATTATATTAATTAATAGAATTTAATGTAAGTAATTATTTTTTCCAACGTAAAATTATTCAAATTTCAAGTTTTCTTTCAATTACTTATCATCTTAATCAAATAATAATGTTAGTATAAACTACAATGGGAATAAATATGCAATGTATAAGAGTATCTGAGCTTGAGATTTTATTTAATGTCTATCAAAATGGAATATTAGAAAACTAAATTATATAAGAAAATTATTATTTATAACCGTAGCTTTCCAGAAGAGAATATGTGACTTACTTTTGAAGTATAGTTAAAGGCCCTTGGTCACTGACCATCTGGCATGTCAAGCAGTGTGTATGTGTGAGTTTTTCTTGTGTGTGTTAGTGCAATCGGCAGTCGTCATGCTACACGTTCTTGTTGTCGGGCTCGCGTTGATGAGAATCAAAACTTTTAGATATTTGCGTCAATCACCGACACTCACACATATACACTGCTTGACAGTCCAGATTTTAAGTGGCCAAGGGCCTTAAGATTTGATATATGTATAATAAGCGATATCTGTGTATTAGAATGTTAAATTATAGTCTGAAAAAATTACATTTTTATTATTTGTAAAAAAATTGTAGTTTTTTGTTAATTTTTCTTTTAATTTTGGTAAATTTTTTACATTGGCTGTGACCCCCCCCCGAAAAATTCTCTTACTACGCCACTGGAAGAAACTACTTATTAATAGGCCTAGGCGACCAACATTTCCATCCATAATAAAATTTCATAAAATTATAGCTTTATCATATGAACAAATTTTAAGTAATACCTAAAACTGACCTCCAATGACAACCAATTTGAAAACTAACTTTGGGTCTCGAATTGATATAAGTTTGATATACATTTGAAAGCTACACAACTTCTGAAAGCTTGGAAAAAAGTTTAATTCGCGCATATTGGGATACATAAATGCCAAACAATTACACAGAAAACAGAATTTGGACTGTTTAGTCTCCGATATTCTTTAACTTTATTTGTCGAATTTATGTATTTGAATATGCTTTTATATATCTTTAGTTATTATCAAAATGATATTTACGCATATACATATGTATGTACATATGTATGTAAATATTTAATTGTAAATTGTGTAAATTTCTTATTATTTACTTTCATTATTTAAATAATAAATTGGCGGTAAATCAAAACTTAAAAGTCGCGTCAAACAAAATGATATTATCTACAGGCATACATACATACGTATCTTTTTTTTCATGCATACGGTGCCAAATTGGCGCTTGACAATTATTTTATGACGATTTATGCCAAAAATCTGTAAGTATGTGTTTATAAAAAAAAAGTTTAATTAAATAAGCTTTTTTTTTCAAGATAATCACATTTATTTCAAGTAAGTAGTTGTTGTTAGGTTTGTGGCAAGTGAGTGCATGTCAATAGTTAATTAATGATAACATTTGCTATAACATATGTATGTACATATACTACGTACATATGTTTTTAGTTATAAGTACAGAACAATAAAATTTCAAAGCAAACAGAACTTTCCATAGTTTGTGGAATAAAATTTTGATTTTTCGGCAGGTAGTTGATATAAATATTTTATTTAATATTGACTTACACGCAATTTAATATGTATATTATACAGTATAGACAAATAGCAACAAAATTATCTTTATAGAATTTCAAGAAAAAAAAAATCAGTTCTTGTGATAACAAATCAAATAAGTATGTGATAAAAAAACAAGCAGTGCAAATACGTAAACCAATCACAATAATAACAATAAGTAAATATAATAAAAGAATGTAAAACTTTTCCATTACATAGGTAGTGTGTAGTATGCATAAACACAATGAGGCGCCAGTAAAAATTTGCCATTAAAATCAAAGTGAAAATTTTCCAAAGGCATGCAAATTGTGATAAGTCAAAATTTACTGGAAAAGAAAACAATTAGCTATCTAGAAGAACTTATTTTCTTATATTTCTTTGTACTTCAAAAAACATTTTTCTTTTTCCACATTCAACTTCGATATTAAGATCTTCATTTTCCGATATAGTTTGCCATAGATGAGAATTCGTAATTCTCAGTTCGATATTTATACTGAATATCGAAAGTCAAGTTCCATACGATGTTTCTTGGAATATTATTTCTACAAAATATGAGAGGTCAACTGCAACCCTTTTAAATGTACCTACTTAAATCCTTTACAATCTAAAAATATATTGTAGCTTTTTGAAGGACAGAAAAAAAATACAAAACTAAATAATGAGCATTAAAAGCGTACAAATTCCTAAAACATATCAAACTAATGATAACAAAACATACAAGTCATTAAAACGAACAACAAAGGACGAAAATGTAAAAAAATAAAATAAATGTGTGCGTAAAAGTGAAACTAGAGCTAGAATAGCCAGCAAATCCATTAGCTAATTGAGTGTCTGTTGTTACACATGGAGGTAAGCGACAAAGTGGCTAGCTAAAGCTAAGCTAATGTCCTCAAAATACATAAATGTATTTGAATATTAATAGGTACTTACAAAGATATGTATATAGCCATGTCTATTTACCTTGTACATATCTATATGTACTAGGGTGGTCCTTAAATCAAATTAGCGATTTTCCCGGTCTCACCCCCTATATCAGTAACAGCACAGTCAAATATATCTCATATGTGGTATCTTCGACTATATTAGCTCGACCTATGGGGTGAGGTTGAAGATGTATGATACACAATTTGTCTCCACATATTTTCAGACCACTCTAATGGATTAACTAAATATTTAAATTATGTTACAACTACCCTCTGTTTTATTGATAATACTTTGGTGACATGAAAGGAAAGAAAGTGAAAAGCGTAAGCGTATGTGTTTGAGAATTTATAATCCTCTTATGTCACACACAAGGTACCGTAACACTTAAACATTTTCATAAACTATAAGAATTGCAGTGTAAGTTCAAATCTAATTTTGTTTCTGATTCTGATAAGGTTGGTTTTGTCCATAACTCCACCCCTGAAAAAATTTTGTAATTTATTGGAATTTTGAAAGACCATGGAGCAAGATGAGTTTATTCATTTCGGTTCTAGGGGTTTTCGAATCTTGATTTTATGCCGATACACTCTATATTGACTTCTCAGAGGTCTTATAAAATGTTGATAAGGGCAAAGATGACCTATACGTACTGGCTTAAAATCAATCCTTTTGGATTAGCTAACCTTGTATTTGCGTAATCGGCGACGTTATTCTCTTGTTATTGATTTTTTAGGCTCCAGTATTTTTTGCAAGTTCTCTGGTCGCACAGTTTTATTCGGTTCAACAATATAAAGTTACGCTCAAGGGAAAGGGAAAGAGAAGGGGCAAGGTAATGGTGATACGAATGTGAAAGGAAAATGGATAGGGATAGGGAGAATGAAAGGAAAATGGAATGGTTGAGTGAAGGAAATGGAGAGAGTCAGAGAGGGAAAGGGAGAAGGAATAGGATAGGATGGGAACGGAAGAAAGAATAGGAGGGACGAGAAAAGACAGTGACAGAAAAGGAGAAGTGAGGGGGAGCGATAGAGAAAGGAAAAGAAGAAAGGGAGAAGGACATGAAGAGGGAGAAATTTTGATATGGTAAATTTTTTCACTCACACAATTCACTTGACTTTAATAGAAAAATCTCAGCCCGAGGAAAGCTCGGTCATCCAAGTACTTAAAGTTATATGCCATGCTTGCTTCTGTTCTGCGTAATAGGTACTTATGGCTTTACTAAACTCTATACGGCTTTCATCCGCTGCAGACTTGAATAAGATTGCTTAGCTTGTTACGAGTGACAGATCACTAGGATTGAACAGATTCAGAAGGTCTTTTTAAATTTTGTCCTTAGCAATTTGCGCTATTCAGATCCCATTTCTTCTGACGAGTCGATGTCGTCGCTATAGAAGGAAAAAGACGCAAAGTGTTTTGTTGAGGAAGAAAGACGCAAACTTTTTTTTTTCAAAGAAAGACGCATTAAAAATATTTTTCGAAAGAAAAACTCTTTATTTTTTTTTTTTTTTTTTTGACAACGCAGAAAGACGCTTTAATTTTTTTCTTACTATAAAGAAAGTCGCATTCAAATATTTTTTAGGAAAGAAAGACGTATTCGATTTTTTTTTCTTGGTCAATATTAATGCTAATGCGTCTTTCTTCGTCGAAATATTTTATGATGCGTCTCTGTTCGTCGACAAATTACTGGAATGCGTCTTTCTTCTTCCGGAGTGACGATGTGTCTTTTGGAGAATCCCATCACAATCGGATAAAGTAGGAATAATATACTCGTATGCATGCATAGTTTGACCTGTCGTGATATTTCGTTGTAGAACTTTTAGCATCTTTTCATTCCATTTTTTTACCGTACTTTCCTTTATCTAACCCCAGTAGCTTTAAACGCATTTCGCTGACTATGTATACACACACATTCATGCATAAATAAATACAAACATACACATGTCATCTTCAAAAATTCGACAGAAATTTGATTTAAGTAAAAAGACTTCTGATTATCAGTTTATTATGGGGAATTGATTTTTTCGGAAATCGTTTGTTTTAACACTTTTTATTCTTAACATTATAAAATGTTATTTTTGTCTCTTCGAAATCTCGCTGAATATTTGTCAATAGTTATTTTATGGCTACTCATTCTGTTTAAATTGTCCCAATATCTACAACAACACAGCACAGCAGAAAATAAATAATGAAGTCTATTAAACAATTGACAGATGAGCTGAGTGTGATTGATCATGTTGAGATGGTTGCATTGATCAGCAGCGCATGCGCATGCGCATGTGCACAAGCGTACACATAAACACACACAAACACACGCTTGCATGCTCCAAAAGTCAAGTCGAAATGAAGCGTCAATGATGAAGCAGCAAATACATACATACGAGTAAGTGCATAGGTAGTGTGACACGGCATCCGAAAGGCGACATCTCGACGACAATCAAATGGCACATCAGTCTCAGACTCGCAGTCGCGGTAGCGGAGAGTGGAGTGGTTGGAGGTAGGCACACGGTAGCCCATAGACACTTCCCTGCAAAAAATGCGATCACTCCGGGATACATCCGGGACAACTCGCAAGGGAGCATGCGATTACTACCCATTTGTATCTCTTTCTATGGGTTGAAGTGTTCTCTTTTGTTTGAGCATGTCCTATGAAGAGACTAATTGTACCCAGTTTGTACCCGAACGGGTAGCATAAGCGCACAATTGTACCCGTTTTGTACCCGAACGGTTAGCAAATGCGACACATCCATTTGTGCGACTAATTGTACCCGTTTGATACCCTTTCGGGTACAATTCGTCTACAATTAGTATACATATGTACCCGTTCGGGTACAATTGCGAACAATTGTAGACTAATTGTACCCGAAAGAGAGCGCTCCCGGACAAATCTTTTTAGAGACTCGTCGCACACTTTTTTGCAGAGTTAATGTGGAGAAGCTGTGTTCGTTGATCTCGTAAAGTGTGCAGCACGCGGCGTGTTTCTCAACGAAATTTTTTGGGTAAACATACATATTTGTATATAAGATGAATATGGGTACATATGTACCTATACCCAGCGGGAAATTGCACGTGAATAGGTATCTGAGTCTTTAATAGAATCAATTCATGAATAATTCAGTTGTACGCACCGAAATATCCCTATATTAAAATCGAAATCGAACTGGAAAGCAAAAACTAAATCAAAATGGAATTCGAAATTGAAATCGATATCGAAATCGAAATCAAAATCGATACCGAAAACGATCTAAAACCCAAGTAGACATCGAAATCGAAATTGAAATCGATATCAAAATCAATATCGAGACTTTGATCGGTATCGAAAACTTCAAAAAAGGCAAAACACACAGCTGGGTATTTATGAAATTTTCGAATGAATTCACGAAGTATAAATAGAAATCGGAATTGAAATCAAAATTAGAAATTTGAAATCGAAATCAAAAATTTAAATTTTAAATCGAAATCAAAAACCAAAATTAAAAATTTTAAATTGAAATCAAAATTCCAAATTTGAAACCGAAATCAAAATTAAAAAATTTAAATCGAAATCAAAATTCGAATTTTACAATCGAAATCAAAATTTTAAATCGAAATCAAAAATTAAAATTAAAAATTAAAATTTGAAATCGAAATCAAAATTAAAAATTAAAATTTTAATCGAAATCGAAATCAAAACCGATATCGAAAACTCTCAGAATGGTAAAACCCACAGCTTTGTATTTATGAAATTTTAGAATGAATTCACAAAGTAGAAGTAGAAATCGGATTTAAAGTAAAAATTCGAAATTTTAAATCAAAATTAAAAATCAAAATATTAAATCGAAATCAAAAATCAAAATTAAAAATTTGTAATCGAAATAAAAATTCGAAATCAAAAGTCAAAATTAAAAATTTAAAATTGAAATCAAAATTAAAAAATTAAAATCGAAATCAAAATTCGAGTTTTGCAATCGAAATCAAAATTTTAAATCGAAATCAAAAATCAAAATTAAAAATTTTTAGTCGAAATCAAAATTCGAAATTTAAAATCGAAATCAACATTAAAAATAAAAATTTGAAATCGAAATCAAAATTTGAAATTTGAAATTTTAAATCGAAATCAAAAGTACAAATTAAAAGTTTGCAATCGACAAAATTCGAAATTCAAAATCGATATCGAAAACCCTCAGAATGGCAAAAATTCTCGAATTGAAATCAAAATTCGAAATCGAAATCTCAGAATTCTAAATTTGAAATCAGAATCAAAATTCAAAATTGAAAACGTAAACGAAACTGAAATCCCACCCAAAATGCAAATCAAAATCGAAAATTTCAAAAGCAACAAAACGCACAAGTGGGTATAGCGGAAACTGCGTCAATACTCGTATCACTTTATTTAAGCTTTTTCGAACAATATTTGTCTTTTGCATTTAACAGCGCATTATTTATTCAATTTTTCAATTGCTTTTTTTTTGTACTTTTTTCCTTTTTTTTCAAATCCGATAAAAAAAAGTTTTGTGCTTTTGCGGTTTCATGTCTTTTTCTTTGTTCTCTGTGAATTTTTGTGATTGATTGTTCTTTCATGCATTTGGACGCAAATTATTTTAAGCTACTGCTGATAAGCATGGCTTAGGGATCAGTGAGATATATCACTTGTGGTTAGCGTTGCTGCTGGTCATTCATCACTGCACATGCTGGTCATTCTGCGCATTTTGCTGAACAAAAAAATTATAATAAAGAAAATAATTACGAGAATTTACTAATTGCAAGCGGCGCGATGAAAGTCAGAAGTTGAAATGCAAAGTTTTCAAAGCAATTGAAAATAAGTATTAAATTGAGAATTGGTTTGAAGGGAAAGAAGAATCACTTACATACATCCAAAGATTTTAAAGTTTATCTAGGCCGAACTAGAATAATTTAGTTTGATTTGGCTGCGTAATTTAGATTCATAAGTAGATATGTATGTAAGTGTTTCTATAAATTCATTTGCATATCCAAACACACACAACTTTTTTTTAAATTATTTTTTTCCATAAAAACTGCTATTGCACAAACATAAATAGAGCAGAACAACTCGGTCGGCAAAAGCAGCCAACAACAAAGAATTCGTCAATTTCCTTTTGTTTTACTTTCCCATTAAAAAGTCAAATGATTAAATGGAAAATTTAGAAAATGACATTAGAGAGGGTAAAGCGTGAAAAAGCACCGCACAATGCACTGTGTCAATAAAGAAACACAAGCAAACAAACACAAGAACAACAATGCAATTGACAAAGTGGAATCACCCACAATTCGTGTTACTAAGCGCTCATGTGGAAAAATAAAAAGGAAAGAAAACAATAGAAATGCGCAAATATTGACGGAGTGTAATGAATAATATAAAAAATATCTATGTATATATGTACGTAGGGGGGAATAGGGAAAACAAGCGTTGGAGTGTGTGAAAGAGATGAGGCAATGGATTCTTTACGCATTTCTATTTGCTTGAGGCAAATACTAAACAGAAGCCGACAGACAGCAAGCGTGTGACAGCGTGTAACAGCGAGTCAATAAATTGTCAAATGGGTTAAATGCCATTCACACAACAAACAGAACAATAATATATACGAGCAGAGGCGGATTATCCCTAAGGCAAACTAGGCACTTGCCTAGGGGCGCGTAGTTACAAGGGGCGCGCGAGCTCAGAATTTTTAAACAAATAAATAAAATAACATATCGACGATTAAGAATTAAAGCTGATCTATAATAGATCGATAATAGATAAATCGATTATATTGCACAAGCATCGATATATTGTGCAATATTGCGCGTTTGTTGCGTCGTCAGGCTTGCCAGTACTGGCGATTTGTCGCCAAATTGGCGATTTTTTACAAACTTTGGCGACCAATTTATGAAAATTGGCGATGGCGACTTTTTTTTGGCGATTATCAAAATATTAGATTATATTAATAAAATAGCAATTACTTTTTCAAGCCTTTTTCTCAAATTTTGAAAGTTTCTTCATACAAATTTTTGTCAAATTACAAAAAACTTGAGAAATAGCAATTGCTTTTTGTTTATTAATACGACTCATTATGCTTTGTTGACGAATGTATCCATCTACGTTCTTATATAACAACGATAGCTCGAGACGGAGAACTGCCCCGAACAACGAACGCGGTATTACAGATTCTGAGAAATAAAGAGCTTGACACAATTTACCCCAACATTGACATAGCCTTAAGAATGTGCGTATCGACGGCAGTCAGTAATTGCAGTGGGGAGCGGAGTTTTTCCTGCCTAAAAAGAGTGAAAAACTATCTTCGCTCAACCATGACAGATAAGAGATTAAATTCGTTAGCAATACTAAATATTGAATCTGTCTTATTGCTGTCATTAAACTACGACGATGTTATCGATAATTTCGCGAAACAAAAATGTAGACGCAGAGATTTTTAATTTTTTAAATTTTGTTTGCTCTGTTACTACTTACTTATATTTTTTCAATAAATAATTCAAAACTGTTGCCCGCGACTTCGTATGCATATAATTTCTCTTCTATTTTTCAACTCTGTTCGTAAATAATAAGTACCAACAAAAAAGACTGGATTTCAACTCTAAGATGATGCCTGCTTTCAACCAGCTCTTCGCGTCCGTCTTTTCCAGGAGCTTTATTGTTTTGGACCCGGGGTATAGCTGTCCTCACTTCATCATAGTCGGGTGGTGGAATGTTTTTTCCATCGTCAGGGATTGTGGTATCGGGTTCGACGACTCCCTCGCAATTTATCAATGAGGAGAATTTATCGCTCCATAACATAAGCACACTCTGTACGTCGGTTACCAGGTAGCCATTATTTTATTTCTTATAACAAAATAGCCATATTAAGCATTTTGAGATTAAGAAGATTCACATTTTATGAGATATCTCCGAAGCCAGTTTAGGTATTGAAATTAATCAAATGGTTTATGGCAGCATTCATAAACACCTTTCGTTTGATACTCATATTGTACTAACACATTTTGGTGCACATATTGGCCGATAACTCCGAAACCGGTCGAGATATCGAAACAAATAATACCTTAAACTTTAAGTTGAGCGTCTAGCAATCCAATAAAAAAAGTTTCGTTCAATTCCATTCAGCACTTTTTGAGTGATACGGCCACAAACATACGGACAGACAGACAGACAGACAAAAATTCGAAAAATGGTGGATTTGGATTCTACTGGCTTAATAATGCTTCCACCAATCATTTTTTTCTCGATATCTGCAATGTACAGACATCGACCTGTTACAATTTTATTATATGTAGAGATTAACAAATTATCTAAGCTTTTACATCATCTATATCTACATCTACACTAATATTATAAAGAGGAAAGATTTTGATTGTTAGGGTGTAAAACAACTAGGTAGTTAAAATTTATGGTATTATGATGGCCATTTATGGTCGGTACAGGGGCGCCGAGAAAGTGGCTGCCTAGGGCGCTCTGGACCTTTAATCCGCCACTGTATACGAGTAAGTACATATGTACATATGTATAAGCATTTAAGTTTTGTATTACCTTTCTATTTTTTATGTTCTGTTTTGTTGGAGCTTAGTGTCCAGCTTAATAACCCAAACAACTCGAGCTAAAAACTTGACGGTAAAAACATGATTTCATTTAACATTTTCATAACGTTCTTTTATTTTGTTGTGTTTTTTTATAAACTAATGTCTGACTTAAATAGTTAGCGAACCCTTAAATTGGTAACTTCTGACATTTCAAATAGTTTAGTAGAACGGAAGCGCTTTACGCTTGATTGGCGCTAATCATTTGGGTCGTTTATTTTGCCTCAGTTCTGTTATGGTCTTCAGTTTGGCTAATATATTTATCTACACCAGAGTATGGCAAAAGCTTAAGAGAGTTTGTTTTGGTGAGCGCAGACCGATTTGCGCTACATTGGTTAAAATGAGTGTGATGCCTCTCATTTGCCCGTACGGGACACTTTTGCCAGCGTCTGATCTACACTAAACTTGTTATACGAATATGTATCTCTTTCGCTGATATTAATTGGACCCAGAAAGTTGTTCCATTGTCATCCACTGGTGGTAGAAGATTAAGGGGAGGTCATCTATGCGTTGGAAAGTTCCGTGTTCATAAAATCGTCCCTGTTGGAAAAGCAAACAGCAAGAAAAGAGACTATTTACATAGATTATATCGACGCTTCCAAACAATACTGTACTAAGTCGACTTAGTACATTTTCCCGTTTTCGGCGTTTTCAAGTAGAGCGTGTCTTAATTTAGATGCTGTCTAATTTTGGTATCAATCGAACAGTCCAATTAAAAGTTATAAGCAAAAGTGTACATACAATACAACGCGAAGTTTTTACAGAATAAAAATTTTGAGAGCTTGCTATGAAAAACCACGTAGCAAATTTTTATTTTTTCTTACGGGTTTATATAAAGCGTACCCTGACTTTGATATTATCGAGTTTTGGTGTTGATCGTTCAATCCAAACAGAAGTTATAAGTGAAAATATACTTAGCATACAACTGAAGTTTCATATCGAGTTTAAACTTTGAGAGCTTCTCCTGCAGAACACAGCTTTCAGACTTAGTACAGTTTTGTTTGGAAGCGCCGATATTGTGGAACGAATTTCCGTCATCTCTTGTCAAGTTTGATTTGGTTGTGAAGGAGATAAG
Organism: Urophora cardui; assembly: GCA_960531455.1. Classification (NCBI taxonomy): domain Eukaryota; kingdom Metazoa; phylum Arthropoda; class Insecta; order Diptera; family Tephritidae; genus Urophora; species Urophora cardui. The sequence goes on from OY482673.1 coordinate 52,202,287, forward strand.
ATACTGAATATGGCACATTGCCGGAACTGATTTATAACCAAATCAAATTTGACAAGAGATGATTGAAATTCGTTCACAATACATCGCATTCCTACCCTCTTATTCCTTCGGTTTCAGCGTACACCTCTCAAAGACAGAGCTAATGATATTTACCGCATGGACTAAAATTCCTAATTTCAATCTACCTGTCCACAATGGTCGAGAACTAAGTCTTTCCGACAATGCAAAATATATGTTATCTTTTGATAACATTATTTATTGTAATTCTATTGTACTAAACATATGAATTTATATTAATAAAGTTAAGTTTATATTATTGAATTGTGTTAGGTAAATGTAACATTAAAAACAGATGTTCACTCGTTCAACTGAAGATTGTTCTCGCCACAAGTGTTGCCATCACTTAACAATTCGGCCATCCTAAAATTCTGATTGACCTCGATCAGATATCGTCATGAATTAAATATCGAAATTATCGTTATCATTATCGTTGTCAGGAATCTGTGAGTTGAACAGTTTTAATTTGTCAGATGAAAATACCGTAGAATAACGCTTTTTTCGTGCGATGCATATTAGGAAGATCTGTGACTACATAGCGATCGTTACCGAGATCTTTGGCAACAATGAGTGGACCCCTAAAACGTGGTTCCAATTTTCGAGGCTCACCCGTACTTCCCAACTCGCTCTCGACCAACACGATGTCACCCATTTTATATATGGTTGGTTTCTTATGATGATTGTCAAAACGTTGTTTAGATTTCTCTCGTTGATTTGAAATTCTTTCAATAGCATTTTTCCTGATGGATTCGATGTCTTTCTCTTCGTTAGGTTCGTCAGTTTGAAGCGTAAGTATTACCTTGTTGCGTAGTGTATCACGAGGTTGGTAATTAAATAACAAATGTTGTGGGGTTTTACCCGTAGTATCGTTTTTCATCGTATTAAGAGACCACTGTAGATCGCGTAAATTTAAATCCCATCGCTTATCATTCGTTGTTGTTGTTCGTAGCATAGATATCAACGTGCGATTTACCCGCTCCGCATGACCGTTTGCTCTTGGTGTACGTACAGCGTTAAGAATATGTACGATGTCGTTATCAGAACAAAATGATTTAAATGCATTCGAGGTAAAGGCGGTACCTCTGTCCGTGATCATTCGATTTGGCGTACCAAAATAGCTAAATACGTCGTTAAGTACGTCGATAACATGTTTTGTTGCTGTGCTTTTAACAGCACGGATTACAGTAAATTTTGTGAAAGCGTCCACAATTACAAGAATATGTTCATTTCGTAGACTACTTCGTGGAAAAGGACCCAAATGATCCAAATGAATCGTTTTAAAAGGTATTGGTTCGATTTCGGTATAGTGATACTCCCCCTCCTTTTTACCACCAGCTTTCTTGTTATATGCGCAATCAATACATGAATTAATATACGACTTCGTAAAATTTCGCATACGAGGGAACCACATATTTTGCTTAATCCTATCGATAGTTTTCTCTAAGCTCATATGACCTGCTTTATCATGACATTCATGCAATATTTTATACCTCACCGCTTTTGGAATCACCCAAAGCTTTTTGTTGTTTTCAAGTCGATAAAGTCTCCCATTCTCAAGAAAATAATCGTCAAATTTCGTGACGTTTCGTTGCTTCATCGAATCAATAATCGTTTTTATTTTATCGTCTTGGAGTTGTAGACTAAACAACCAGTCTCCACTTTCAATGCTAATTTTGCCAATTTTTAATGATGCTGGATCAATTTCGTGCGCAGGTTCTACAGGATATCTGCTCAATGCATCAACGTGACACATCAAGTTTCCCGCCCTATGTTCGATTTTAACGTCGTAATCTTGGATACGTAGCCACCACCTAGCAATACGTGGAACTAGTTCTCGTTTTGTCATGACAGTTCTAATAGCGTTACAATCTGTCACGACTGTTATCGGGTTTCCCTGTATATAATATTTCATTCTTTCTAACGATTCGACCACAGCCAAACATTCTAATTCGTAACTGTGATAACTTCGTTCTGCGTTCGTTGTCGATCGACTATAATAAATTACAGGTTTCCAATCGTTGCCCTCACGTTGAAGTAATACGCCAGCTATGCCAACTGAGCTAGCATCCGTATGGAGTTGATGGTCAGCTTCTAAATTGAATGCAACTATAACAGGTTGCGAGGTTAGTGCAACTTTTAATTTTTCGAAAGATTTATTTTGATCACTACCCCAAGTAAATGAATTGTCTTTTCGCAAAAGTAATCGTAAAGGTTCTGATAATGTTGCGTATTGAGGAACAAATTTCCTAAAATATCCGCTAAGTCCCAAAAATTTTCGAACGTCGGTTATATTCGTTGGTACTTTAAAATTTCGAATCGCCAATGTTTTTAATTTACCAGGAGTTATTCCCTCAGGTATTAACTGATGTCCCAAAAATTCTATAGTGTGTCGTAAGAAAGAACACTTACCAGTATTTAGCGTTAATGATAAGTCACGAATAGCAGTGAAAACTCGCCTTAGTTTTGGCATGATGTCGTCATACGTGTTACCGGCAACCAAAATGTCATCCATGTAATGGATCATATCACCTGGTTCTGTCTTCTCTTTTATTTTCGCCATTAAACGTTGGAAAACCGTTGGCGCGTTTTTTAAGCCAAAAGGCATTCTTTTAAACTCATAAAGTCCTTCCGTTGTCACGAACGCGGTGTATTTTCGACAATCGTTTGCAATTGGCACCTGGTAATAACCACTATTTAAGTCCAAAGCACAAAATATACGATATTGTTTTGCGTCTTGTAACGTTTCCTCAATATTCGGCATTGGGAAAATCTCTTTTTTCGTAAAATTGTTTATTTTCCGATAATCGATACAAAGTCTATCTTGACCGTTTTTCTTTTTCACGAGAGTAATCGGGCTAGCATATTCCGAATCCGATTTTTGAATTATGTCGTTTTCTAATAATTCGATAATCATTTTCGACACGATAGCGCGTTTTGGCTCCGATACTCGATAAGGTTGTTGCGTTATAGGTTCGTTTGTAGTTAACGAAATTTTCATTTCGATTGCCTTAGTTTTACCGATTTCGTTTAAGCCAGATGCGAATACATCTCGATATTCGTTTACCATTTTCACTATTTCATTTTGGATGTTTAAATCGTTTACACCAAAAGTTATATCGGCGTTAGTTATCGGAAGTTTATCGTGTATCTGATCAATTTTGCGTTTAGCTTTTTCTTCGCTATTGTATACAAATTTTGATATTCCGCGATCAACCGTAAAGTGTAAATCTTGAAAAATATTTTGACCAATTAGCAAATCGTGTGTTAAAATTTCATCTTCGACTACATAAACTTGTATTGTTTTGAACACGTCATCTATTTTTACGTCAATATTCATTTTTTCGTTTGCGAAACTTTCGCCACCACAAATGCCACTTATTTTCAACATACATGATTCGCGTTTTATTGGCAATGCATATGCGATTGACTTTCTTATTAATGTGCAGTGACTTCCCGTATCTACAAATGCTTTAAATTTACGTTCATTTATAAACACATTTTTTCGAAAACTTTTTCTAATTCATTGCAATTAGTTTGCCTTATCTGTTTATTTTTACCACAGTTTGTCAATTCACCTTTGGCGTGTACTTTGTTGCAATCACCACAACGAGGACGACGTGGAGGTTTGGCACATTTTGACGATATGTGACCTATTTCACCACAGTTATAACATTTTATTTCGCTCTTTTTCTCATTTGTTTGCACATTTTTATTTGTGTCGTCGATTTTTGCTTTAGTTACAAATGACTCGCGATCATTAATTTGATTATGTTGCAGAAATTCAGTTATATGTTCACGGAGTTCTTTTATAGACCGAAATTTCATTGCCGCAATAGCACTTTGCAATTCACGGTGTCGTAAACCATCCCGTATATATCTTATGATAGCTTGTTCACTTAAATTAAAACGCCTGCCAAGAGTGCTTACTCTAAAACAATAGTCCATTACGTTTTCGTTATTTCGACGTGATGTAGCAGACATACGATGATGCACTTCCGCTTCGTTCAGACTTAATCCGAATTCACTAACTAAATCACGTGAAAAGTCTTCCCATTTCGCGTATACGACCGTAGGTGCATCAAGCCACCACTTTGCAGCACCTTTCATTTTACCGAACACGGCTAACATAAGTCCTTTTTCGTCCCATTTGTACGCTTGGACCGCTGCGTTTACCCGTTCTACAAAATGTTCAACAGTTATTGATTGCATATCTAATGGATCAAATTCCGGCAATGATTCTGCAATTTCTTTTACAGAATATAAATTACGCGTTGACGTGGAAACCATATTTCTATTTATTTCGTTTGTTGCATTTTGGTGTGTATCACCCGACGGCTGTGTAACCGTACCGACTGCACCGACTGCGGCAGTTAACGCTTCAATCATTTTACGCATTTCATTTAATTGATTTTGCATATTGCTAATATTATCGTGCACTTCTTCTGAACCTGTTGCTTCTATAAATGCCTGAATTAATTCCGCCTTTGTGCCAGTTGTAGGTAGCTCTTTTTCATGCAAAATTTGTTTTATTGCATCGATGCACAAATCGCCGATTTTCACCATTTTTCTATTTTTTTTTATCCGCGAATTCGTTTCTATGCTCGTTATTCCGTTTGACGTTTTTTATTATTCTTCGACTTTCGAGTCTCGCTTAAAACTTCGTATGCTTTTTATCACTCAATTCACTTTAATTCTGCTTCGTTTCGTGTATACATACATATGTATGTATGTATGCATCGTTTGGTTTCGCTGTTGAGTTTCGTTTTTTTTTTTTTTTTTTTTTTTTCACCACAAGAGTGAAATTACTCGTTTTCACTCAATTTGAGATCGTCGTTGTAAATGAATTTTGGATATCACCACGATTTTGATTTCTTCGTTGAGTGAAGTTATACGTTTACACTCGCTTTGAAATCAACGTTGCGTGTTAAATCACTCGTTTCACTCACAACCGTTCATGCAATTTCTTATTTTCTGCATGTTCCAACTCGACCATTCGAATGTTCGCGAACGTTTCTTCCTTTGCAAAACATACCGAGAACACGTTTATGTATATACATATATACGTTCAAGCGTCACTTCGCCTACACATGCACACGTACATATGAGCATATATGTATGTTCTTATTCTTTTATTTCACGAGATTCAGCCCGCTTCTGAATTGTTATCTTTTGATAACATTATTTATTGTAATTCTATTGTACTAAACATATGAATTTATATTAATAAAGTTAAGTTTATATTATTGAATTGTGTTAGGTAAATGTAACATTAAAAACAGATGTTCACTCGGTGACATGACTCGTTCAACTGAAGATTGTTCTCGCCACAAGTGTTGCCATCACTTAACATATATAGGAGTTTTTTCTCGATGCCTAAGTCAAATTGGAGGCTAGAAAGGCTTACGATGCCTTGTATGGCTGCAAAATAATGCTGGGTAACTCACGGCATGGATGATGCCTGGTGTGGTGGAGAGCAACTGGGGTGGGCTCTACAACTGATATGCTGAGGAAAGTTCAACGAACTACTTGCCTATCAATCACAGGGGCGATAAGATCATGTCCCACGGATGCTATGCATATTATTTGCATTATTCTGCTCATTGATTTTTTTGTGAAGGAAAGACCATCACTGGAAGGAGCCGACAACGATACCAATACGAAAACAAATTATATCTGTCCTATAACAGTTTTCCATACAAAGTTTGAGATTGTCTTTCCATCCAGAAGCGTTTTTCAATCTGAAGTTTTCATCATACAGGCCAATATTTGCAACGGAAACGGCCGTTGTCGGAAACAAGATAGGAATTTTCTCGGATATTCAGGTGACTCTGAAGACTCTGGTTATCTGCAGCGGTTTCATCATGTCTGGTCGAGCAGTATAGGGAGAAACGAAATGGCTAAACTACTTGCAAGGGAAGGCTCGGTTTTAGATATTGCAGAGGCGCAGGTGGTTCTTCCGCCGTGGACTTCATCTGGGCACTGGTTCGAGTTGGCCTAAGCCAGATCGAAACTGTTGCAGACCTGCACAGTCTGCAGAAGTCTGTGACAATCATACAATGAGATACGTTCCTCAGCGATGCTATTGAAGGACATTTCCCGCTTAACTGCGGTATTCGCGGAATATTGCCCTATTGGTACCTGTACGGCTCAATTGGGATTGGATTATAACACTCTGTTTTTATAAATTTGTGTTTTCTTCAGTTTCATTGGGTTGCGAAATGTTATGATAACTTAAGCTTACTTACAATGCCATCGTACCGTGTAACGGATCTACTCAACTCATTCATTAGTAAAATTGATAATAAGTAGTTGTAAGCTTACGAGTTGGCTAACCATTCTCCATTCTTAAATAAATATGTATGCAAGTATTATCTATTTAGCTTTAGAATCCATATTATAGGTTCCTAAAAAATTAACATATTTTGGTAAATTTTATGAATGAAATCTTTAAGCGCAAACCAGTTTTCAAATGGACAAAAAACCACAAGACAAATGAATTTGTGTATGTTCTCTCACATTTAGGTAGTATTTATCGCACTCTACCAGCTGCCACTAGTCGGTAGATACTAGGGATTCCAATCCCGGGATCCCGCCCTTTTTGACACCCCGAAAATACCGGGATAGCTAGAATTTTATCCCGGGATTTTCGGGATAAGATAAAGAGAGAATATTCCGCTATTATAGCAAAGAAAAGTTATATTTTATATAATTTTTATTGGTCTCAGATATGTATACTAATAGCATTTCCTATTCTGAATGAAAATGTTGCATTATTACATTGCAGCATTACCAACATGTGTCCTGTGCCCTATTAAAATGTTGCATTTTTCATGTGATGAATGAAACAAAAATAATGCAACCCTTAAATGTGCTAAGAGCAGAAACTGTTGCCCGTAGTCGAGCCAGTTTTATATTTTGTCAATAGAACAAACAGCCCTAAAAAAAGTGTTGAGTCTGTGTGGAAGATAACAAAAAAATGTGGCAGCTGGAAGAAAGTGCGACTAGAATAAAAAAGTCCATTAGTAAAAGTAAGGATTCAAATTTTTGATTTTTTTTAATAATTAAATTTTTTTGTGTTGAAGTACGCAGTGTAAGGAAACTTACGTTAGGTATTTTTAAAGCTTTTAGCTTGTGGCAAAGTTCATTTAATAATATCTGTTTCCTGATTTTTGGTCAGTTGTTTCTCAAATCTTCGTACCATACGAAAACTAGCACATTTAAAATTTCTGGCGAAATCTATCAATAAAAAAATTCTGTACGAAAAGTAACAAGTTTGACTTTTGGCTGACGAAAAGTATCAGTAATTATATACTGTTTTTACATCAAAATTGTTGTTGTTTAAACGAAATTGATAGTTTTCGTCAGCCAAAAGTTGAACTTGCTACTTTTCGTCAGCCAAAACTCGATTTTGCTACTTTTCGTCGGCCAAAAGTCGAACTTGTTACTTTTCTTCAGCCACAAAAAATCGTATGCTAGTTTTCGTATGGTACGACGAAATGTTTTTTGGAATTTTCCCACATGGAAAGTAAATAATGGAAGAAACTGGAAACAAAATTTTAATTAGACCTGATAGTCTTACAACACTGTACTAAAATTAAATACGCAGCTGCATACTCGGAATTCATATCAAAATTTGTGCCTCCGATATTTATCTATTCAGAAGTTGCATTAATTTTCTGAATTTTTCGGCAAGCTTGGAAATATTCGCTTAAACAAAGTGCGTCGTTAAATTCTAAAAAAAATTTTATTGGAAATTATCAAATGATTGCAAGCCTTTTTAATAATATCCTAAAAGTACCAACTGCAAAGGCAAATGTTTTGTTCATCAAATGTATGTAATTTTCGTTGTTGGTTGTGCTTTTTAAAGTAACTCTTAGGTATTATTAAGTAATATGCATGATTTTACGTTCCTATTTTATTTTCTAACTAATGAAATAATAAAAAATGGCAATAAAAATCTATTTTTTCTTTGCATTTTAAAGGTGTAGCGTTTCTCTAAAAATGTATTTACTTTTTTCAACCCCAAATGTGGGAAAATAGTACTGGTCGAAAAATTTTTGTAACATAAATAAAATTCTACGTTTCAAAAGGATTTCGGTGTAGTTTTTGAGATATTCATGTCCAAAAGGCGAAAAACGCAGTTTGTGGCCTCAATATTTTTAAAATTACTCACTTTCATTAAAAACTGATTACATCTATTGAAAACACGATCATTTCTTTTGAAGACAATGCAGATATCTGAATAAGATACCCGAAAAAGCAAAACGCTGTTTTCAAGAGAAATGATCGTTCTTTCAATAGCTGCAATCATCTTTTAATGAAAGTAAGTAATTTAACAGATTGAGCAGTGAATATAGCAAAAAATCGCATTTTTCGCCTCTTTGGACATGAATATCTCAAAACCTACACGTATTACCGAAAATCCGACTTCAGATTCAGAATCAGCGCACCGAAATCCTTTAGAAAAGTAGAATTTTATTTGAGTTAGAAAATTTTTTGGAAATTTTGTCGGCCTGTGTAATTAAAGTCCAAATCCCGGGATCCCGGGATTATAAAATAAAATCTCGAAAATCCCGGGATCGTAAAAATCGGAAAAATTGGAATCCCTAGTAGATACCTATTCTCTAAGTGACAAATTTATGATCTAATAATTTTACTACTAAATGCTCATCTACATAAGTACAATACAATCATACATTTTGAAGGCGCTATAATAACTTTGCGCATCTACGAGACGGCTTCTTACACTTTCGTTGGATAATGTCCATAATAAACGGAACAAAAGGCGCATATGCAACGTGCAACAGCAAGCGTAAGGTGCGCTTTTACATACATACATACAAATAGTATAAATATGCAACAAACCACACATTTTTTGTCGTCGTGTGCCATGTTAAAAAGAACTCTCTTTCATTTGTAGATATGTATGTGTGTATGTATATGTACCTGCTAAGACCTCCACTTAAGTTTACTGCCTTTCAAATGATGTCAAAATTGGCGATAAAATAAATTTTAACTTGTGGGTGAAATGCAACAATAACAACAATAGCGCCTTGTGCCAAGACCACAAACAGGTATATATACATACATACATATCTATGTATGTATGTAAATATGAAGGTGTTCATTCAAATGAATATCGTAAGTTACCATGAGATAAGGCAATATGCGGCACTGTTGTTGTTCTTGTGTGTGCTGTAACATAAATTGAGGAATTATCAGTGGCCAATAATTTGGACTAATGTGGCTTTTGTTGCATTACGATTGTAGATAAGACTTAAAAGTGAATATGAATATGTATATAGAAAACTTTGATTATTGCGGTGCATAAGTACATATGCATATTTACATATGTATGCTCATATATTATACATATATACATATGTAGACTAAGTTGATTTGTCTATTTGACTTCGCACATGTGCATAAGCCAAGCTAATCGCAAGTGCACCATTAAACTATCACGTAAATAAACTCACTGATAAATAGCAAAAAAATGAATGAATTTGAGCATAAAAAATATGTACGCTGATTAACTAAAATAGTAGTTACATACCTATGTACATACATAGTAAATGCTCACATAGTTATATATACTAAACACTGAGGTTAAATATTGATTTGATAATGCATCGAGAACTGGCGCTTTTCCCAAATCGCTACCATTAGTGGAAGACCCCACAGAGCCAAAAATTTCACCTACAATCAAAGAGACTGCCACCTAAAAAAGCTATTTGGCCGAGGAGAGGGAGAGGGGACAAAATTGAAGAAATTTTTGCTAGAAATTCTTCTGGATTTTAGCTTGAATTTCTTCTTAAATTTATTTAAAAGGATATCGTCTGAAAACGAGGAGATAACTTCTTGTTTATTATTTTTTTATGTCATTTTGTAAAAAAAATTAAATTGTTAGAAGAAATCTGCTTGTTTTTAGGAGAAAATTTGTATAAAGCAAATCAATAAGGACATCCTCTAATTTTTACTTGAACCTTTTTGAATTTATTAAAAAGGAAAACTTTTTATTTTAGCTTTGTTCGCGTACTTTCTCCAACAGCATTTACTCAGCAGCCTCCAACAGCCAGGTGTTGGAGAAAAATGTCACCTATCCTCTCACAAGAGAAAAATATCGTAAGACGAACACAAAATTTGCAGAGTTCAACAGCTTTGGCAAACAGCTGATTTTTATTTACATTCACAAGCCCCAAATTCAAAGGATAAAAAGGATTAAAATTAAAATGATAATAAAATTGGTGGAAATTATTGCTGTTAATTATGTATATATGTACATATAACATAAAAATAATAAAATAAAACATAGTTTTTTTTCTTATTTAATTTCTTTTGATTAGTTTTGGGTTTCGTTTTGGTCAGTCTTTTGTCACCTCGCGATAACCTCCAATCTAAAAATCGTTCGCATAGGCTCGCAAAAAGGTTTTTTGAAGTTCGGAAATGCATCCGGAACTCTCTTTTACAATAAATCGGCACTGTTTGTTCTATATAAATGCTAATGGAGTTACAATTCTGCCTGAAAACAGTGGAGATATATGCACATATGTATGTATGTATCTGCAATACAATTAACTTCATGTTGTTGTTGTTGTAGCCACCAAGACACTCCCCGAAGGTTTTGGGGAGTGTAGGGGATGTGACAGTCCTTTTCCGCATAAATCCGGTACGCTCGGGTGCTAGTCCCTTCTGACACTAGCCCGACTGTCGTGCGAACGATTTTTTCTGGCCATAATCAACCTTCTAGGCCGGTGGATTTTAGTCGCGTCTTACGACAAGCATTCCTTACAACGGGTATATTCTAGATCCCCTAACCCGCTGGGGTTCGCTGTTACTATCTAATAAATATGATTTCATTGTAATAATTATCACACTAACAATTGCTTTTCTTTGTACCCATGTCCATACTGTTTTCCACCGCAGTATGTCTTCGCGTCTGCTGCCCCGCAGAAGAGATTTCAATTTAATGCACCCGGCCCTGGCCATGCTTTAAAAAAATAACCCTTTATGGACCGATCCACAGTACTTTTGAGTATAACAAACTTTTGCGTTGGCGGCATTTGGCCGCGATTTAAAAAAAATAGCCCCAGCCAGCAAAATTTCCTTTCTCGAATTATATGATCGGGAGTGTTATAATTAGTAAAATTAACATCCATAGAAGATTTCCCGAAAGTTCCAGTCGTTTGAAAATAAATACGGCGGGCGCATTATACTGAAGCCGACCCACTGCCACCCACTGCCTAGAGTGGCTGCTATTTTTAAAATCCGGATAATTGGGTTTTAGTTAGAATTTGTTGTCTATCCAGGCTCAGTGAAACTTTCAGGAAATATTCTGTATATGATAATTCATCTTATCTTAACACTTTCAACTATTATTAAATTATTATATTAAAGTTCTCCAGAAATAGAATTCTCCCGGCTGAGGGTTATTTTTGTAAAGCGCAGCTGAAGGCAAAAGGTGTTCTATACAAAACAACTGTGGATTGCTCCATGGATATTAATCCAGAAAGAGAATTCTGCCGGCTGAGGGTAATTTTATTGAAGCGCGGCCAAAAGCCGCCAACGCAGAAAGATGTTCTACACATACATACATTAATTTAACAAGGTATGTCTCCTGAACTATAAGCGTCCGGAGGGTAGTACTTTGTTTTTTGTGATCTGTGAGACCACCCCTACCCTCTGGAAAATTAATTGTTATCGGATCGTGGATCATTATATACAAATTTTCCCTCTATCCAGGCTGGGGATCCAACCCATGACCTCTGGTATGGCAGACTAGCCACTGTCCGCCACACCACAGTGGCCCCAACACTCCCCACTGCACCACAGCGGCCCCGTTAATATATATTCCCCCAAAGGAGATTACAATTTACTAAGGTACATAATATGCATATAAATACTTCGCAAAAAGTATGTAACTTATTTTGCATATTTAATTTATCCATATTTGTTGCCAATTTAGTGTATTTTTCCAATTTTATAATTGATTTGTATATTTTGCAAATCTTGTTACTTGCAAAAATTCAAGTCAGCTGTTGTTTGATCAGCTGTTTTCCTGTTGGAAAATTGCTGTTGGCAAAAATGTGTCCAACAGAATTCAACAGCTTCTCACAAAATGAAATGTCAGTTTTCTCTCTCAGTTGGTACTCTTCTGTTGGAGATTTGGCGTAAAAAAACGGCGACAAAGTGTTTGTTTTTAAAAGTTTTCGAAAAACATCTAAAAATATCCGTAAACGAACAAAACTTTTTAAAAGAGCCCTTATTAATTCAAATTTTGCTTTAAACTTCTTAACATACGTACATACATACATATGTACATATATACTCGTACATGCTAGAAGTATGCATAACAGTTATTGCATCAGCCACGTTTTATGCGTGCGATTACATGTTCAAGAAATTAAAAGGGAGAACTTTTTATTTTTAAAAGAGCTCTTATGTATTTCCTCCGTTCGTCGATTTCACTACGGCTTTGCACATTTCTACAATTCTCAAACGATTAATGAAGCACTTGGTATAAAGAGTTTATTATGTCCATCTGCACTTATATGAAATGAAATGTTGCCCTTTGTCTGAATAAGTCCTAGGAAAATACTAGTTGACTAATTATGTTTTCCGATGAAAATCAAGATTCTCTTCTTAATAATATTAAACAGGGTTTCTTCTTAATTTTACAGGTTATCTGCTAAATTTATGTGAAAAGTTTCCATATTTATTCTAGGAGTCATCTTCTAAATTTTATTTAATAGGTTTTCATCTTAGTTTTATAGGTCATCTCTTAAATTTTACTGAAAATGATTTCATCTAAAATCCACGGGTCATCTTCTTAATTATATTGAAAAGGTTTTCATATTAGTTTTACAGATTATCTACTTAGTTTTATTAAAATGAAATATCCAGTAATAATAAGACGGGCATCTTATTGGAGAGAAAGCATAGAGAAATCAGCTAAACTTTGTTCTAATTTATAGGGCATTTTAGGTGGTATTTTGGCTCTGTGCCGATAAACGATAAAAGTCCGAATAAATGTATAAAGTAAGACAAATTCAAAAATTGATATTGATAAATAGGGCAACAGAATATATGCCCTAAAAAATTCGTTTTTAGCGCTAAAAATATGTCCTTAAAATATGGTTTAAGCGCTAAAAATATGCTCTTAAAACTTGGTTTAAGCACTGAAAATATGCCCTTAAATTTTTTTTATATACTTAATAAAAAGATATACGGCATGGTAGGTTGTGTGCTCCCCTTTCATGCAAGAGATTCCAGGTTCAAACCCTGGCCCATACAAATATCAAAAATTAGTTTTAAATAAAATTAGAACACTTTTTGTAATAAAAAATATTTTTATTAAAGGTACATATTTGTTTTTATAAGTACAAAAGAGAAATAAAAAATTCACATTTTATTAAATTATAATACTTTTTGTAACAAAAAATTATTTTTATTAAAGTTACATTTTATAGGTACAAAAGAAATAAAAAAATTCACATTTGCGAAACACATCTTCGTTACCAAATTAAAACAAGTATTTTAACATACGAAAATCTATATATATTAGGGCGGGTCAATTTGTACTGACGAAAAAAAACCTACTTTGTTTCGGCCACAGCTGCATTCTCTGGTCGATTCTAAACAAAAAAGTCCAAAGGAGCATAATTCTAAAATGAAGTTTGACCCTCCGCAATTTTGATTTTAGATAGTCATCCCTAAAAATTTTTTTTACATTTGTTAAAAAAAATGTAGTTGAAGATATTCAAATTAAATTTTGAGATTTATTTGAGTTGAACCCATCCCAAATTTATTACGGATATTCTGAATACGTCATTGTATTCTACAGGCAAAAATTAAGTTGATGTGTTTCGGCGTTTCACTTAGATATTTCAAACTTTTAAGATATACCTGTTGTAACATAAAATAATTGGGAGAAATTCTAAAGAAGGGGTTTGTAAAATTATTGTATTTCCCTAAAAAATAATCAAATTGCATACTTACTTATTCAAATTGCTATTGCTGTAAACTACAAAATTTTGCGATAAATTTTCAAATAGAAAACTATGTCGATTGTCGCGGTAAGTTTTTAAACGTAGAAAGGGATCTTTCCACGTCAACTGAAGGTATCGGGACGCATTTAAAAGCAAGTGCTACACGTTCAATATGAATATTGCGATATTTTTCTCGCTCTGAGGTTCAAGATATTTTACTTCCGTCCTTTTCGCGCTTTCACTTTCAATTCGTTTATTGCCAATATTGCGATCAGGATCGCGGATTTCAAAATTTCTAAACATTTTGCGATCCAGAATCGCGAGCCATCAATACTCGATGCTACACTATCAATATGAATCGCGATCCACGGATTTCATCAATATATATTGACCGTCTGACGTATGCCTATGTATTAGGGATTCCAATTTTTCCCATTTTTGCGATCCCGGGATTTTCGGTATTTTTTTTTATAATCCCGGGATCCCGGGATTGGTCCCGGGATTTTGCCATTAATTATTTTCCGACATTTTGGGTTGAAAAAAGTGAATATATTTTTCGTGGAACGCTACAACTTTAAAATGCAAAGAAAGTAATTGATTTTTATTGCTATTTTTTATTTAAAACAAAAATTATTTAATTTAAAAAAATAAATAAATTCATGCGTATTATTTAAAATACTTAAGAGTTACTTTAAAAAATACAAACAACAAAGAAAATGGCATACATTTGGTGTAAGAAATATTTGCTTTACAGTTGGTACTTTTAAGATATTGACAAGAAGGCTTGCGATCATTTGATAATAATGTGTGACAAAATAAAAAATTTGAAAGTACTTTTTCGAGGTTCACATATGTTAAACGAGTAGGCCTTACCAAAACATCCGAAGACTGCATATTTAGAATTTCAATACACCCTCAAAATCTGGAGTTACGGGCCAAAAACCCCTCTTTCATAGGGTAAGTCAGTCTGTTTCGTCTATCAACATGATTTTTAAATATTATCGAAATTAATTTTTTTCCATAATTTTTTCATATTTCTCGAATAATTTGTTAACCAGTGTATATATATAATTACATATTTCGAAACAATCTCCTGTTAATACTGTTTTCAACGAGATAAAAACTATTATTAAAGATGAAAAAATTGAATCTTTGACATTGTAGTGTGAAACTCTCAAGTCTAATTAAAATTTTACCTGGTCTTTGGTAATTTTATTTCTTGATTATTGTTTGCTTTTTCTTCCAATATTTACTTTTCATGGGAGAAAATTCCGAAAACTGTTGAGAATAAAATGGCCCAAAATCAGGAAATCGAAGTTATCAAAAGAATTTTACCACAAGAATTAAAAATTTTAAAAGTACCTAACGTACGTTTCCTTACTTCACAACAAAAAAATTTAATTAAAAAAAAATCAAAAAATATTAATTCTTACTTTCACTAATGCACATTTTTAATTTTGGCAAAAATGTTGCACTTATTATGAATTTTCTTCGGGCTTTCAAATTTTTTTGCTCTATTCCAAAATTTTTTCTGGCGTTTTTGTTCTATTGACAAAATATAAAACTAGCCTGATTACGGGGAAAACATTTCTGCTCTTCTGCGTTGCATTACTTTTGTTATGCATGATATGAAAAATGCAACATTTTCACAGGGCACAGGGCACATGTTGATAATTCTGCCATGTAATAATTCAAAATTTTCGTTCAGAATAGGAAACGCTATTAGTATACAGATCTGAGATCAATAAAAATTATATAAAATACTTTTTTTTGCTATAATAGGGGAATATTCTGTCTTTATTTTATCCCGAAAATCCCGGGATCAAAAATCTAGCAATCCCGGGATTTTCGGGGTGTCAAAAAGGGCGGGATCCCGGGATCCCGGGATTGGAATCCCTACTATGTATGTAGATACACAGCTGATTCGTGTAGCACATTTGAATGAAGCCATGGAGGAACAATAAAGGAGAATGCATAAGATCAGCTGACTTCTTCTTCAATCTTCATAAACACATGAACACAAGCATTTTTTTGTTGACATATTCCACACACACACGCACCCTAGCATTTCCATAGGGGCCACATCTGTCAAATTCTTCTACATTCCTCTTTGCATGACACTTCTGGCCCCACTATGTATGAAGGTATGTCGTCATGCGAAAACCTTTATTGTTGAATCATGAATGAAGCATTGCGAAAATGATTAAATTCGCCTTGAACTTGTCAGACAAAGAGGAATGGCAAATAGTATGCGCATATACAAAACAAAGTTGCCAGAGTACACAATTTAAATAAAAACAATTTTACGAGCGAGATGGAAAAATACGACGAAATACTATCCTAAAATATGAATTTATAGCAAAATATGCCAAAAATATGCAAATAAATCAAGATAAGCAAAAATAAGCCTTTTGACCTAAATATGCGAAAATATGCCCTAACAAGTTAGGCTTATTCTCTTCGCCTTGAGCTAAAACGCCGATATATATTTATCATATGTAAATAGGACTGCAACAGAAAAATATGCATTTGCATATCTTCTGTTGCCCTATTGATAAAGATGAATGCATGATTGTCGAACTGGTGTTGTGCTGTGAAACACAATAGTGATTCTTGTAATACCATGTCTCCACATAACGTGTTTCGCTCTTTTTTTCTGCATTTTCTCTCTCAATCTTGTTTCGACACGGAAACCAGTGCCGAAACTCGCCAATTTCCATACAAATTTCTGAGAGCGAGTGAAGATTGAAACACTGTTTCATTCTCAATCATCTTGCCATCCTCGATGATATCGATGTCTTCTCTAATTTTGTATCGAAAAACTATCGAAATCTCACACAGACCAAAACAAAAACGCAAAATATAAGCAAACATACAAACATTTAAGAAGAGCAAGAAAGAGAAATGTTAAACTGAATCACGATCAGCCACGTGGAGACGGGTTATTTAGCGAGATGTTTTGCTAGATGTTTTGTTGGTGAAACAAGTTATCTGGAGACGGGCTTTTAGGGACTAATAAGGCTGTTGTTTTTATAAAGTTTTTGTATTTGTTTTTATCGTAACACCCTTTATCCGTTTCGACTTATATGTTGGTTGGTTACTTAGCTTAGTCATAACATCAACGTATAATTACACCGCCAGAGGCCGCACACAGCGAAAGTGTGTGACTTGGCTAATATGGACGACAGTACCGAGATGGGCAGCACTGGTTGTGTGGTTGAAATTAATTTTTAAATTGCTGATGCACTCTGTGTTCGATGTATTGTGGAACTCTGTATTAAATGCAGTTCGTGTGTTTGTTTAGATATGTGTATATTTAATATTAAAGAGGAGCAACCACTTTCGTAAAGAAGCAGTGGATAGTTTTCGGATAATAGAATTTTTTAATTTAAAGTGAAAATTAACCATTATCTTTGCCAAAAAAGGCGTTTGAAAAACGAGAACGTTATCGCCCATAGCCGCTCTGGATTGTAATAAAAAATGCAGGTGCTTCAATAAGAAGAACTGTTAATTAGTAGCCTCTTAAAATGCGATAGATATCTTATAGTGTTTGTATGGTCAGATTCATAGCAGCCTTAGACTACGTTCCAAAGAACTTTCTTCTTAATTGTAGCTGCATTAGCAAAAGTTCGAAGTGAGCGCTGGCAACTGAAATGAGAGAAATAACACATTTTCACTTATATATTTTATTTTTTATTTATTTTATTTAATTGCATACATTCTTTTGTTTTTGTTTTTATTTTAATTATAATTTTTTACTTTTAACTTTAATATCGCTGCATTTCTGGCTTAGGACTAGAATTTGGTTTAACGACATTCACTTCGATATGAGTTTTTTAGTACTAATTAATGTCTGTATGTATGCATGTACATATGTGTATGTGTGTGTGTATGATATGTATACATTTGTTTATGTAACTATGTATATTTGTTTTGTGAGTATTGCATTTACATTTTATTGTTATTTATTACTTTTTGCTTGTTTATTGTTTATTGTTTTTTTTTTTGCTTTTTTTAAATACATTTTTCTTAATTAGTCTGTATTTCTGCTTCAGCGGTATTTTCTATACATACATTCATAAATCACTAGGCTATTCTGAAAACTGTCTTCCCAAATACAACTATCTTTTAGGAGCAAACATTTTTTTTCTTTCGAAAGATAGTTTCTTTCAAAAGGCAGTTGCCAGAATTCCCTATTAGGTGTGCTTAATTTTTTTTTAATTCCCTTAGCTTAAAGTAATTTCAGTAAATTTTTTTCAGTTAAATTTTTCTTAACGATTTATTCCTTATACAATTTAATGTTATTATTTTCTTTTTTATCATCGTGTCATAATTTTAGTTTTTTTAATTTTATTTTGCTGATTTAGGTAAAAAACGAAAATGCCATATTTAAATGCAAATGTTTACTAACTAAGCATCATTCATAATTGCCTTCGCGCAGAGTCGCATTTTTTCTCGTTTTTTTTTTTTGTTTTCCAATTCTTCTTCAGTATGCCTGATTTTTTTTTTTAACAATAACAAAGTTTCAAAACTAAACTTACTAGTTAGTTATTTGTTATAAATACTTTTTTTTTTAAATAAATATATTTTTTTGAATTTTGTTTCTACTTCTTTTGATAATCCTATAGTTATTTCTACATATAAGAATTGATATAGATACATTTTGTATTAGAATTTTTTTATTATTATTATTTTATTATATACTAATTATTATTACTTACCATTTTATTATTATTATTATTATAGTTAGTATTAATTTATTACCATTAGCTATTTAAGTCAAGTATTAAATCTACAAAACTTATGTGTTAAAAATTCACGTATAAAAATTTTGTATTTTACATTTTCACTCGCACGAGTTTCAATTGATTTAAATTTCCGTGTTTGGATTTTTGTTTGGTTTTTGGTTTTGTTTTTTTTTCTTTTGCTCTATTTCAATTGCTACACAAAATTGATTTATAATCTATGTATTTATTTCAACTATTTAGGTGCACGCGCTTGGAAATAACAAATTTCCACAAAATTGCGCTTTCTTTTATGTTTTGTTCTAAATTTTTGATCTAATACTATTTTTGAGATATGTGTTGGTGACTGAATACGCGTGTTGTTGGATATGTTGTAGATTACCTGCAGGAATAAAAGAGAGTTATGTGTGAACTATCGCATAAAACAACTCGGCATCGACCATGACTAATGTGAACCACCTTGTGTATATTATTGGATTTCTGACGAAATTTTCTTTATTATAATTTATTCAAGTTAGATTAACCCGGCTAACAATTTTATCATATAATTTCTGATTTAGACAATTCTAAAAAAATCTGAAGATAAAGTTGACTATGTAGACATATCTTATGGATTTTTCACAGATTTCTATCAGAAATGTCTTTTTAATTTAACATTTTTTTCATCCGAAAAAATCTTATAGATATCTGAATGATTTCATGCAGACGTGCCAAAATATTTTTTTTGGGAAGTATTTTAATTTTAGGTTCAGAAATCTGTTAGATATCTGTTCGAATCGTCGTTAAAAAGCACAAAATCTCCCGAGACATGTCTATAAGAATTCCTGTCAACGTCTCCATACATTTCTCTTGCAGAAGTCGATAAATCTTATTGATTTCGAAGTTTTTTTTTTCCAAAAATCTGATAGATACCTAACCGATTTCGGGTAAATTTGTTAGAGAGCAACATGGCTAACATGAAGAGCGTTATCGCTAAATATCCCTGCTGGGTGTGTAATGTGTACACTATGCATTTATGTATGTGTTGTTTGTAATATTTACCGTTGTCGTATGTACCTTTTTAACTCTTTACAGGTGGATGATTTTATGGTTTTCATTTTATTTTAAATTTTAAATTAAAAATGATTTTTTGCGAATATATATATTTAATCGTACATAGAAAAGTAAATAAAAAATATTATAAAGCTTGAACAGAAAATCAGTTTTAGCTTTCACAATTGCTTAGATTAGTTATTGGTTTATGGAAATACATATGTACATACATATAGTATTTTTTTGTTTGTTTATTTTGTAAATTCGTTAAAAGTTATCAAAAAATTAAAAAAAAAATCTTAAATTAACTTCTTTGAAAGCATGATTGGAGTATTTGTTAATGGCAGTTGGCTGTTTTAAATATTTTCATGGAGAGCGTGTGGTTTAAATTGCTAAAAAATATTTGAAAAAAAATATCTGAAAAAATATTTGTATATAAAATAAATCTTGAAAATATCATAAAAAATGTATAAAAAAAAAAAAATGTAAAAAACGTATGGTTTGTTTAAGTCATATACAAATGCAAATTCGAGATACATATGTATGTGCTCGTGTTTGATATTGAACTTGCATCTTCAATACATATGAATATTGAACTGAGCTCAAGAAAGAAAAAAAAAAATAAAAAAATATAAAAAAAAACAAATTATAAGTACAATTTTATTCTAAATTAATTTTCGTAATAAAATGTTTGTCTTTAAGGAAAAATAATTTTTTATTTTTTTTTTTTTAATAAATCCAATATATATGAATATTTAATTGAGCTCAAGAAAAAAAAAAAATAAAAAATAAAAAAACAAATTATGAAGTATATGTGTTTTGTCTAAATTAATTTTCGTAATAAAATTTTTGTCTTTCAGGCAAAATAAACTTTTAGTTTTTTAAAAACAAGTCCAATCCATATGAATATTGAACTGAACTAAAAAAATATATATATAAATAAATAAAAAAAAAGAAATTTTCGGAAAAAAATTTTTGTCTTTAAGTTAAAAGGATTTTTTTATTTTATTTTTTTTTTCAAATAAATTGAGAACAATTAAAAAATTAGTTAACTTCATTTAAATGTGTTTTACAATATATTATTTGTTTTTGCTTTCCGCTTAGTATTTCTCACATACAAATCAAATGCATCCTACATTCAAATAACTATTTCTAAATAGTTTACTTTATTATGTATGTATGTACAGTGGCGAGCATTAATGGATGAATGTTTCCCACTTCTGTGCTTATGTGTTCATAAAACCTAATCCAAGCGTCTAATTTCAACCAAATTTTTTTTTATTAATTAGCATATATATTATTTTAATATAAAACATACAAAGAAATTTAATTCCATCTTGATTACCACGTTTTTCAGGGCGAAAAACTCAAACATCCACATTCATCCAATTTTGCTCGTGGGGAAAAAAATTATTTGGTATGGAGTAATAATATTTCCTCCGTAGCCCCTTATATTTTGGGGCTGTTTTAATGAACGTTGGCATGCTTTCCTTTAGTTCTGCTATGGTTACCCTTGGTTTTTTGGCCCATTCGTCCTCAACTCGGAGCCAAAGTTGATTCAAATTTGTGGGAACTTTTTCGTACACAGCCATCCTCTTTTTTAAAAATCCCATAGATTTTCGATGGAATTAGAATCTGGGCTTCGGGCATCCCACTTTATCACACCAAATCATTGGATAGATAACCAGTTTCGCATGATTTTCGCCTATTTTTGGGGTTACCGCCTTGCTGAAATAGCACCTCGTCTTCGGAATATGCGCTTATTCCGGCGAACTCAGGCAAATCTATTCTTAAAATATGGAGATAATCTTCCTTTTTCATAGCTCCACCTATTTTTATTAATGGATCAAGTTTCCATCAGGTGAAACCGCCCCAACCCCTATAATTTCCTCCGCAGTTTTCTTCACTTGGTGCCTTTGGAGTGTTTCATGTGGCCAGTGCCAAAAAGTATTGTTTGCTATCCGACTGGAAGCAATTTATTTTTGTTTCGTCTGACCATATAACTCAATTCCAGTCTGATGGCAAACAATACTTTTGGCACAGGCAACATGAAACACTCCAAACACACCAATTGGATAAAACTGTAAAGCATGGAGGAGGCAATTTTATGGTTTGGGGCTGTTTAACCTGATAGAAACTTGATCCATTAATAAAAATTGGTGGAGCTATGAAAAAGGAAGATTATCTCCATATTTTAAGAATATATTTGCCTGAGTTCGCCGATATAAGCGCCCATCCCGAAGACGAGGTGGTATTTCAACAAGGCGGTAACCCCAAAAATAGGCGAAAATCATGCGAAACTGGTTATCTAGCCAATGATTTGGTGTGATAAAGTGGGCTGCCCAAAGCCCAGATCCTAATCCCATCGAAAATCTATGGGCATTTTTAAAAAAGAGGATGGCTGTGTACGAAAAAGTTCCCACAAATTTGAATCAACTTTGGCTCCGAGTTGAGGACGAATGGGCCAAGAAACCAAGGGTAACCATAGCAGAACTAAAGGAAAGCATGCCAACGTTCATTAAAACAGCCCCAAAATATAAGGGGCTACGGAGGAAATATTATTACTCCATACCAAATAATTTTTTTCCCCACGAGCAAAATTGGATGAATGTGGATTTTTGAGTTTTTCGCCCTGAAAAACGTGGTAATCAAGATGGAATTAAATTTCTTTGTATGTTTTCTATTAAAATAATATATATGCTAATTAATAAAAAAAAATTTGGTTGAAATTAGACGCTTGGATTAGGTTTTATGAACACATAAGCACAGAAGTGGGAAACATTCATCCATTAATGCTCGCCACTGTATATCGTGGAACACGTTCGAAATTGAACTTGGATCTCCAATTTATATGGCTATTGAACTGAGCTCAAGAAAAAAAAAATAAAAATAAAAAAATAAAAAAAAAATAAATTATATGTATTTTATTCTAAATTATTTTCCGTAATAAAATTGTTGTCTTTAAGAAAAAACTAATTCAATGCATATTGATATTGAACTGAGCTCAAAAAAATATATACATATATATAAGTAAAAAAAAATAAAAAAAAAAAAAATTATATAAATTTTCGTAATAATTTTTTGTCTTTAAGTTAAAAGAATTTTTTTTTTTTTTTCTAATAAATTTAGAGCAGTTAAAAAATTAGTTAACAGTATTTAAATGTGTTACAATAAATATAAATTTTTTTTTGCTTTCCGCTTAGTATTTCTCATATACAATTCAAATGCATCTTACATTCAAATACTTCTACATAGTTTATTTTATTATGCCTGTTTTTGTTATTGATTTAAGACTATTATTTTTTTAATTTTCGTTTCGTTTCTTTTTCTGCTTTTCGTTTTTTAATTTTAGTCTAATTATAATTTGACTTTAACATTAGTAATACAAAAAATTATAACAATTGTAAAACAAAAAAAAAATATATATTTATAAATATTTACAAACTTAAAAATGTGCCTACTTACATAACTACATTTTGTATAAATTTATTATTAAATTTAAATTTATTATTAAATTAAAATTTTAATTTATTATTAATTAAGATAATTAAGATGTAGTTTATTTTTTTTTTTGTTAGAAAATTACAATTTTTTTTTTTGTTTTCGTTTACACTTACTTGACTAAATTTATTTATATTACTAATTAGTTACACAGAGAAGAAAAATAAATATTAATTTATAGTATATATGTATGTATGCATATTTATATACTTATTATGCATATTTATCTATGTACTAAATATAACTACGTAAAAGTAAGTATGTATGTGTATGTGTATAGTACATGCAATGAAATATAATTTACACACAGATGGGCAATTTACATACATAACGACTTATTGATGTAGGACAATAGTTGAGTTTTTTCTTATTTTAATTTTCATTAGCTTTGCACCAATTGAATGAAAAAAAAAACAGATATTTTCACAATTTCGTTTCAAAATTCGCAAAGAAAATACTTTTTTAGTTTTTATGCAATTGAGTATGTGCGTTTTTGCCCGCTTCCTGCCCTTTTTTCTATTGAGCGAAGACTGCAGCAATATTTCGATTTGGCAACGCCACACATTTTTGCTCACCATCCTTTCTTAGCATAAAACGTTAGTTATTGTTGTTGTAATTTTTTTTTTCGATTGTTGTCGTTTCTTATTGAAGTTCTATGGCAATGCTGGAATTGTTGTTGTCGCTTCTGCTATTTTAATACAAGATGATATCATAACAACTTCTGGCACATTAATTTATGGCAAATGTGTGCGTTGTTGTTTGAATTTTCAAGTTAATACATTTTCTAAGTGCAACGCATATTCGTTCGCCGTATGGAAGTCGTGGTGTTGGCTGAAATTAATCGAAAAAATTATGTATTTTCCCATAACATAATAGGGGTATTCGCTATCCATAGCATAACCCTAGCACGTAGCACGGATTGCACGGATTGCAAAGTTTTACAACGCACAACAACAAAATACACGCGCACAAAAATATGCTAGACCTCAAAAATATGCTACACCAAAACCTATGTATATATTGTAAAATAATATCAATCTGGCAACATCATTTATATTTTTCTCTATTTCATTATATCCTTTATACATACTAAATAAAGTCAGTCGCTATTATACTTTGTACTCACGCGCATGTGATTTATTACTGCACATCATTACTGCACATCAGTATATTTATTTGCAATGAAGTGTAGGAAATTAATTGCGACCCTGCGTCAGCTGACATTTGCCAATTGCTAATTTCAATTTCAATTTGATCATTCGAATTTTGCTTAAAATGTTATTTTTTATGTGTATTTATTAAATTTACTAAAATAAAATGATTTACTCTGAAAAAAAAACGTTATAAATCTAAAGACTTTCGCTGTTAAATCAACTACTCTCCGCAGTTGAAATGTGCCCAACAACGCTCCGTTGTTGTTTCAAAGGTGCGAGCGTTGTTGATTTAAGTCAATAACGGAGATTGGTGGAAAAAATTTTCACCTAAAAATTAATTTTTGTTTGCGTTTTACTCTTCATCTTCTCTCCGCCCGGGTCCCAACTGCAAATATGTAGCCTCCGCTTGTTCTCCTCTTCTTCTCTCCTTATTAGCATTCACTGGTTGCTATCTTTATTTCTTATTCTGATTTTTCTTCTTTATTTTATATTCTCCTCCGGATTCGAACCATGAAATCAACCTGAAATTCTATCCAATCATCACATAGTGGAACATTCAACATTATATTGAATTGTAGTAACCTATTTATACTTCCATTTCCTAAAAAGGAATCCATGAATTACTTGAATCATTGTAAAAACAAAATTTAAAAAAATGTGTTCTCATTAGTTTTGTTTACAACGGAAACTGTTGGGTCAAATACTTTTGCCTTTAAATCAACAACGGGGAGAAAATTGTTGCTAAAAATAAACTTTTGTTTGGATTTTTCTCTTCATCTTCTCTCCATCATTTTTTTTTTGTTGGTTTTCCACAAAAAAATATTTTCTCACAATAAATTTTTTAAAGGCAAGCAAGTTTTTGAAACAACAACGCCCGTTTTTGAATAAATTGTTGGATTAAAAACTTTGCTGTAAGAACAAATACTTTTGCTGTTGAATCAAAGACGGAGATTCAACAGCGGAAAGTTGTTGGTTTAACTACGGGTATTTTTTTCAGAGTATTTATTAAAAAGTGAGTGATGAACGCGTCCCTTTGGCTAAAAAGAAAAGCTGCTTCTTAAAATTTCCTACGACTGTGCAATGGGGTGCTCTCGATGTGTAGCATATTTTGGTCTAGGATATTTGCAATCCGTGCTATCTTGCTATCTTGCTAGGGATAGCGAATACCCCTAATATGAAAATATCAAAGAAGTTAGTGCTTGTAACGTAAATACTCTAGTGGGTCTACAAAGATCAAAATCATCCAATAAAAGGCTGAGAAGACAGTTTCGACAGGCTTAGTCCGAATGGACTTGGGTGTTAGATGTTGTCACTTTTCTCTTGATATCGTAGCGAATTCGAAGCGGATTCGCAGAAGAAGTTGTTCTAGAATGTATTCGCCAATGAGCCTAAATCTCGAATCGACGATTCGGGAATATACAAATGCGCTAATCACGAATGATAAGTGGGCCTTGGAATTCGGATTCGCCGATCTATCACCGCAATAATATAAGTAGAGAAGCGAACTCGTCTTGACTTCGAGTGGAATCCATTGTGTTTATTAGGAAATAACAATTTACATATGTACATAAGTACATTAGGGTGGTCCCCAATTATATGGAGACAAATTTTATACCATATTTCTTCAAACTCGCCCCCTAGGTCGATACTAATATAGTCGGAGATAACAGATATTAATTTTTGTCCCGATTGGAAACAGTTAAGGGGTGTCGCACAGGTGCCGAAGATCAGAAAACTCTATGGAGACTTAAAAACTGATGTTTAAATTTTTGTAAATCTAATGCCCAAAACGCGATTGTTCTGTACTCAAAAGTATCAAATGCAAATTTTGGCTCCACGCGGTGGCGGTTAAGGGGTGTCGCAGAGGGTTAAAGTTCCGATTAACATATAAAGACCAATAAATTAAATTAATTTTTTTTTAAATCCAATAGCCAAAATCGATAGTCTTGTACTCAAGGATACCAAATATAAATTTTGGTCCCACATGCTTATCTGAACTTTGACCCCTTTGCGACACCCCTTAACCGTCTCTGATCGGCACCAAAATTGGCTAGCGTAGAACTAAACTGGTCTATCTAACATTTTTTCAGAAATCGACTTATGCACATTTTTGAACTTGAAAATCATAAATTTACCCGTGCAAAATTGATGTAGGTCTTATTTCTTCACCAAAGTGTCCAAACGATAAGAATGTCACTTTAGAATTCACGTCCTTTTGTCATTTCAAGAAATTCTAAAGTGGTCCAACTAGCATAGACTACCATAGACCAGTATGATCTTACACCAGATGAGTGGATGGGATTGGTTAAAAATTGTAGAAAGCATGCTCCTTTTGATGTTAATAATATGGTGGGGAAATTTATGTCATTTGACGAACGACGGCCAATGTTCAGGGACTACCAGAGTATAGTAGACGACGGTGGAAAAATTTTCCAAATGCGAAAGGCAAAATTTGTCAAGGGTGAATCTGTGATGCAGTTTAATGATGATTATTGTGAAACATATAAATCCGTCGATATAAAGAAATCTAGCGTGAACGTACATGATTTCATAGAGTTCTTGCAGAATTTTACACCAGATCAGGGCAGCGACATACGCGTTTTGAAATTCAAAAAAATGCAGGACATACAAAAAATTTTGAAATTTTTACCACCGATTCATTACCCCTTTTACCTGTCTCTCCACATGTAAACCGCAGAGATGAAACAGAAAACAATCCAGAAGATTTTCTACCAGCCCGCCGTGGAGAAAACTAGGTTACTGTTACTTTTCATGCAGAGGTGATCATTTACGAACATGTGTATGTTATTTTTGTAATTAAAGTACTTCCTTTCACATATTTTTTACTTTATTCATATAATTTTCAATTTGTAGTTCAAACTTCCTTAAAAATTGAAAATTCTAAAGTGGTCTATGTAACAAGTTTTCTTGTTACATATAAATATTATATAAAAAACGTTTATATAATAATTTTTTTTAATGCAGAATGTTAAGTTAACTATTAAGCTAACATAATAATTTACAATATTCACTTAACATACATCAACAATCGCACACCGCATTAAAACGCGTTTCATCTGTTTTCTCCAATTTTGTATTTTGTTAGATAGACCAGTTTAGTTCTACGCTAGCCAATTTATATTTGGTTTCTTTCACCGTGTTGTTACCGATGTAGGGGGTGAGACCGAAGAAACTTGCTAATTTCATTTTAATAACCACCCTAATGTACATACATACATCTATCTACACACTCCACTGTAAGCTGTGTTTTGTTCTTGTAAAATTATTCAAACACTGAGATTTCGCTTGTGCTTTATTCCCATGAATTTTGGCGTTTACGCGACCTTTCAAAAATTTCCAATTCATTTTTATCAGCAACAAACACATTCATAAAAATATTCACATGCGCATACAATGGCATAATAATTTAGACATGTAGAAACACTGACATCGCGCTCGCACATTTTCCATTTGCCACCAAAGCGCGTTTTCGTTGATTGTATGGCATTGTTAAGCGATTTGCATTCTATTAATTCCGCAACGCAATTTCGATTTATTTTACATTTATTCTCCACAGAATACCCACCAACTTGGAAATAGACATTTACAAAACACACACCCACAATTTACATACACCGATTTATACAACAAACCTTCACTTGGTACGCGTGACTTACCTGCTGCTGTCGCTGCTTAGATCGCGCTTTCGCCTTCGATCCTGTGACAACGCCTCTATGCACAGCACAATTAATTTGCTATC
Organism: Urophora cardui; assembly: GCA_960531455.1. Classification (NCBI taxonomy): domain Eukaryota; kingdom Metazoa; phylum Arthropoda; class Insecta; order Diptera; family Tephritidae; genus Urophora; species Urophora cardui. The sequence continues at coordinate 52,230,524 of OY482673.1, forward strand.
GCAAGTTTGTCGCTCCTGGTCGAGCAGTTTGTTCCCCAGCAAGTTGCTGGCATAACCGTATTTATCACGTGAACTCGAATGCCAGGCATCGCAATATGTGTCAATCGAGCGTTCACCGTTGGGCAGTGAGCCATGCCAAACGTGCTTTTGTGGCCTGTAGTTTTTAATTTATGTAAATGTACAAATGTTGGTGAATGTGCGTAAAGGAAGAGAAGAAGGAATAATTGAGATTGATAAATTTTTTTCGTAAAAATTTTGTTTGCGTCTATATTCACTTCCATCTACATGCAAAATACTTAAATATGTTCCATATATAGATACTTAATTCCTTTTTTACCTAATATCTTGGACTATGATGTCTTTTTCCACTAAAATAATTTCCATGGCGTCACTAAACTGGGATATACCTACATATGTACAAAATTTCTGTGTTATACATAAATATTCATTAATGCCTTTTATTTATTTGTTGAATAAAACCGAAATTATCTTGTGCAACTTGACATTTCTTACCACAAAAATTGTTTTGCAGTTTTGAAAAAACCATGAGCATTCACTTGTTGTTTTATATGTAAATATCTATATTTATATGTACATACATACATATGTATGCATTTTCTAACCAAAAATTAAAATTTTATATCCTAATTCGCTCTCTTTCAATTTTTGTTCAGCAACTAATTAGTTTATTCTAAACAAATCTACATCCATAGTACGTATGCCAAAATTAGTTTTAACCCATTAAGTTTTAACCATAGAAGTGCCGAAGCAATTTCAATGAAATTTTCTGTGGCCATATAAGTATATGAATCTAATTAAAACTAAAAAAAAAAACAAGAACAAACAAAAAAATTCCTGACCTCAACCATTGCGAAAGTGGAGCACATGACGCAAGCGCAACATTAAGCCTTCGTGATATACAAATTTTTGAGTTTCAGTTCATTTTGTGTTTTCATTTGCAGATAAAATTTTATTTATTTTAAGCGCAAATATCTAAGCTATCACTTCTACCACCGCTGTTATAATTTGGTTATTATTTTCTCAAAATTCAATGATGTGAGATATACTTATCAGCGTTGCCGTTTTAGCCATTTGGTGGCTAGATTTAGCCACCGCCGTGTTTTTTTAGCCACCAAAATTTGGGTTATGCCACTAGCCACGTTTTTAGCCACCTCTTGTAATGGACTATAATTTTGCACATAGGAAGGATGTGGTAACGCTAATTCAATTCAGCGATTATCACAAATCGATTTAAAGGCCCTTGGCAACTTACAATCTGGATTGTCCAATTTGGGTGTTTTTTTGAGTGTGTTAGTGCAATCGGCAGCCGTCGTGCTACACGTACTTGTTGTCGGCTCGCTGTCGGCGCGCGGCGACGAAAATCAAAAATTTTTGATATTTGCGTCAATCACCCGACACTCACACATATACACTTCCTCTCAATACAGATTGTAAGTTGCCAAAGGCCTTAAGTGTTACAAAACAAAACAAGTAACGCAACTATCTATAAATGCCTGTTGATACTCGCTAGTGGAATAGTAGGCTGTCGATGAAAGTCCGTATAAGGATCTAACTGACTTTTATATTGTTTGCTACTTCTACCACTTAGCAACGCCGAAGTGGAAAGAACCTTTTCCGTAATGAATATTGTCAAAACAAAAAAAACGAAACAAAATGAATCTTATAATGTTGAATTTTAACCAGTGGCGTAGTAACGGGGGGGAGGGGGTTTTGGGGACAAAACCCCCCCGAAAGATTCGTTTTGACCATAAAACCATCTTTGACTTTATTAGCATACATTTCTTTTTCAGGAATTTTACCACAATTTACATTCTTTGTACTTATATTCGCTCTTTTGTGGTAAAATTCCTACGGTTCCTGCACTTCCCTACAGCTCAACAAACGCTACAATTATTATACGGTATTGCTGTTATTAACATGCTAATATATAACAGAAAAGTAACGCCAATTATTTAAATTTCAAGTTTTCTTTCAATTACTTATCATCTTAATCAAATAATATTAGTATAAACTACAATGGGAATAAATATGCAATGTATAAGAGTATCTGAACTTGAGATTTTACTTAATGTCTGTCAAAATGGAATATTAAAAAACTAAATTATATAAGAAAATTATTATTTATAACCGTACATATAGGTAGAAATATTTTATTGTGTACATCGATTCCAAATTGCTTGTTTAATGCAAAATTTTAATAATTTGTGTTAAAAGTAGAGCTCTCGATTTTTTTTTGAACATTTTCGAGTAGCACGAACAGTTGTTGTTCAAATGCTCGAAGAGTTGTTTGTTTGTTCATTACCCAAATGTTTGTACGGGCATTTGAACAATTCGGGTATTTTGAAGTTTGTTTTTTTTTTTGTTTATTATTATTATTTTTTTTTTTTCTTTATATGTAGTTTTTTTTATTTTTGTTTTTCCGATACACATTTTTTTTGTTTGTGAGCTCGAATGCTCGAATGTTTGTACGGGCATTTGAACAACAAACGGGCTTCAAACAAAAACGATCAGATCGAATTGCTCGATACCCGGGTATCTAGGGCTCTAGTTAAAAGTCGATTTTATTGAAAAATATATACAGTGACTCAAAAAAGAAAATCATACGCCAGAGTTTTTAAATTTATTTCAAACAGTTCTGTCGAAAATTTGACTCTCTTATTTTCGTTTAAAAATGTAAACAATTTTTCAATAAAAATCGCCTTAAGCAGGATTTCTAAGCTTATGGAAAAATCCGAAAAATCGTAGAAATTTCTAAAAGTGGATTAAAAATTTCAAAGCGTGCCCAGAATTTATAGAAGATTTTGAGGAGATTTCTAAGTGTACTGTTATGTAGCCAACCAATTTTAGTGTAAAAAGTGCTATTCTCAATGCTATAAAAATTTCCGTCGATTTTAGTAATTTTTTTCTGTAGGGTGTTTGCGTTATATGTACGTGAGACCGTTCAAATTAAAATTTCCGAAAAGCCAATGAAATTTTTCAAAAAGTTGAATGTTGCATATTATTATATTACAATTGAATGAGCTGCAAAATTGCATACTCAAAAATCTTCTAAAAAATGTATCTTTATAATTCTTAGCCCCTTTTTATGATAAGTACTTCCTTAACTTTGAAAAATTGGAAATACTAAAAATACTGCCCAAAAAGTTAACAATAATCGCTGCTAAATATCTGGGTTACTTTCGACCATCACCTACATTAACCAAGATATGCGTTAGAAATATAAACATTAAAATTAAATATAAAGCACAAAAAGAAAATTATTGTAGGTACATATGAAAATCCCTGTATCTAGTAGTGAAGTGCGGCTTTGTGCGACGTAATTTTTTGTCGGCTAACCACTAATTGTACTAGATATCATGTCCGAGGGTTAATTTGACTGAGTCTGACAGAGCAACATAACAAAACCAATTTTTAACATGAAAAGAGTGATAATTTTTTTTTAAATATCCCAACTTTAAAAGCTTAAAACTATAAACTTAGAATTATTGGAAACCAAGGATATTATTGAAAAGTGTTAAAATTTACTTGAGCCTTTAGGATTCATCACGATTACTTAAATGAAATGCTTTAAATAATAAATATTCAAGTTGAAACCAGCACTTAAAAATTTGTAAGAAAAAAACAAAAAAAATTAACTTCAGATATGCTAAGTTACGACCATCTGGGGCAAGTGCAGAGTATGGGGTCGGGAAAAAAGCGATGAATTATTGTTCCCCATTCTATTTCCAATATGTGGGTATATTTTTTTCTGTAATTGTAACAATTTTACAAAATTCAATTTTGGGCGCATAAAACTTAAAAATCTACCTATGCGCGTAGATTTCCAGAAGAGAATATGAGACTTACTTTTGAAGTATAGTTAAAGGCCCTTGGCAACTGACAATCTGGCATGTCAAGCAGTGTGTATGTGTGAGTTTTTTTGTGTGTGTTAGTGCAATCGGCAGTCGTCGTGCTACACGTTCTTGTTCGGGCTCGCGTTGATGAGAATCAAATCTTTTAGATATTTGCGTCAATCACCCGACACTCACACATATGTATACACTTCTTAACATTCCAGATTTTAAGTGGCCAAGGGCCTTAAGAGTTTGATATATCTATTATAAGCGATATTTGTGTACTAAAATGTTAAATTATAGTCTGAAAAAATTACATTTCGGTAGCTTAGAGTGCAAACTGTGTAAGTCCACTTTTATAAAAAAGTGTATTTTTATGTAGAACGCTAGAAAAATCAGATACGCACCTCGCTAAACAAGTCTGAGATACTTGTCATGTTTCTACTCGTTGTTATTCAGTGATACGCAAATTGTGTAAGTCCAAAAAGCGAAAAAAATTGTGTAAGTCCGAAATATTTATATGAACAGAAATTTTTTTTCATTTCGAATTTTTTTTTCTTTTTTGTTTTTTGTCTCTCCTACAAAGTTTTAAAAAAGGACTTACACAATTTGCATTCTAAGCTAGCGATTTTTATCATTTGTAAAAAAAATTGTAGTTTTTTTTTTGGTAATTTTAATTTTGGTAAATTTTTTACATTGACTGTGACCCCCCCCCCCGAAAAATTCTCTAGCTACGCCACTGATTTTAACTATAAGAAATTGCTTAAAGAATGTAAAACAATGTTGCAATGAATTTGAAATAACAGAAGATCTCATTAAATTAATGAAGAAAGAATTAATTTATGAAGAGAAAGAGTCAATTAGTGATGCCGACATAATGATAGATATTGAATGTGATATCTAATTGTTTTTGATATAGTTAAGTACATACTATGTATATATGAATATGTTATTTTTACACAAATTTATGAGCTTTTCCTTATATTATTTGCAATAGTTTTGTGCCTGAATTTTAAAAATAAATTTAAAACATGTTAATTTGAAACAAAATTTTTTAGCCACAATTTTTAGCCATGAACCAAATTTTTTAGCCATTTTTAGCCACAAATTAAATCAAATCTAGCCACCACGAAAATTTTTCAACGGCAACGCTGATACTTATATGTAACAGGTCACCAAATTGTGACATCGATTCTTGGAATTGTTCAATAACAAACACACGTTACAAAAATTAATGAAAACGGACCATAAATACGGATTTTCTGAATATCTCGACTCCGCCGTCACCTAGCGGGTTAATTTTTTGTAACCGAGTTTTTGATTACGTAACAAACATACGTGGCAAAAACGAACAAAATCGGATCAAAAAACGGATTTTGCGTATATAGCGACTCCAGCGCCATCTAGCGTTGGAAAATATAGCCTCTGTCGAGCGGACTTATCCAAAGAATAAACTGTTAAAGTTTGGCAAAAATCCGTCCAGTGGTGTTTAAGTCATTTCCTCACAAAAAACCACCTACAATTTTATATATATATATGTAGATGGTATTTGAGTGCAAGCTACATTGCTGTATAATATTTTTTTGTAATTTTTTACAGGCCATATTGTGTTCAATGAAAGACTGTGATTTAGGTGGACTTTAATTTTTCTTCAGAAAATAACTCCTATTTGCAGTGTAAAGGTATTCCAAATAATTTATATTTCTATGTTATGTTTGGCGACCTTTATTGGTTAATATTTGTTGTTTGCCGGCTCCAGGTCGTAAGAAAAACAATCAAAAATTTTTTGTATTCTTAACTTTTTTCGATCAGCTTGATTAAATATATAGTTTACAAGTAGGCTGGTCTGATCTATTTACTTATTTGGTGCAAATAAAAATTAAAAATACGCCGTTGGCATATAACACGCAAAATGGGATATGCAGAAATAAAAAACAACTATGACAACTTGGCCCTGAGGACGATTACTGAAAGTAATCGAAATATATTGGCATGAAAAATATATAAACAAAAAATTTTTGATTGTTTTTCTTACGACCTGGAGCCGGCAAACAACAAATATTAACCAATAAAGGTCGCCAAACATAACATATATATAAAGACGGAAGGCACGCCGTTGGCATATAACACGCAAAATGGGATATGCAGAAATAAAAAACAACTATGACAACTTGGCCCTGAGGACGATTACTGAAAGTAATCGAAATATATTGGCATGAAAAATATATAAACAAAAAATTTTTGATTGTTTTTCTTACGACCTGGAGCCGGCAAACAACAAATATTAACCAATAAAGGTCGCCAAACATAACATATATATAAAGACGGAAGGCACGCCGTTGGCATATAACACGCAAAATGGGATATGCAGAAATAAAAAACAACTATGACAACTTGGCCCTGAGGACGATTACTGAAAGTAATCGAAATATATTGGCATGAAAAATATATAAACAAAAAATTTTTGATTGTTTTTCTTACGACCTGGAGCCGGCAAACAACAAATATTAACCAATAAAGGTCGCCAAACATAACATATATATAAAGACGGAAGGCACGCCGTTGGCATATAACACGCAAAATGGGATATGCAGAAATAAAAAACAACTATGACAACTTGGCCCTGAGGACGATTACTGAAAGTAATCGAAATATATTGGCATGAAAAATATATAAACAAAAAATTTTTGATTGTTTTTCTTACGACCTGGAGCCGGCAAACAACAAATATTAACCAATAAAGGTCGCCAAACATAACATATATATAAAGACGGAAGGCACGCCGTTGGCATATAACACGCAAAATGGGATATGCAGAAATAAAAAACAACTATGACAACTTGGCCCTGAGGACGATTACTGAAAGTAATCGAAATATATTGGCATGAAAAATATATAAACAAAAAATTTTTGATTGTTTTTCTTACGACCTGGAGCCGGCAAACAACAAATATTAACCAATAAAGGTCGCCAAACATAACATATATATAAAGACGGAAGGCACGCCGTTGGCATATAACACGCAAAATGGGATATGCAGAAATAAAAAACAACTATGACAACTTGGCCCTGAGGACGATTACTGAAAGTAATCGAAATATATTGGCATGAAAAATATATAAACAAAAAATTTTTGATTGTTTTTCTTACGACCTGGAGCCGGCAAACAACAAATATTAACCAATAAAGGTCGCCAAACATAACATATATATAAAGACGGAAGGCACGCCGTTGGCATATAACACGCAAAATGGGATATGCAGAAATAAAAAACAACTATGACAACTTGGCCCTGAGGACGATTACTGAAAGTAATCGAAATATATTGGCATGAAAAATATATAAACAAAAAATTTTTGATTGTTTTTCTTACGACCTGGAGCCGGCAAACAACAAATATTAACCAATAAAGGTCGCCAAACATAACATATATATAAAGACGGAAGGCACGCCGTTGGCATATAACACGCAAAATGGGATATGCAGAAATAAAAAACAACTATGACAACTTGGCCCTGAGGACGATTACTGAAAGTAATCGAAATATATTGGCATGAAAAATATATAAACAAAAAATTTTTGATTGTTTTTCTTACGACCTGGAGCCGGCAAACAACAAATATTAACCAATAAATGTCGCCAAACATAACATATATATAAAGACGGAAGGCACGCCGTTGGCATATAACACGCAAAATGGGATATGCAGAAATAAAAAACAACTATGACAACTTGGCCCTGAGGACGATTACTGAAAGTAATCGAAATATATTGGCATGAAAAATATATAAACAAAAAATTTTTGATTGTTTTTCTTACGACCTGGAGCCGGCAAACAACAAATATTAATTTATATTTCTTTTGCGAACATTGGCTTATTTTTATGCAGTATCTAACTCCAATTAAATGAAGGTATTGCTGAACTTATTTGGTTTTCAAGTATACTATATATAGAACCGCCTTTTGTATTGAAGAAACTGCAGCCTGACGGGCAATACAAATGGAATGATATTTTCAGTCCAGTTAAGTTGGGAAAACTCTCACTTTATCGTTGTTATTAAACTGGGATCCTTTGACGTTAATGTTAAGGGAAAAGAAAATAGTAAGCATTTTAATTTTTTCCTTTGTAAGTAGCGGCCTTCAACTTAATGTGGCATCTATTGAAATCTATTATGTTAAAACTCATTTCGTTCTCAGCAGAAATAAATTTTCCATAATATTTGTATTCAGTTTCTCTTACTTGAGTTTTTCAACCTAAACAAGACCGAGAGCAAGCCCCCCTAAAAAATAAATGGTATTTCAGTTAAAATTTCCAACAAATATCCCTTAATAAGTTACTTATATTGAAAAATTCAGCATCTTCATATGCAAACACTTATATTTTTGAATATTGTATGAAAAGGTATATCTTTTTAGCTCTTCCTCTTTTCAAGCGCAAATATAATACGTATTTCACTTTTGCCACCTCTTAACCCAGAGAGGGCTTATTCTTTATACTGCTTCTGTGTTATATTGGGGTTTTGGGTGTTTTTGGCTCGAAGATCCTCTCACGTTCGGTATCCAGCATTATGCTTTCCCTTTATGTTTTCATTATTGCAGCAGAAGTTTTTTTACAATTGGCTACTCGATCGTCAAAAAAATTAACACTATTTTTACCTGGCGTCACTTACGTTTCACTTTAGAGGTGGGACACTATCGATAGTGCCACCATCGATAGTTTTTGATAGTTTAGAAAAAATTATTGATAGTCTTAAAAAAAATAAACCATCGATAGTACTATCGATAGAACTATCGCCGAAAATTTGAAAAATTCAGGAAAACATCAAAATCTCAATTTTTACGTTCAGTCCAGTATATTTTAGTACACGGAAGTGAAGGTTTGAAGTCGAAAAAAAAAAAAAATCTTCTATAATGTCGTTTAAATTTTTTTGTACATATACGAATATAAAACCTCTACAGAATCTAAAATATTATGGTGCAATATGGGGATGTAAAAGTTGTAAAACTATCGAGAGTACACATTACCATCGATAGTTTCTGATAGTTTTGAAAAAGCCATCGATGGTCTTCGATAATGTTCAAAAAAATAAAATATCGATACTATCGGTAGTGCCATCGATAGTTTCCCACCTCTATTTCACTTTTTAAATGGCATTAATTAAAAAATGTCTTAATTTTAAAGTTTTAAATGATGCAGATTTGTTTGACAGGTAAATTTTAAAGAAACTTCAAGATATGAGCTAATTTGAAAGATCGGGTTTGAAATTAAGATAACTTTTCTAGGTTTTTGCGTCACTTACGTTTTATTTTCCTATTTAGATTTTCAGCAAGAAATTATGTATATTTATTACAGCTAAGCAGTAACCAAATCTTAGGTACAGTATATTTATTCAATCCTTCTGGCACTTGTTCCTGGTAATAACTGTAGTATCTAACTATAAAATCATGGAAATAATAGTAGATAGAAAATGGTACTGTTTTTATACTCAGCTGTACTAGTACACAGAGTATTATAGTTTTAATCACATAACGGTGGATTGTAACAGAGTGAAATAATCGAGATAGATATAGACTTATATATATCAAAATGATCAGAGTGAAAAGAGAAATCGATTGAGCCATGTCCGTCCGTCCGTCCGTCCGTCCGTCTGTAAACACTCTAACTCGCGCAAAAATTGAGATATTTTGATGAAATTTGAAATGCAGGTTGGTATCGAGACTGGGACGGTTGGTATTGAAAATGGGCGAAATCGGACCATGAACACGCCCACTTTTCCTATATAGAAAAAATCGGAAATTTGGTATCTCAGTCACTAATACAGCTGGAGCGATGAAATTTTATCCACGTGTTGAGCTCAGGCCCCTAGGAAGAAATTTGATGACATTTTGGAAAATGGGCGGTGCCACGCCCACTTATTAAGGGTCAAACCTTGCAAGTTTTATATGTCATAACTCAGAAACCGTTGAAGATATATCGATGAAATTTGGTACGCGTGATATACTTACTTAGTCAAATATTTGGACGAAAAATTTCCGAAATCGGTTGAGGGCCACGCCCACTTTTATATATGGCTCTTATAAAGTGACCTAATAAAAACATTTTAAGCGATATCTCTGTCAAATATAAAGATATATCATTGAAATTTTATAGCAGGAGTCCAACTGCGGACATAAAACGAAAAACACAAAAATTTTGGCAAATGGGCGTGGCACCGCCTCTTTTTATAAACAGGAATATACGAGATTTCTGAGCCCATAACTCGACAAATAATTTATATATAATGACTAAACTTGGTGTGTACACTTTTATTACTTGTGGTAATACATGTTGAAAATTTTAGCGAAATCGGTTGACGACCACGCCCACTTTTATATATGGGTATTATAAAGTGACCTAATAAAAACATTTTAAGCGATATCTTTGCCAAATGTAAAGATAATTCATTGAAATTTTGTGGTTTGATTTCTACAATAGACCAGAAACAACAAATAGAAAAATTTTGGAAAATTGGCGTGGCACCGCCTCTTTTTACACAAAGGGATATACGTGATTTCTTAGCCTATAACTCGACAAATAATTGAGATATTATGACGAAACTTGGTTTATACACTTTAATAACATGTGTTAATAGCCACGCAAAAATTTATTGAAATCGGTTTATGACCACGCCTACTTTTTAAGAAAGATATATCTGGAACACTCTTTGGGAATTTGTAACGTGACATCTTTATAACTAGAAGTCAAAAAGGAATGAAATTTTGCACAAAGAATAATATTCATATGCTTAGTTAGATGACTGATAAAAATGTTAAAAATGGGCGTGGCTACGCCCACTTTATGCAGCACTCGCTTTATATAAAGTACACCGTGTTTCCATCAAACGCAAACAAACAATGAAAGCATACAGCTGAGTATCTAATGTTCGATTCCACTCGAACTTAGGCTTCCTTACTTGTTAATATTTTTTTTTATTTTTTATTACTTTACTCTTTGAAGTCAATTTAAACAGGATTATCAACATTTTTCATTTGGAAAGTAAATATTTCTGAGAAGCTTGGTTCACCACCTTACCAATCGTGGTCCTTTGGAAACTCTAAATCAAAGTCGATTTTTCTCAATTTCAACTCACTTTTCTAGGATTTGCTCATGTATAAACAAGGTAACTATTTGATTGGATGTTTATAATTTTAGTTTGGTGATTTGGTTAAGTTAAACACTTCAATTTTAAAACAATTTTTTGTAGCAACAAAATACCTATGTATGTATCTATGAAATCCTAGTTCGAGTACTGTCAATACTGCTTTGCCTTTCCGGGCCCCCAAAAACCTTCCGGGCCACAGGCCGATTGCCTCGGCTGCCTTTGTTGGATACTAAGCAGTAGAAGACATTAAACTTAACTAACCTTTGAGCAGCTGTGTTTTGAACTTAATTTGCTTTAGATAAGCCTGTGTATAAATAATAAATGCTTATTTATGAACATATGTATGTACGCATGTACTAGCGCCACTATCGATCATTATGAAAGCTTACAGCGCACACTGGTCAGCCCCCATACACAAAAGTTAAAAACGTTGGTGCTTGAAAAAGAAACTTCTGTCATGCATTTCCGTGGGAAATATATTGAATTTTATGGAAAACCTTCTTCTATACGCAATAGCCACCATTAAGTGTTACTTTGGCTCATTTAAAGTCAACACATTTGAAAAAAAAATTTTCTGGAAAAAGTTTGTGTAAATAAGTGTATTATGATTTTTGCGATATTTCAAGTTTGAGTGCTAAAAAAAATGCGGATAACTATGGAAACGCAAGAAAAACGTATGTTTCATGATTTAGCGAAAGAAAATAGTGAAAACAATTTATTTTTAGCAAAATACAAGATGAAGAAATCTTGGCTTTTCTATGGGCGTAATTTTTAAGCATTAGCATTTTCATTTAAACTTTTAACAATTAAGGACCACTCTGGACCAGGTCTTATAAGCAGATTTGAGTTCTTCCAAGTCTTCTCTTAAGAAGCCTGTTTATACATTTTTCCCTTTTTTTCCCTTTTTCTTAAAATATCATATTAAATGTAACTAGTCTATACAAAATATTGTTGCCCTTTTACGATTTTTGTACATATTTACATCGACTGTTTTCGATAAAACTTCATTTTCGATAAAATCTGAGTAATTGAGTTTTGTCCCACTCTCCATACAATTTCTCTTTTGATCCCGCGAAATATCGCGGAATAATTTTTTTTTTATTGTAACTTTGATATTTGACATCGGATTTTTAAAACCGAAACGTCATTAGTTTAGTCTTTGGAAGCTCTATATTTTCTTCTAATGTCCTTTTGACCTATGAAGTCGTTTTCACATAGTTAAGTCACCTAACCAAGTTTTTCGTCCGAAATATCCTTTTTGTTTCACAAGAAAAAAATCGCCAAAAATAAAATATTTATCGGATCTCTCTGATATTACGCTTAAAGTCTTTGCAATTAAACGGGAAAATTTTTAAAGTAATAAAACTTTCCTCATTTTTACAACTTTTTATAAAAACTTAATTTGAAAATCAAAATTTTTTCAAAAATCGCAAAAAATCCACAAAATTTTGACTTTTACCAGCTTTCGCTCAGCGAGTTTTAATTGCCTTTCGAACGAGATACTGCTTGCGTTTATCGCATTTGTAACTCCAGAGCAAATAATTTTTGAATGAAGTGATAACAAAAAAACACAAAATTACCGTTATCTCAAAAACCTAACTATAAAAAAAATTAAAAAAAATAGTTCCAAGCTCAGCAGGTCAATTCCTATCCTCCCCCATTCCTGGTTTTCTTGTTTTTTTTTGCTGTAAACTAGCGTTAGTGGTGGGCGTGGATTACAACATATATCCTTTTAATTTTTCTGAAAGATGAGTCGTATAGTGGGACACCAATGTGCCAAATTTGGTTTCGGTAGGTCCATCCGTTTCCAAGAAATTGAGTTTTGTCCCACTCTCCATACAAATGAGACCAGTGTGCAGCGTGAGTAGACTATAATTGATAATTATGAGTGAAATTTCTTAGGTAAATATGCAAATATAAGCACATACATATATACATATTATGTATATGTATACACATTTATTTGCACATATTTTAGCTTCGCTTTATACTCGTCATTTAACTTTGCCTTACTACTTAAGATGCAATTATGTGTGAGTTCGAAAACCCAATTTGGCTTTATCAATCGACTTGAGTCAACGCATTTGTATGTATGTACATATGAAACTTAATGCACAACCGCAAATGCCACAAATTATAATGATTTCAAAGTGCACCATCATTAACTTGTGTTTTTGTGCTTGTGTAGATATGTATTTATATCGTATATTTGCGTTTTATGGCATGACTTTGCCCAAAATTATGTTGTTATATGGATTAAACATCTCTATGTACTTGCAGCACATTACACAAGTATTATGGTATTTTGTGATTTAGCGCTGCTGCTGTTGATGCTCCCATGCACATCTGTGTACTGCAGGCACTTAAGTTAGACTCTGCTGCATTAGCATTTGCTTCATTATCATATGTAAATAGCTTTTGCTATATAATCTTGCTATAATTTCTTGCTGTTCTTTGGTTAATTTTCCTTTTCGGGTTAGCTTGACGTTCGAACATGTTTAGTAGTATCTAAGTATGTATGTATGTATATAGAATTTGTTGTGATCATTTTATTAGTTTCAGCATTTATGCTAATTTCTACGTTAAATGCAGTACAAAGGATGTCTTGCAAGTTCGCTGGTAATATCAGGTTGTTAGTGCATTCTATTAAGTTTATTCCTAAGGTACAGAAGGTGCAGTGAAATGTGCAGACAATCAAAAGCACTTAAATAGCAAAATTAATAGAAATGCTTGGTGGTAAGAATTAATACCTACAAGTCAGTGGCGGACCTAGCATAAATTGCCTGGGCAAGCCTGTGTGTGAAGCATAACCATTAGCCATTTATGTAATTTCCTTTGCTGTATTATTTAAAAATCTGATTGCGTTCCGTCATTGACTTTGATTTAGAGTTCTCGATTTCTTTTTAACATTTTCGATTGGCCCGAATAAATGCTTTTCAATGCTCGAACGCTCGTTTGTTTGTTTATTACGCGTATGTTTGTACGGGCATTTGAACAATTCGGGTATTTCAAGATCGTTTTTCTCTTTTATTTTTTTTTGTTTTTTTTTTCATATGTATTTTTTATTTTTGTTTTCCTGATACACATTTTTTTGTTTGTATACTCAGAGAAAAGGAATCAAAAATAAAATTTTTATTTTTATAATGCACGTTTTAAACCAAGTCATTTTTATTTTATAAATGAAAATTTTTAAATTAAAAATTAAATTTTTTAAATTAAAATGTATTTAGGATGTGGCCGCTGTGGTGCAGTGGGTAGAGTGCTCGCCTGCTGTGTCAGAGGTCTCGGGTTCAAACCACGGTCCGAGCCAAACACCAAAACAATTTTTCAATTAGTAAAAATCCAATTATTGGGTTTTTTAAGAGCAGCGGTCACCTCTCGGCAGTGGGCGGCATACCCTCCGAGAGTATTTCTGTCATGAAAAAGCTTCTCACAAAAAAATGCATTCGCCGTTCGGAGCCGGCATAAAACTGTAGGTCCACCCAATTAGTAGGAAAAACAAAAAGGAGCACACCTCGAATTGGGAGAGAAGCTCGGCCATAAAACTCGTCAGAGTTATAATAGCGCCATTGTATTATTATTATATTATATTTAGGATTTAAAAAGAAACATGTTTAAATTAAAAATTAAAATTAATGGAATAAAAACGAAAGTGTTTCCTTCAAAATCTCATAGTGCTTAAAATAAAAATAAACATTTTTAAATTAAAATTGTTTTTTCTTGATTTTGCAATTTTACTCTGAACATTTTTAAAATAAAAAATTTCGTATTTACATAATTCTTAAATATAAAAACGTGCGCTAGGGAAATCTTACACGAATGCGCAGAGGTATTTTTAGTTTCCTTATATCGACGGAAATTTCAGCAGTAGCAAGTGTATTTGCTTATTGCCTAAAAAATGGGTGCTTTAGTGTTTGAAAAACTGAGGTCCAATTTGATTTCCACCGCTTTTTAAAATTATCTTGATATTGTGCCAATAGTCGCCAAAAATCACAATCAACCCTTTTATAGTCTGGTATTTGATATTTATGTTTGCATGCACATGCAGATGTAAGAAATTATGTGCATAAGTATGTACCTACATGCAAACGAAAATCAAATCAAATATGCATATGGCTGTGAATACTGAGCTTTTGAATGCCGAAGCCAGCTTCATATTCGCATACAAATTTGATGTGAAAAATAAAAAAGTGCTTTGCTAGTTTTTTTTAACACGCTTTTATTAGCTTCACCTGTATGTATATATGTATGTATGTATGTATGTATGTATGTATGTATGTATGTAACTTCAATCCCATCCTAAAAGTTGCAAACGCTTAACTCAATTATTATTTTTTTGAAACATTCACTTTACTTTTATTGTGTTCTCTCCTCTATTATTTCTATTCACCTCCGGATTCGAAACGTGACAGCAACATGGGATTCAACTCAACGACATCATATAATGAGATTCAACATTATACTCTATGCTTCATTGTGGCTTTTATGTTACCTCTCTTCAAAATAGCCTCTATGAATTTCATTCAATTCACTCCTGTATGCAAGCCAATAACAGAGAACGTAGATGAACAGAGAAGTTGCAACTACGAATAATCGTGGAAGCCAGAGACCCAACAAAATTCTGTTAGTGCATCTGGTGAATAAAAAATTTTAATTCAACACAGCTGGCTGTTAAAATAACAGAAGTGGTGCGAGTTCGTCTATAGAAAGGAATGTTATATTAAATTTCTGCACATCTGCTGATATGGCTCATTATTCCTCCCATACACCAATTCCATCGATGCACTAATTTCCCAAAACCGCTGGTGTTTTAACTATTTTCTTATCGAATTTGAATTATAAATAAATTAAAAATTAAAAAAAATCAATTAAAATTAATTTCAATTTGACTTTACTGGGACTCGAACCTGCGCATCAATGCATTTTCTGTATTAAAAACCATACAACAATGCACCAGCTTGCTACAACCGGTGAGTATTTTTACAATTTCCACATCGATTTTTTAATTATTTTAAAATTTTCGAAATTTTGAAAATGTAAAAACATTTTGTTGTCCATTTCATCTTGTTGATGGCCAACCCATCAACCTCGTTGATGAGCAACGATCAACCAACCATCTCTATACCTATGCCAATGAAATTTAATTGTCACCCTCTCTGAACAAATAGATGATGCATCAATACATATGTACATACATATGTACATCTATTGAGCAATAATAAATTGGTGGCTGCATCAAAACCCTCATCTTGGTGTATCGGGGCACAGCAGCTGCTAGACTCTGATGACTGATCAACGAAAATCCTACTGTCCCCCAAACATATCAAAAAACAACAATAATAATATTGTTGTGTACACAAAAGCATCTATTGAATTATAATTTTTTAATACAGAAAGATATGCACATAGAGTCGCAGGTTCGAGTCCCAGAAAAGTCAAATTGAAACTAATTTAAATTGATTTTTTTTAATTCTTAAATTTATTTATAATTGAAATTCGATAAGAAAATTTTAAAATTACTTTGCTGTTTTAGGAATTTGGTGCATTGGTGAAATCGGTGTATGTGAATAAAACTAAGAATATCAGCAGATGTGCACAAATGTAAAGTAACATTCCATTCTACAGCGCGCTGCTAATTTTTTCAACTTTTCTCTCAAATCTGTAATTCACCATCACTCAACTCTGGTAACGTTAACAGTATGCAATAAGCAAAAGCAGAAAAAATGCAAAGACACAACTAATTGCTGGAAGTAAAATGAAATCCCCCAAATCGCGTTGCTTTGCTTAACTATACAAGCTAGTGCTGGAAAAACATCGATGTTTACGAGTATCGATATTTTCGATATTTTTGAGAAAAAACATCGATATTATCGATATATCGACCTTTATATTAGAGCTCTAGATAGCCGGGTATCAAACAATTCGAAAAGATCGAAGTTGTCTGAGCCTCGTTTGTTGTTCAAATGCCCGTACAAACATTCGAGCTTACAGACAAAAAAAATTTGTATCAGGAAAACAAAAAAAAAAAAAAATACATATGAAGACAACAAAAAAAATAAAAAAACGAAAAATACAAACTTCAAATGCCCGTGTAAACATACGGGTAATAAACAAACAAACAAGTGTTCGAGAATTTGAACAGCATTTGTTCGGGCTACTAGAAAATTTTCAAAAAAAATCGAGAGCTCTACTTTATATAAACCTTAATTTAACATATCTATATATAACAGCTTTATTTTTCGAAATGTCTGCATTCATTATTGTGCCCTGAATTGAACGAGAGTGACAGTCATTTATATTACTCTAAAAATTAACTAAATAAACATTTAAACTAAATATTTCAATTTATTATCAACAGAAATCTTTTTTGAAAAGGGAATTCAATAATCAAAAAAAAAAAAAAACAAAAAAGGTAAATTCTGTTCCAGCCAGAAAGAGTAGGTATCAATTACAGTGGTTCACTGAAATATTTCGCATTTAAGTTATTTAAAAAACAATGTTAAAGACTAAAATGTTTGAAATAGACAAATTAATAACGCATTCTAAATACCTTTTACACTCAGAGAAAATAAATCAAAAATAAAATTTTTATTTTTATAATGCACGTTTTCAACCAAGTCATTTTATTTTAGAAATGAATTTTTTAAATTAAAAATGAAATTTTTGGAATTAAAATGTATTTGGGATTTAAAAAGAAAATGTTTAAATTAAAAATAAAAATGAATGGAAAAAAACATAAGGTTTTGATTCAAAATATCATAGTGCTTAAAATAGAAATAAAAATTTTTAAATTTAAAATGTTTTTTCTTGATTTTGCAATTCTACAATGAACATTAAAAAAATGTTCGTATTTACATTACTTTTAAACACAGGAATCAGCGCTGAAATTCTGTTTATTCGATGTGTTTTGCCTTTATGTGATTTAGTCTTATTTTTCATTTGTGTTTATAAAATTGCTGTACACGGTAATGGATTCATCTGATGAAGAGTATTTTGCTTCTCCTAGTGTGGTTAATGCAATTATTATCACAAAAGAATTTGGAAAACATCCAATTACACTAAAAATATATCAATTTGGTGAATTTCATCATTTATATAATGATTTAAGAAAATATCCAGCTAAATTTCTTTAAAAAAACCAATAAAAACACGATTTCACGCTAAAAAGTAAACATCAACAATGTAAGCAAGCGCGCAAAACGCTTTGAAACTGTTTTTCTCGCACTCATCGGCTTTGCTCTCTGCTCTTGTCGGCGTTCACTGTGTTATGCACAAGCTTATTTGTATTGACTTGTATGTAACCAGTTTTATCGCACTGACAATCTTTATCGCATTGACAATCTCGGCTCGGCTTTCAGCGCCCACTCTGTTCGCAGCCTCAGCTGAAAACTGAAGCGAATGAATCGTGTTCTCGTTTTTTACTCGGCTGGCCGAGTTTGCTAATTTACTTTTCGTTAGCAAAAGCAAAGCAAAAGCAAATGCAGCAAAAGTAGTTAAGCAATTTCAAACCCTGGTTCAAGGCAAATTCATTATGGTAGTGGCACGGCGAATTCGCCAATATTCGCCCCGATTCGCTTTAAATTTTTGTCCATCAAAATGTCAAACTCAAAGTAAAATTTTTCCTTGTTTGACATTCTCCTGTGAATTTGCCTTGCCCTGGTTCAAATTCTATTTATAGCACTTATAGCACGGTTGCCGAACTTGGTAATTACCAAAATAGGTTATTTTTCGCTGTTGGTTTCTTGGTAACTTTCACATCTGTTTGGCAATTTTTGTTTTCAAGAAGTTGTTTACTATTTTTGGTATACAAGAAAAATATGGAAGTTATTATAGGACAATGAGAATATTTTGGAGCGCTGACTGTTCATTGTGAATATGCACAGGCAAATAAAGAAGAGCATATCTCCGATTAAAAACTGAAATAGTTTTGCTTCGATACACATAGTACATATTAGTTGATATTTTTTCGTTTAGGCTTCATTTTTGAGCTCTTATGACCAATGTTTTTTTTATAAGGAAAAAATGTATGTGAAAAATTAATATTTTTGGTAGAAGTTATAAATACATATGTATATAGATTTATTTCGGAGATCACCACATCCCTTCATCAGACTTCTTTTTACTTTTATTCTTGCGTCCGCATAAAACATCCTTTAATGAAAAATTTCACTAAAAAGTTAAAAATAAATAATAGCTTAAAAAAACTAAAAAACACGCTTTAATCTTAAAAATCGTACTAAAAAAAAAGAATAATAATATAATTAGAAACAAAATGATGAACGAAAATATAAGTATTTAAGGAAAAGCGTGGGGGTGCTCAATAATATTTGAACATGAAAATATTCGATTCGTACAACTAGTACAAAAATATACATACCTAGTTGCGAAATTGAAGAGTACGTTATATGAAATCTCAAAAAAGTCAAAATAAAAATATTAGTTAAAAACAGCAATCTTAAATATTTTTTGACATACTGAGCACCACCCGACGCTTTTCCCTAAATACTTATATTTTCGTTCATCATTTTGTTTCTAATTAAATTATTATTCTTTTTTTTAGTACGATTTTTAAGATTAAAGCGTGTTTTTTAGTTTTTTTAAGCTATTATTTGTTTCAATTTAAGTCTGAAAATAAGCAATTGGTTTCTCCTTAGCGAAAGCGAGAAAACAAGCTATGTTATTCTGTTTTGAAAGCCACGTAAAAGCTAATGTGTGGAAACGTTGAAGCATGCTCACTGTGCTGTGATTGGCTGTACAAACAAAATACACATTGTGAGGTGGATTGGTGGTGTATTTGCGCTATTTTCCTAGCAGGTTTTTAGGGGCATGTTACAGTGGGGGCTATATTATTGAGAACTTAAATAGTAAACACATTTAAAACGTAAAATAACCAGATTTTAAAGAATTTCGTATGAAATGAACGAAAATGTGTACGCAAGCCGGGCTTCTCGGCTTGTATGACGCGACCGCCTCTGCTACAAGTATAAAGGAAAATTGTTTTTTGTGTATTTGGAATTGAACTCTTTTTCTCAAAGCTAAATCCTAAGAACTGGTTATAACTCTGTGAAAAAAATTAATGATATACTCTATGGTATATAGATAGAATTCAATATCTCACCCACTCACTCATCTATCACCACGTTCAAGGTACGGTAGAAATTTCCAGCACATGAATATGCGAAAAATTGCAATAAATATCAACTTGGCGACAAAGCATAAGAAATTGCATAGCCGATAGCAAATGGATGCCTCAGATCTCAACCATGTAGAGGTGTATGCACATACTTAAATCTCGCTAACTGATGTCAAATATCTCATCACTCTTTGTCGCCATGACAAGCAGAAAAAAACGGGCAAATGCAAGTGCATAAAAGCGTAAAAGCCCACAAGCGGCATTGAAAGGTTGCAGCACCATTTTAAATGAAGTTTTAAGCAACCATATAAACATGTGTGTACTACGAGTACATAGTTTGCAGAATTTGTGTATGGATACAGTGATTCAAATATAAAATGAACTTATTAAAACAGAACGGCATTGTTGAACACACTTTTACAACTTTTGGCATTAAAGCACCACATTCAGCCACATTGAAATCCTACAGTGAGCTCCAACTTGGTTGTTGGCTATTGTGTCAAACTTTCGAAGTGTACGCCAGTAACGCATAAACATCATGGGACTACCACGAGATAAACGCTTGCTTGGGAAACAATAGAACAAGAGTAGATTCAATAATGCATTCGGCCGTTAAGGAGATTTGTCAACGAGAACCAAAGGAGTTTTAGAGAAATACAGGCGCCGGACCAGATTACGAGTATTTCGTGTGGAATGGCTACGTACAGGAGCTCGGCCTGATGCATCCGTCACGGATACGTACATGAGTTCAGTCTCTTGCATCCGGCACAATTTTGCTGGCTATTTCCAGGTGCACGAAAGGGTAACAACGTGACCACGATGGGTGCAGAGCCTGCTGCTCAGACCAACCTTCCGACGGTAGCTTACGGTAGTACCGGGAGTTTCGGTACGATCAAAGTAGGAGGTTTAATGCAGGTTAGAGTCGCACACTGACGGGGTAAAGGCTTTCGATGCTTCTTCTTCTCCTCGTAATTGGCGCTTAAGCGTCTAGACGATTCTGGCCGAGTCCAACAGAGCGCGCCAGTTGCTTCTGTTTCGTGCAGCATGGCGCCACTTGGGAACACCTAGAGAGTCAGCATCGGCGGTTTTCCATACAAATACTTTCGGTGCTTCCTCCTCGTAAAAAAGAAGGAAAAAATATACATATATATGTAAATATGTAAGTGTGTTGCTGTAGCTATGCATTGAATGTCGATCGATTGTACCGCTTGTTTTGAATTTCGCCGTGAAGGCGACAGCGCTCAATTCGTTTGTTGTTGCTAGTCAAAGTTATGTTGTTGGCAGCCACAAAGTCAAAAGAGCCACTGGAGCTGCAGCCCTGGTCAAAGACATCATTACATTTGGATCTTGGTATGTAAGGTGGAAGCAAAACATAAATCCTCCAAGAGCTCGCCTTAGTAAATCAAAAGTTATTAGTGGAAAAAGCAACTCAAAGCAAATAACCGCATTTTTTTGTAAAAGCTAATCCCACCGAAACTATACCAATAGAGAAACTTCAAATAGTCCATTTTGAGTGGTAAGCAATGATTTAATTGCTAAAAGTTTTCCAAACATTAAATCGAATCATGTCTTCGCCAATACAATTAGAAATCTTATATGTAAAATCGACTTGATGGGTCCACTGATTTGCTTTCCTTCCCGAACACAAAAAACAAAATGTAAGTTCCACTATTTTCAACGCCTGAAGAAGCTGCTAAAGCCCTTAAGCTGCCTTTTTGTGAGTATCCATTTCTAAGTGACAAAAGTGCATTGAAATTTCGTCGAGATGAACATTGAACAACTTTGACTTGGAAGAAGAATATTTTGAAAAACAATAAAGTAATTTTCATTACTAGGCATAAAATACATAGGTACATATAAAAGGCAATTCGTATGTGCAACGCACAATGCACGTGGTAGGCTGATTATAAAAAATGAAGAAAAGAATTGTGCTCTGAAAATCTTATGAAAATGTAATATTTATAGAAAATACTATTGTTTCATAATGCCTTTTAACCACTGTAGATACACATGCACATACACAAATGCATTTGTTTGTATAATTTTGCATTTTTTGTGGATGCAACAAGGCGGAAACGCTTGAGTGAGCTTACGCGGAGCGAGCGCACAGCCACAGTCGCCCGGCGAAGACACCAAGCCAAGTCAACCAAGCGTACATCCATTCCATTCAACGGCAGCAGATGCATTTATAGGTCAGCAGCCATATACATAAGTACATATGTACATACATACATACATGGGTTAGTTATAAATGGCGGTGTTCGTAGTTGTACACGTTTACTGGTGCTTAGCGTAATTCTCAAGGGAGCATGCATTCATTCATGCATGTCTAAAGAGAGAACCAAAAAAAACAAGTAAGGAAGCCTAAGTTCGAGTGGAATCGAACATTGGATACTCAGCTGTATGTTTTCATTGTTTGTTTGCGTTTGATAGATTTTATATAAAGCGAGTGTTGCATAAAGTGGGCGTAGCCACGCCCATTTTCAAAATTTTAATCAGTCATCCAACTAAGCATATGAATATTATTCTTTGTGCAAAATTTCATTCCTTTATGACTTCTAGTTACAAAGATGTCACGTTACAAATTCCCAAAGGGTGTTCCAGAAATATCTTTGTTAAAAAGTAGGCGTGGTCATAAACCGATTTCAATAAATTTTTGCGTGTCTATTAACACACAAGTTATAAAAGTGTATAAACCAAGTTTCGTCATAATATCTCCATTATTTGTCGAGTTATAGGCTAAGAAATCTCGTATATTCCTTTGTCTAAAAAGAGGTGGTGCCACGCCCATTTTCCAAAATTTGTTTATTTTTTGTTTCCGGTCTATTGTGGAACTCTTGCCACAAAATTTCAATGAATTATCTTTATATTTGACAAAGATATCGCTTAAAATGTTTTTATTAGGCCACTTTATAATACCCATATATAAAAGTGGGCGTGGTCGTCAACCGATTTCGCTAAAATTTTCAACATGTATTACCACAAGTAATAAAAGTGTACACACCAAGTTTCGTCATTATATATCAATTATTTGTCGAGCTATGGGCTCGGAAATCTCGTATATTCCAGCTTCTAAAAAGAGGCGGTGCCACGCCCATTTTCCAAGATTTTTGTGTTTTTCGTTGTATGTCCGCAGGTGGCCTCCTGGCATAAAATTGCAATGATATATCTTTATATTTGACAGAGATATCGCTTAAAATGTTTTTATTAGGTCACTTTATAATACCCATATATAAAAGTGGGCGTGGCCGTCAACCGATTTTAACAATTTTTCGTCCAAACATTTGCCTAAGTAAGTATATGACGCGTACCAAATTTCATCGATATATCTTCAACAGTTTCTGAGTTATGACTCATAAAGCTTTCAATATTTGCTCCTTAATAAGTGGGCGTGGCACCGCCCAATTTCCAAAATTCCATCAAATTTCTTCTTAGGGGCATGAGCTCAACACGTGGGTAAAATTTCATCACTCTAGCTATATTAGTGGCTGAGATACCAAATTTCCGATTTTTTCTATATAGGAAAAGTGGGCGTGGTCATGGTCCGATTTCGCCCATTTTCAATACCAACCGTCCCAGTGTCGATACCAACTTGCATTTCAAATTTCATCAAAATATCTAAATTTTTGCGCGAGTTAGAGTGTTTACAGACGGACGGACGGACAGACGGACAGACGGACAGACGGACGGACGGACGGACGGACGGACGGACGGACATGGCTCAATCGATTTCTCTTTTCACACTGATCATTTTGATATATATAAGTCTATATCTATCTCGATTATTTCATTCTGTTACAATCCACCGTTATGTGATTAAAACTATAATACTCTGTGTACTAGTACAGCTGAGTATAAAAAGGACAATAATGCAAAACAAAAGCCAGCAAGAAATTACATGAAAACATAACAAAAGCGTAGAAACAACATAATAATATAATACAATGGCGCTATTTTAACTCTGACGAGTTTTATGGCCGAGCTTCTCTCCCAATTCGAGGTGTGCTCCTTTTTGTTTTTCCTACTAATTGGGTGGACCTACAGTTTTATGCCGGCTCCGAACGGCGAATGGATTTTTTGTGAGAAGCTTTTTCATGGCAGAAATACTCTCGGAGGGTATGCCGCCCACTGCCGAGAGGTGACCGCTGCTCTTAAAAAACCCAATAATTGGATTTTTACTAATTAGAAAAATTTGTTTGGCTCGGACCGTGGTTTGAACCCGAGACCTCTGGCATAGCAGGCGAGCACTCTACCCACTGCACCACAGCGGCCAAACAACATACATACGCGTTTATCGGTGTGTTCGGGTGCATCCTGCACACGGAGCAAATGCGCCATTTCGATGAAAACGTGCCCAAGAGGCAACTGAAGATGAGAGCAAGCAGGCAAACACAAACAAACACACGCGTATGGAGACTTAAGTACTACATGTGTAATATGAGTAAACTGACTTAAGTATGTAAGCAAAACTGTGTATACATATTTATAAATTTGTATGGTATAATATTTGCAAAGTTGTTGTTATTTTTTCGTATGAAAATGAATAATCGTCAAAATACGGGCATGTTGTGAAAAATCAAGTGTGGCGTATTTACACAGTTCATTACGATGAGAATGTGCCACAGCGGAGACACAACAAAAAGCTCTATAAACTTCGACAGTGGATGGCAAAATTATATATACAAATAGTTCTTTTGTATAATAATGCATTGTTCTTTACTATCTTTATTATGAAAGGCTGGTGCCAAAGAATAATGATTTTGTGGCAAGATTTTTTAGCTCCGAGAGGTCCACATAGTATAAAAGTTAAAAAAAATTTCTCTATCAGCAAAAATAAAAGTATTAGCACACACTATTTTAACGCACACTGTAGCTGCATATGTGTTTGTTGTAAATTGATGCGTGGTTAAGTTGGCGCTGAAGGTTTTAATGATTGTTTGGATCTGAAGAAACCGCTGTTTGACGCTACCAGATGTCAAGTGGAGGGTGAAGTGAACTGCGGTGAATATAAATAAAGACAAGCAAGGATTGTTTGCGAAGCTGTTAAATGGAAGTGTGTGGCTGAGTTGAACAGTTAATTCTCAAAGATTTCAGCAAATGATGAGAAACAGCGGCAACGAGTGCAGTGAGTCGTTGTTAAGATTTTTGGGGTTTGTGAAAAACAATTTATGCGAAACAGAGGGAGTACTTGAATGAGGCTATAGGGGGATCGTAATGAGTATGAATATGAAGAGGGTATTCGTCTTCAGTGAATAGGAATACCGAATAATTAATACCCTATAGCGAATATGAATACCGAATCTCACCAAAAAACTCGATGACCGTGGAATTAAGAGGGTAATCCAGAAAAACCCTGGCAATCGCTTCCACATTCGTTGACAGAATTCCTGACATTAGCATGGGCTTGTCTTTGGAGGGAAGGACTTGCCCTATGCATTACCGCCGAACGAATAAATCACGCAATACCGCAAGCATTCTAGTGAATCAAATAAAGAACACCTTACAGGGAAGCACACTCAAAAAAAAATTTTCTCTCGATCAAAGACATAATTTTCCTTATTTTGAACACGCGTCCCAAAACAAAATTTTCTTTGTTTTGTGTAAATTTTCTCAAAAATGTGGAAAAAACATAAAAAAACATTCAAACAAATTCGTTGCCATGGGGATTTGTATGGGAATTTAATTTCTCAAAATTAAAGAAATCAAGTCTTCAAAACAAGGAAAGTTGGGAATGGAATGGCGCTTAAAGAATTTTTCATTATTTTAATGTATGAATTTTTTCAAAACAAGTATATGAAACCATGGTAACGCATGTAACAACAATAATTTATAAACCTTTTAACATGTTTTAAGGAAAATGTACTCAAAACAAAGAAAGTAGTGTTCAAAATAGGTAAACAATTTCTTTGACCCCTCCATATATTTTTTTTCTCTCAGTGCAGAGAAATAAGGCGAAAAATGTAAGGCAGCGGATACTGAATACCAATACCAATACCAATACCAATACCAATACCAATACCAATACCAATACCAATACCAATACCAATACCAATACCAATACCAATACCAATACCAATACCAATACCAATACCAATACCAATACCAATACCAATACCAATACCAATACCAATACCAATACCAATACCAATACAAATACCAATGCCAATACCAATACCAATACCAATACCAATACCAATACCAATACCAATACCAATACCAATACCAATACCAATACCAATACCAATACCAATACCAATACCAATACCAATACCAATACCAATACCAATACCAATACCAATACCAATGCCAATGCCAATACCAATACCAATACCAATACCAATACCAATACCAATACCAATACCAATACCAATACCAATACCAATACCAATACCAATACCAATACCAATACCAATACCAATACCAATACCAATACCAATGCCAATACCAATGCCAATACCAATGCCAATACCAATACCAATACCAATACCAATACCAATACCAATACCAATACCAATACCAATACCAATACCAATACCAATACCAATACCAATACCAATACCAATACCAATACCAATACCAATACCAATACCAATACCAATACCAATACCAATACCAATACCAATACCAATACCAATACCAATACCAATACCAATACCAATACCAATACCAATACCAATACCAATACCAATGCCAATACCAATACCAATACCAATACCAATACCAATACCAATACCAATACCAATACCAATACCAATACCAATACCAATACCAATACTATTACCAATACTAATTTAACTCAAAATGCATGTGTGAATTGAAAGCTCTAAAGCAAAATTTAGCAATTCTTTATTTTAAAAGAGCGTATAGAAAAAAGGCAGTTATGAGCAGATCTACACGTACTCGTATGCAAATTAAAATACATATATATTGCACACACATAATTTTATTCATAACTTTTCCTAGACCTCATTGCCCATTGCTATTCTATAAAGTGACTTATAGTCCTATGTAATTCATTCAATTATGTACATATGTATGTGTGCATGCAAAAATTAATAAGAAAACACAAATTTTTGAAAATAAACTTTTGTTAAATGTACTCTCAACAAGCTGGTTAACCTAACCGCCATCGTTGTTGTTGTTGTTGGTCAAAATAGACAAGCTGAAGGCAGTGGTCGGAAAGACACAACAAATGTACGAGCAAAAGGAAGCTTTGTGAAGTTCGACTTACGATTATCTACTTTGTTGTGAGTTGTACATAAGTAAGTGAATAAGAAATTCAAATAAACTTTCACATGCGTAATTTAACCAAAATGACAACAATTATACACAAGTGTGCACGTAACTGAAAAGGACAGGCAAAACCATTTATATGGAGAACAAGTGAAAATGAAATTTTGTATGCAGATTTGGGTGTGATGTATGTATACAAATTTATGTATACAAAAAACATGTTTTATGTGGACATACATACATTTATAAATATCTGCACACAAATATGTAGAAAATTGTACATACATACATATACATATGTAGCCATTAAATAAAGGAAAAGGAAACCAGCAACGGTGAGAGGAATTCCCATGCGAAAGCTTAAGCTCTTGTATTTGTGTGTGTGAGAAGAATGAAGTACGTTCAAATTGCTGAAGAGAAATGACAAAGAATTTGCATATGAAAATTTAATAACGCGAAACAGAAGAGATTTTGCTCTAGTGAGTAGTACATACATACATATATTTAATCAGAATAAACAAAACAATTGCAGAAAATTAAAGTGTGGCTGGCGCAGTGGTGGCGGTAAAGCGGAAGCTGCAGCAAAGCGAACAACCAAGTTTTTTTTATAAATTAATTCACTTTGTCTTGCTGATTTAGCCTTTGCAATTTGCATTCAATTATGCTCTACGAATTTTAAATTTTAATTTAATTGAATGAATAAAAAATTTAAGGTGAAATTTGTTATTATTTGACAAGTAAAGTTACCTTGACAGCGAAAATGCACCGAGTTTCACGTGCTAGATAAACAATTTCGAGGAACGCTTTCATGACATTTACCTTCCGAATGTTTATTCAGCCAAAGAAACAAGTGCATGAAATGAAAACGAATTTTTCCATAGAAATTTAATTAAATAAAATTAGCTGCAACAACCTCGAAATTTTCTGCTTAGCTCTAAAACAATTAACAACATTGTGCATTTCTTTCAATTTACCAACATTTATTGCAAAGCTAGTTGTGATAAGAACAACGAAAAAAAAATAGAAAAGAAAACACAAAGCATTAGAAAACAAAAGCCATAACGAACTCGAAGAAAATTCAATAACAAACAGCGCAGGATGGAATGAAAAAATATTTGGAATTTCTATTTTAGCTAATGACCGTGGATGCCAGCGAGCAAAGACAATGGAAGGAAAAGTGCAAATAAAGCGAGAAACATACACAAAATAAAACTAACCAATAAACATTAATGGCGTTTTCTTTTCTCGAAATAATGTTGCCCTCTTTGATTTTCTTAGCCATTTTGTAAGTTTGTCTGGTCCTTTCACCAAATATTGACCTCTAACTAAGTATCTACAAATTCAGCCATTTTATAGAAAGTCAGGATACGTAATTCGACAATTGGGATATAGGAGGGCAACATTTTTTCGTAGAAAAGAAAACGCCATAAGCTTGCTTAATAATTCGAAAATATTTGGAAAACGAATGAAAGTCGTACTTACGATGCGGGAAACTATTCGGAAAAATATTTCGTAAAGTATTCGGCTTCGGTTTCGGATTCGGGTAAGTATTCAGAAAAATATTCGGTTCGGATTCAGGAAAATATTTGATTCTGATTAGGGAAAATATTCGATTCGAATTCGGGAAAGTATTCGAAAAAATATTTAGTTAAGTATTCGGGTTTGGTTCGGATTCGGAAAAGTATTAGGGAAAATATTCAGTTCGGAATCAGGAAGTTATTCAATTCAGATTAGGGGAAATATTCGGTTCGGATACGGGAAAGTATTCGGAAAAATATTCAGTTAAGTATTCGGGGTTGGTTTCGTATTCGGGAAGGTATTCGGAAAAATATTACGTTAAGTATTCGGGTTGGATTTCGGATTCGAGAAAGTATTCGGAAAAATATTCGGTTCGAATTCAGGAAAGTATTCGGTTCAGATTAGGAAAAATATTCGGTTCAGATTCGGCAAACTATTCGGAAAAATATTTCGTAAAGTATTCGGGTTCGTTTTCGGATACGGGAAGTAATCGGAAATATATTCGGTTCGGATTCAGGAAAATATTCGATTTAGATTAGGGAAAGTGTTCGATTCGGATTCGGGAAAGTATTCGGAAATATATTTAGTTAAATATTCGGGTCGGTTTCGGAATCGGGAAAGTATTCGGAAAAATATTAGGTTCAGATTCGGGAAAATACTTGGTCGGTATTCGGGAAAAAGAAAAATCACTTTATGAAAAAGAAAAAAAATGTACATGTGTGAATGTAAGAAAAATTTAAAGCCTTGAATAAAATGTATTCATTATTCAGTTACTCTGATGATGACTAAAATTTTATTCGTTATTCAGTTTGTTTGCGATGAAGAATACAAATTTATTCATTGTTCAACATTTTCAAAATTAAGAATAAAAATACATTCAAAAACGTTCTGTATGGTTATCTATTCTTTCGAAACAAATTCGACTTTATATGTAAGGTTTGTTATAAGATCGTTCTAGGTTCGATATTCCCACTGGGTATAGAAGCCTAACCTGGTATGTTCGCCAGAATGTTTATTGGGAATGAATATACACAAAACAAGAAAAGCAATAAAGCAAGTGTATTTTAACTAACAAAGGTGCAGGGGAAACAGAAACAGACGAAAACGAGTCACAGAGTGAAACTTAGATGGACAAACGTGCAACACAAGTCACAATAATGAAAGCTGCCATCTACTGCGCTAAACTACGATGACTACACGGCAAAGGCGGCGAAGAAGTACGTATGTAAGCAACTAACCTTTCACCCTACAGTTACTTTATCTATACGAATTTTTGTCTTAACTTTTGAAAGCGTGTAGTTTAGTGAATGTCACTGTGTATTTAGTGTGTGGCAGAGTGTGTGTGTTCACAGAGGTCAGCAGTGAGGAGTGAAGAGTGAGTTTAGCGCTGGTTGCAGCATGAACAGATGGCGCTTGCCTTTGCTTTGCTTCTTGCTTTTGCGCATCTTCTTGCTTTTGGTCTTGCTGTTGTCTCTTGCATCTTGCTTTCCCTTTGCTTTTTATGTACTCAAAAATGTTGACACAAAAAGTTTGTTCATTAATTACTTTCGAAATTACTTTTGACATTTTAAGATCTCTAAAATTTTGTGTGTTTGTGTGTCATGCTTGCAGTTCCTTCTACTAGTAAATATTAATAGATAGATATGTAAGTAGTTTTGTACTGTCAAATATTGGTTAAATGCAATGTTTTTGAGTTATATTTGGCATTTCCTACAACTAAAATTAGAAAAATCAATTAAAATTATTGGCTCGCTGTTTGTTTTTGTTTGCTGCTACTCTATTTTAAAAATCTTTCCAATTAATTTAAAAGTAAAGTAAATTAGTTTTGAAATGTGTGTGTGTGCGTCAGTAGACAAAGTGCTCTCATGCCAATTGACAATTTTAGTGTCATTGAAGTGGTCACAGTTTGTTTGCTGATTACTGAAGATTTGGAATATTGTCTCGAATTTTATACATAATATTAGTTTGTGCGATTTCTGTGGAAAAATTTTCCATGTATGGCTTTTCTTGATCGCGAATAAAAATATATTTTAAACAAGTAAACTTTGCAATCTATTTCTGGCACATTTTCTGAAGGCTGAAGGGTTCTAACTCAGAATGAAATATCTACACACCAGTGGCGTGCCTAGCACTATTCAATGCCAAAGCCGGCTTCTCATTCGCATACAAATTTGATGTGAAAAATAAATAAGTGGTTTGTTACTTTTTTTTAAATTTAACTCTGAAAATAATACACGTGAATGTTGTTGATGGGTTAACGATATAGCCACAGTATATGTGATCAGCGCATCGGAGCAAATGTTTTTCTGTCGATGTCTCCCGCTCTGAGGCCCTGGTGGCAATCATGAATGGCTACAGCTAAAACAGTGTGAAGAACTTGAATGGTAAAACATTTAAAGCGTATAAGAACCAGATTTGAAAGAAATTCGTAAATGAAATGAACAAAATAGTTAGGCAAACCCGGCTATTCGGCTTGTATGAAGCGCACGCCATTGCTACACACATATGTACATAATAATAATAATAATAATAATAATAATAATAATAATAATAATAATAATAATAATAATAATAATAATAATAATAATAATAATAATAATAATAATAATAATAATAATACAATGGCGCTATTATAACTCTGACGAGTTTTATGGCCGAGCTTCTCTCCCAATTCGAGGTGTGCTCCTTTTTGTTTTTCCTACTAATTGGGTGGACCTACAGTTTTATGCCGGCTCCGAACGGCGAATGCATTTTTTTGTGAAAAGCTTTTTTCATGGCAGAAATACTCTCGCAGGGTATGCCGCCCACTGCCGAGAGGTGACCGCTGCTCTTAAAAAACCCAATAATTGGATTTTTACTAATTAGAAAAATTTGTTTGGCTCGGACCGTGGTTTGAACCCGAGACCTCTGGCATAGCAGGCGAGCACTCTACCAACTGCACCACAGCGGCCACTGTACATATGTATGCCTAAATATAATGTAAAACCTGCAAATCTTTCAGATTTCCATTTTTGTATTTCTATTTAAACTCTGTGTACTTTTAACGAGGCGATTTCTATAGAACCCTACCGGTGGCCGCAGGGGATGAAGGAGGCCTCGACAGCGTTCTGGTGGAGAATGACTTGACCTTCCTTGGTAGCTTCAATTGCCGCCAGTTATGAAAAAGCATAAACGACTGGTACGCTTTGTTGAACTCGACCATAATCGTTTAGATGGTTAAGGGCCAATTCAGTAAGTAAGATGTTTGGAAAGAATGGAAAAAATGTTAGAAGTTAAGTTCGTACTGAATAAAATATTCGGTTAGTAATGGTGGAGTTTTACGGGACCAATCTGGTAGAAAATTCCCTAGAACATATCCATTTGCTCCCTCACGAAGGTGTCTTTTTTGTTTTAGTACCCCTATAAATTAGTAAAATACAATTACCATAAAAATTTGAACACACTTTTTAAAGAATTATCTTTAAAATAAAATAACATATAGAGAAACTGTTGTAAACACACACTAACATTACGGTTGAGTGAGGAGTGTCGAAATCCTCGAAAGCCAAAACATTTTAAGTATGTAGCTAATAAATTTTAGCACTTACATTTAAATTTATTATTGTACTGACTAATGCTTAGAACCTTGACATATTTTTTAGCAGCTATGCAGGTTTATAAATACATTTGTACACTCAGGGAAAAACAGCATTTTAAAATCAAAAATAAAATTTTTGTTTTCATAATTAACGTTTTAAACCAAACCATTTTTATTTTAACAACGAAAATTTTTAAATTAAAAATGAAATTTTTTAATTAAGAATGAAATTTTTGAAGTAGAAATGCATTTTGGATTTAAAAAGAAACATACTTCAATTAAAAATGAAAATTAATGTTGATTCAAAAACTCGCTCTTTGTTCAAAATTTTTTTTGGGAGAAAATATTTTTTGTGAGAAATGCAACAACAACAATAATGAGAATCGATTTTTTTAAATTTTGTTTTTACAATGATTCATGGATTCTTTTTTAGGAAAAGGGAAGTATAAATAGGTTACTACAATTCAATATAATGTTTAATGTTCCACTATGCGATGGCGTTGAATTGAATTGCAGGTTGATGTCATGGTTCTAAACCGGAGGAGCGATATAAAATAAAGAAGAAAAAGGAGAATAAGGAGAATAAGAAATAAAGATAGCAAACAGTTAGGGCGAAGTAGAAAAGAAGAGAAGAACAAGCGGAGGCTATATTTTTGTAGTTGGGGCTCAGATTGAGAGAAGATGAAGAGAATGTCGTTGGATACAATTTCGAATCCGGAAGAGAAAATGATATAGAGAACACTGTAGCGTTTTTGCTCATAGTGCTTAAAATAAAAATTAACATTTTTAAATTTAAAATGTTCTTTCTTGATTTAAAAATTTTACAATGACCTTTATTAAAATAAAAATGTTATTTACATCACTTTTAAATATGTTTTTGCCCATTTTAAGCACGTTTTCGTATGTTTTTATAATTTTTTTCCCTGAGTGTAAGTATGCCTGTATGTAAATAATGCTTTTTTCCCTCACAAAGCATAGATAATAAAAGCTGGTATATAGTACATGCTTTTAAATTTATGCTTCAATTAGTTCTTTTATACGAGTACCTGCCAACATAGCAGACATTGTACTTGAATTGGTACAAACACACCTACATATAAACTTTTATACATATCTATGTATGTATGTGTATTTGTATGTTTTTTGCAAGTACTCTGATATTCGTAATAATAGCATGTCTATTAGGGATTAAGTGTTGCTTGGTAATATGTATCTAAATACCAACCACACAAAATCGTTTATGCCCAGCGCTTTGCAAAGTGTATTAAAATGTTTATAGCCAGCTTAGAAGAGTAACTAGTTAAAGTTGTGTGTCAGAGAAGGAGATATATTTATTTATATATTTTTATACATAAGTACACTGTTAAAAATATTGGAATATTTTTTAAACTTTGATTTGGCTTGAAAGAAATTTAAAACTTTTTTTGGGTTAAATTTTGAACCTTCGAAAGTTTAAAAGTCTTTTATTCCTTTTTGGTTTAAAATTCAAACTTACAAAAGTTCAAATATTTCAAAATATTTTTTGGAATAAATTTCATACTTTTTTGGTTTAAATCTTACACTTTTTCTCATTTAAACTTTTAAGGTTTAAATTTTAAACTTTCATTGGTCGTAAAATTTGGTTTCAACAAAAAATTTAATTTTTAATTTGAAATTCCAACTTGCTTTTTCGAGAAATGAATAATATAAAAAGTTCATTTATAGTTATTAGACAATTTGAATGAATGACTGTGTGGCGTTGTTTGAATGGAGAAACAAACAAACACAAAATAATTATGGAAACAGATAAACTGAAGAAGGAAGAAAAGAAGAAGAAGAGGATAGGAAAAAGGCACAATATGGAAAAGGATTAAGGGATAGAAGATACAATAGGGAAAAGCATGAAGACTTTTGAAAGTCTCAAAATTAATTTTAATTTGGAATAAAATATAAACGTTTAAAGTTTAAAAATCTTTTAAACCTTTCATAGCTTAAATTTTAGTAATTTTTCGGTCGTGTCATATATATCGACCAAAAAAGTTTAAAATTTATACCAAAATTTATTTGAGTGTAGATCTAAAAAGGTGAAGCTAATACCATGTCTCCACATAACGTGTTTCGTTTTTTTTTTCTGTACTCGCTCTCTTGATCTTGTTTCGACCTCAAAACGAGTGCGGAAACTCGCCAATTTCTATACAAATTTCTGAGAGCGAGTGAAGATTGAAACACTTGTTTCGTTCTCAATCCTCTTGCTAAACGCGATGATATCGATGCCTTCTCTAATTTTGTATCGAAAATCTATCGAAATATCACAGAGCCCAAAACAAAAACGCAAAAATAAGCGAACATACAAACATTTAAGAAGAACAAGCAAGAGAAGTGTTAAACTGAATCACGATCAGCCACGTGGAGATGGATTATTTAGCGAGATGTTTCCCTAGATGTTTCGCTGGCGAATCAAGTTATGTGGAGACAGGCTTTTTGCCTTGTTGTTGTGTACAAGAAAAATAAAAATAAGAAATACTTAAAATAAAACGATTGAAACTTTTCGGAGTATAAGAGCCCTTTAATGCAAAAAGAGTTGATGGCTTAACCCGGAATAACCTCTAATTAAAGTACTCTTCAAATATATTTTGGAAAAAATTTCCGTCATCCCCTGTTTGTTTGGTTATAAACCGTTTTCGGCGATGCGCCATCTTCCGTATCTTTTTAAACCAAATATTGGAAGAAATTCACTAAACAAGTTTGGTTGGGTCTAAGTACGAAAATATTTCTCAGACATGGTATACTATATAGATATGTTTGCATCGTCTACACCGTTTTCGTTTTATGTTGCGTTGTTATTTTTAGAATATTTGCTGGGTATAAAATATGTGTGGCTTTATTTTCAGCAAGACGTCTTGTGTCTTGTTGCCCTTATGTATAATCTTAACTTTGTTAAATTGAATATCATAATTTGAAAGCATGCAAAATGCCTGTTCCTACAACTTTCATACATACTTGCATGTATATCTCTAGATACATATATACATATGCATTACATTTTATATTTTCATATATAAAGTGCAGTTCCAAGCAATGTGTAGATACTTATATAGGTAAATAGCGTCTTAGTAAGAAAACTGTAGTACATTGTAGCAAGATTGCATGCACAAATAAATTTGGCCACTTTGTGGTTTTGTAGCTGTTTGTTTATGCTTGTATGTATGCATGTGTGCATCCACATCTAATGTATGTATATGCACAGCATTTATTTGCAATTTGTAATCACTTAACTTCAATTTGTTTCTTAGTTTGTAAAAGTAATTATTTGATTCGCTTTAGGGCTTTTTTGATTTTATTAATACAATCGTACTTAGCTCTTGGCTATTTTTGTATCTTACAAGTTTTACGAGTTAAATGGAGACTTCAAAAATTGATAACAGTAAAGTGTGCAACAAAATGGCGACGGTAAAAATAGGCACATAAAATGCTTGTAATAGATAGGTAATAGATAGATAGATAGATAAACAGATATTACAAATCTGAAACCCACTACATCACCATTACGATCATTTGTTTCTAGTAAACTGTACGTGAAATATTCTCAAAATAGGAGGCCAAATTGATGTTCATGCTAATATTTAGTTACGACTGACCTAACTTAACCTTTGTGTTGATGGCAGTGGCTACGACCTCTCATTTTTGAAATTATATTACTTTGCAGTTGACTTTAATATATGCCTAATATGGTACTCAAATTCGCAAAAGAAATTTGGTCCAAACATTGAGTTCTGCTACTTGCAAATGAGCATCAGTTTGAGAGATTCAGTTTTATGAATTTCCGTCACCCCTTGTCAAGTTTGACTTCCGGCGGTTTCGGCGATGTGCCATATTCAGTATCTTTTTTCATTCTCAAACAGTGAGCTTACTTAAAAAAATTCAGAGTCCAACATAACTGTTAAGTTTTTTCTAAGTGTCCAAAATAACAGTTTCATGTAAACACAAAAGCATACACAGTAAAAAATGATAGTTTAATTCTAATATCATTTGGTGTTTGATGTAATCATTCTTGGAATTAAATTTGAATTTTAATGCTAAAAAGTCTTATATTTAAACTATGAGAAGTTTTAAAATTTTATTTATCCCAAAATAGTTTCAAAATAAAGCCTTGAGAAGTATTAAAATTCTCTCTAAAGAAATTTAATTATTTATGGTTTAAAAACAAATCCTGAAAAGTATAAAAAACTTTCTCTTTCTCAATGTATATTACCATCAAAGCTTTTTTAGTTTGAAATCAAAACCAAAAAAATATTAAAACAAATTTTCATAAAAAAAGTCAAAATAAATACATATGTACATAAACAAAATGTTTTGAAATCTTCCCTACGTGATCCAAGTAAGAAAATGTCCAAATCGGATGCTGATCCCAAAGCAGTAATCTATCTAACAGATGATGCTGATACCATGGTGGAAAAGTTAAAAAAAGCGGTAACAGACTTTTGCTCTGATGTTCATTACAATCCGGAAACACGTCAAGGTGTAAGCAATATAAAAGCAATACATTAGCTACTCACGGGCAAAAGGGTCCAACAGATTTGTGAGAATGCCAAAGATATCGATACTGGCAAATATAAAATACTTGTCGCAGAGGAGATAGTCGAACATTTACATCCCATACGCAATAAAATCCAACAACAGCTATTGCGACGTAATAAGTTAGTTTATTTGCTTGAGATGGGCGCAGAGAAGGCGCGTGAAACGGCTGCGTCAACGATGGCGGAAGTTAGGCAAAAAGTTGGTTTGGGTGCACATACGCATATGCCATTGATGCAGCAGGCGTGTAAGGCGGAGGAGCAGGACCAAGGTGCTATGAAAGCTTTGGCGTCAGTGACAGCTAAATAGCCAAAGACTGAGTTGAAAAAGATGGTGGGTGATATTGAAGTGCCAGTGGTGCCCAAACAGTTGCTGAGCGTCGAAAAAAAAAAACAAATACAAGTGTAAATTCAAACAAATGTACATATGGAACAACCATTGAAATTGGATGTTAAGCCTGTGGTGGCAGCAACAACGGTGGCCAATAATAAGACCGAAACAACAAAAACGATAAATGAAACGGCATTCAGTTCAGAGACGCCAGCTAAGACGGATGCTTCGACGACGAAACCGACGATGACACCAACAATGCCTGGGCCCGACAAAGAGACAACAATAGATGATAAACAACAAAAAAAGTTTAAGATTTAGATAAAGGCTTTTTGTATAAGCCAAATTATTTATTGACTAAGAATCTGCTTTACTCCCATTTTATTTGTATATATGTATGAGTGCGTGTATGGCTAGTGTTTATTAAAAGTTTTAGAATTTAAAATATATATGAGCTATTATAAATCCAAAAAAAGTATAAAATTTATTCCAATTTGCGGATAGATCTTATACCATTTCAGCTATTTTTATTACCAAACATATTATAAAAATAATCAAAATTTGGTTTTGATTTAATTCCATAAAAGTATAGAATTTATTCCAATTTTTGTATTGAT
The DNA here is from genome assembly GCA_960531455.1 of Urophora cardui. Classification (NCBI taxonomy): domain Eukaryota; kingdom Metazoa; phylum Arthropoda; class Insecta; order Diptera; family Tephritidae; genus Urophora; species Urophora cardui. The sequence continues at coordinate 52,268,482 of OY482673.1, forward strand.
CTTATACCATTTCAACTACTTTTAATACCAGAATTATTCTAAAAATAATCAAAATTTGGTTTTGATTTAATTCTAAGAAAGTATTAATTTGACACCAAGAATAATTTCTGTCTCTCAATATTCTCTTCTTTTTTTTAAACCAGAATGGTTTTAATTTAATGCTTTTTGGCATTGTTATATATAAATACCAAAATGGTATTAAAATTAAACTAAAATTTTTACTGTGTAACTGTTGAGCAACGCCGATAAGAGTTATTGTTTACAGACCAGCTGTTTCCATCAGTGGGAAACCTTTATTTTCAATTTTTTTCCATCACTGTTGGACAGTGACGGTTATCGTTGAGCAGCGAAAAATTTCTGTCGCGAAAGGACGGATATTCCGGACAGAGAAAAAATCAAAGTCCTTTGTGCATGTAAGTGTCGTACGCACGTAGATGTGCCACTCCGTTGAGGATGAACATATGAAATACATATGTACATATGTATGCATGTAGGTATGTAATTTTACTAAATGGTACGCCGGTATGCCTGCGATCTAGTGGAATGGAATCAGGTAATGCAATTTTTCATGTTTATTATACATTATTGAATCTTTCGTTTAACATTTTTTTTGCATATATGCATATATGTATATACATATGTACATATGTAACGACCTCTTTTTATACATATGTATGTAGATTAGGTAGTCGCCTTTTATTAAATTTTAAGTGAGACGCGGTAAAATCATAATACCAAAATAATAAATTCGTTATTTTTAATAAAGCCGAACTCTAAGTAAAACAATAATAATATAAAATAGTTATGTACACAGGTATGCACCTACGTACTACTAAGCTTAACTATAATATCTGTGGACATTTGAAAGAACAACCTAAGTCCACCTAAGTGCATTTTCAGATTTTTTTATCATAAAGATACATTTTAAAATACGCTTCTTTCTGTCTAATCGGTGTTATGATATCATTTCGGGTTCACGAGATATGATGAATCGAAAATCATCTTAAGTCCATATTTTTCACATATGCATTTGCAAAAGCCACTTAACTTAAGATAAGATAGAAGTGATAAGAAAAATTGCAAGAATTCCTCTTGAAAAAAGAACTTAATTTCATTTAGGTGATATATTTTTTTTCAATATGCTTTTGAAAAACCAACCTAATTACCAACCTAAGTGGATTTTCTATCGTATTTCAGTTTGCCAAATGAACTTAATTCCAATTAGGAGGCTAAAATTCTATACAATTTTGATGAAAATCAATTTGAACAAGTAAGGAAGCCTAAGTTCGAGTGGAATCGAACATTAGATACTCAGCTGTATGTTTTCATTGTTTGTTTGCGTTTGATGGATTTTATATAAAGCAAGTGCTGCATAAAGTGGGCGTAGCCACGCCCATTTTCAAAATTTTTTCAGTCATCCAACTAAGCATATGAATATTATTCTTTGTGCAAAATTTCATTCCTTTATGACTTCCAGTTACAAAGATGTCACGTTACAAATTTCCAAAGCGTGTTCCAGAAATATCCTTGCTAAAACGTAGGCGTGGTCATAAACCGATTTCAGTAAATTTTTGCGTGTCTATTAATACAAGTTATAAAAGTGTATAAACCAAGTTTCATCATAATATCTCAATTATTTGTCGAGTTATGGGCTCCGAAATCTCGTAGATTCCTTTGTCTAAAAGGAGGCGGTGCCACGCCCATTTTCCAAAATTTTTCTATTTTTTATTTCCGGTCTATTGTAGAAATCATACCGCAAAATTTCAATGAATTATCTTTACATTTGACAAAGATATCGCTTAAAATGTTTTTATTAGGTCACTTTATAATACCCATATATAGAAAGTGGGCGTGGCCGTCAACCGGTTTCTCTAAAATTTTGAACATGTATTACTACAAGTAATAAAAGTGTACACACCAAGTTTCGTCATTATATATAAATTATTTGTCGAGTTATAGGCTAAGAAATCTCGTATATTCCTGCCTCTAAAAAGAGGCGGTGCCACGCCCATTTTCCTAAATTTTTACGGTTTTTGTCTTATGTTCGTAGTTAGACTCCTGCTATAAAATTTCAATGATATATCTTTATATTTGACAGAGATATCGCTTAAAATGTTTTTATTAGGTCACTTTATAATACCCATATATAAAAGTGGGCGTGGTCGTCAACCGATTTAGGAAATTTTTCGTCCAAACGCGCGTACCGAATTTCATCGATATATCTTTAACGGTTTCTGAGTTATGACTCATAAAACTTTCAATGTTTGCCCCTTAATAAGTGGGCGTGGCACCGCCCATTTTCCAAAATTTTTGTGTTTTTTGTTTTATGTCCATAGTTGTACTCATGCGACAAAATTTCAATGATATATCTTTATATTTGACAGAGATATGGCTTAAAATGTTTTTATTAGGTCACTTTATAATATACATATATAAAAGTGGGCGTGGCCGTCAACCGATTTTAACTATTTTCCGTCCAAACGTTTGCCTAAGTAAGTATATCACGCGTACCAAATTTGATCGATATATCTTTAATGGTTTCTGAGTTATGACATATAAAACTTTCAAGGTTTGACCCTTAATAAGTGGGCGTGGCACCGCCCATTTTCCAAAATTTCATAAAATTTCTTCCTAGGGGCTGAGCTCAACACGTGGGTAAAATTTCATCGCTCCAGCTATATTAGTGACTGAGATACCAAATTTCCGATTTTTTCTATATAGTAAAAGTGGGCGTGGTCATGGTCCGATTTCGCCCATTTTCCATACCAACTGTCCCAGTCTCGATACCAACTTGCATTTCAAATTTCATCGAAATATCTCAATTTTTGCACGAGTTAGAGTGTTTACAGACGGACGGACAGACGGACGGACGGACGGACATGGCTCAATCGATTTCTCTTTTCACCCTGATCATTTTGATATATATAAGTCTATATCTATCTCGATTATTTCATTCTGTTACAATCCACCGTTATGTGATTAAAACTATAATACTCTGTGTACTAGTACAGCTGAGTATAATAAGTGTTAACTGTTAAAGTTGGTCTCTGAAAAAATTTAAATGTTGATTACAAACATGTCAATATAACATTCATTAAGTAAATTTTGTTTCTGAGGATACATTAAAAAAGTAACAAGAAAAATTATTTATGAACCACTTCCAGTTGCGAACTTTTTACGAAGCGGTAAGAAAAACTAATTAGATCTTTGTATGTTGTGCATTGGTTTGCTTATTTATGCAAAAACACGTAGGATGGCGCTCATCCACACACGTTTAAACCGCTAATATCACCGGTAAGCTAACTCACAGCTTCCTGGCAATGTCGCTGACCTTAACTGCATAATATTTTTTCTATAAATATTTACGCTTTCTTAATGCAAAGTCAAGAACACACCGTGTTAGCATAGCCAAGGAACGACGAAACTTAGCCACTTAGCCGTTGGTGGCATAACTTATTGCGAGCTTGGGAGTTCCTGATACTTTTTTAGTTTTTATATTATTACAGCATACATACATACATATCATATTAGCATAATGAGTTGTTGTTATTTTTTCACTTACCAGAGCGGATCCGTTAGCACATTTTTGCCGCTAAAACTGTATATTCGCGGCGCTTGTGAGAAGAAGCCACCCTGGCCATTAAAGATGCCCTTCCATGAATTGAAGAGCACATCACCTCTGGTATTCACCACCGGTAGATCACGATCAGCTGCACGTACTATGGAATCAAGATTTTGCACTCTGTAAAAGTGGACAAAACAAAGCAAGTAATTAAATTTGATGAACTTTGTATTTGTTGTTTTGTTGATGCGAAAAAACTTATGTATATGGGAAATTTTGTATTGAGAGAAATTAGTATAAGCTCTATATAAACGTATCTTCGAGAATATACTGGGATTTGAAAATCATAACGAAAGAAAAATTAGATCAAATAATGTTTTGGTTTTGCTGGATAATCAACTTTTATGTTTCAACGAGGAATGAGACTTGGAAAAGGTATTCTAATCGTTTTCGAGTTTTCAACCAAACCTAATATTTATTAAGAAAATTCGACTTTCCTTTCAAGTATCTTAAAGCTTTCTTTATTTAATCAATTCAGCCTGTAAAATATAGTGAGATAGTACCATTTCTAGATGGATTTTAGAAAACGTCAACTGGATTTTAGAAAGTGAAAATTGGATTTTAGAAAAGTAGATTAGAAATACATTGAAATTTTCCAAAATCCATTTGACTCTTTCTAAAATCCAGTTGATGCTTTCTACATACTTGAAATGGTGTAGTCGTCGCTGTAGAACTCAACTATTTCATAATGCTTTGGACAGACACTCGCTGGTTTCTGAATGAATCAAAGCCTATTTAAACATGATGTATTGTGGAACGATTTTCCGTCATCCCTTGTCAAGTTTGGTTTGGAGACAAACCGGTTTCGGCTAATATGCGCCATCTTCAGTGTCTTCTTTCGTTCTGAGTTATTTTGTGTAAGTTCGATAGTATTTATAGTAACTAACTTCCATCGTTTTGTTCAGGTACTTCGTGTTCATGTGATGTGTTCGTGCATTCGTGCGTGTGCGTGTGTTAGTTGCCTTATGGAAACGTTAGACACTATAAAGGAGGAGATCAAAAAGGCCATGGAACACAAATACAAAAAACTCAACAAAAAACTGGAGGACCTTGACACAAAACAAAACAACAACAAAAAAGGCTCACAACAGAACAAAACATCATTCCATCCAAGATTTGTTAACTTGACAAATCTTTCAATCAACGCCAAAGAAACAGAGCTACTACAAAAAGGTTTGAAGTACAATATCGAAAGCTACGATAGAAAAAAAGACGTAGAGAACACTATTGCAGACACGGAGATGGCCATATCACTAGTACCAAACGAAGAACAGGAGCACGCAAGGCATCTATGCAGACGCATAATCGAAAAGAGTATAAAAGCTGCTGGAAATGAAATGGCGACGGACGACAATAAAACGGCAAAAGTATTAAGGAAGAAACTAATCGATAATAAGGTGATAGCAACAAAAGCAGACAAAGGAAATACAACGGTGCTAATGGACGAAGAGGAATACACCGCGAAAACGGGTCAACTCATCAAAGAAATGGGCTGTCGAGTGATAAGGAAAGACCCAACGGAAGAATACCAAATGGCAATAAAGCGTGCAATAAAACAAGCGAAGAATATAATAGACAACAAGATGACCTACACTCTCACGGCAATGAATCCATCGGCCCCGTCACTGATCGCACTACCTAAAATCCACAAAGCAGGAACACCTATGCGACCAATAGTAAACCATAAGTCGGCACCAGGATATAGACTATCAAAACATCTAAACAAGCTACTAACCGAGAAACTAGACCTATCCAATAAATACACAGTCAAAAACACGACGGAACTAGTCAACAAACTGAACAACCTGAACGTACCCAAGGACTCAAAACTGGTATCATTTGACGTGAAGGATCTATACCCTTCGATACCAACGACAGAAACACTAAAAACTTTAACTAAAATACTGACAGAGAAAACGAACAAAGACATTGCTACAGAGATAGTAAATACGCTGAGAGTAACCCTGGACCAGAATTATTTTAAATTTGACAATAAAATATACAGACAAACTCACGGACTAGGCATGGGTAGCCCCACATCAGCTATCCTTATGGAAGTATTTATGCAACATTTGGAAGAAATTTATATGGAAGAACTGACGGCAAATTTGGGAGTCAATTTTTATGCCAGGTATGTAGATGACATCATCTGCCTAATATCGGGAAATAAAGAAGAACAAATTTTGGAGCACCTCAACAGCCAACACAAAAATATAAAATTCACTATGGATACAGAGAAAAATGGAAAAATCAACTACCTGGACCTAACAATTAAAATAAACAAAGAGACTAACAAATTTACTTACGAAATATACAGAAAACCCACAGCAACAGATACAATAATACACAATAAATCTAACCATCCTCAACAGCACAAGAACGCCGCTTTCAGACATTTATTAACACGACTTGAACAAACCCCGTTAGGAAAAGAAGCTTACAACAAGGAACTGAGCACAATATACACAATCGCAGAGAACAACGGATATCAAAAAAGTTTAGTGAAGAAAATACAAAAAAACATAAATTCAAGAAAGTCAGAAACCAAAGAAAAAGAAGAGAAGAAATGGGCAGTCCTATCATATACCGGAGCAACATCTTACAAGTTGGCTAAAGTTTTCCAAAAATATAACATTAATGCAGCATTTAAAACGAGGAACAATATGGGAAAACTTCTACGAAACAACATTAACAAGGAAGACCTCTTTGACAAACAAGGCGTATACAAATTGACTTGCGAATGCCAAAACAGTTATATAGGACAAACAGGACGCCAAATCAAGACGAGATATCGAGAACACATAAGGGATTACAATAAGAAAATAAGAAAATCATCAACGACAGTGGAATCAAATTTCGCCAACCACATGGCAGAAAACAAGTGTACACCCATGAAAATAGGAAAAACAGCTAAAGTTCTCCACATACAGCATAAAGGAAGACGACTTAACATATTAGAAAATATGGAGATATACAAACAAAAAACATTCGTAGGTAAAATAATAAATGAACAAATAAACACCGCATCGGATACATTATTTGAACCGCTTAAGCTACTATACCCGAAAGAGGACAAAAGACCTAAAACCGACATAAACAAAACAACACACAAACGGACAATAACGGACTTTTACCTACTTGGTTAATGAGGGTACAATAATGAAAATATGACAAAAAATAGATCTGCATACCTAAACACACAACACAGACTCACACACACACACGCACGAATGCACGAACACATCACATGAACACGAAGTACCTGAACAAAACGATGGAAGTTAGTTACTATAAATACTATCGAACTTACACAAAATAACTCAGAACGAAAGAAGACACTGAAGATGGCGCATATTAGCCGAAACCGGTTTGTCTCCAAACCAAACTTGACAAGGGATGACGGAAAATCGTTCCACAATACATCATATTCCTACCCTGTCGGAAAAACAAGCAACCAAAAAGTTACCTATTTAAACACTTACTCCACACCCTACACAGTAAAAAATGATAGTTTATTTCTAATATCATTTGGTACTTAACTTAATCATTATTGGAATTAAATTTGAATTTTAATGCCAAAAAGTCTTATTTTTAAACTATGAGAAGTTTTACAATTTTATTTCTTCCAAAATAGTTTCAAAATAAAGTATTGAAAAGTATTAAATTTCTCTCTAAAGAAGTTTAATCATTTATGGTTTAATAAAAAATCCTGAAAATTATAAAAAACTTTCTCTTTCTCAATTATATTACCATCAAAGTATTTTTGGTTTAAAATCAAAACCAAAAAAAATATTAAGAAAAAATTAACAGAAAAAAAAATCAAAATAAATCAAACAAAATGTTTCTAAAAGTGCAATCCGGAGGAGTAAATAAATCTACAAAAATAAATGGTCAGAATCGAATAATTGTATCAAGTAAGTAATGCAGGAGATTAATTAAATATCAAGAGAGTACATTTTGCTTTATTTTTTCAGTGTTGAGGCAATTGAGGGTCTCTCTTTCAGTATCACTGCGACGGTGCCGAAATTTCCCTGGACATCTCCAAAATATTGGTGTAAAAGTTGACAATATGTACATATATATATCGAGCCCTAACCGCCATAAAAGTGTATCCAACAAAATTATCGATTTCAGCTTTTTTATGGAAATCAACAATTTATTATAGTTATAGTTGATGCGTGTCAACTCCCAAAATTTCATAGCTGTGAAATGTGCAGTTTCGAAGTTAGAGACTAAATAAGTTTCAAGGCTGCATACAAACTGTATGCAAAACAAATTAAAAAAACTCTGTCTTTTAAAATTTACTTTTTGTTGGATACACTTTTATGGTGTTTGTGTTTGCTACTACTGTTTTGGATTTTTATATAAATAAACAATGTTAACGTTATTCAATTTCTCATTAATCTTTGGAATAATGGGTTATATGCGGTATATCCACTGGAAATTTTATGAGGGTTCATTTTTAAATCCAAAAGAGTATACAATTTATTCCAATTTTCGGATAGATCTTATACCATTTAAACTATTTTTATTACCAAAAATATTATAAAAATAATCAAAATTTGGTTTTGATTTAATTCCAAGAAAGTATTAATTTGACACCAAGAATAATTTCTGTCTCTCAATATTCTCTTTTTTTTTTTTAAACCAGAATGGTTTTAATTTTATGCTTTTTAGCATTGTTATATATAAATACCAAAATGGAACTAAATTAAACTAAAATTTTTACTGTGTACGGATCATTCATGCATTTCAAGACAAATCTAATTAAATTAACCTTAGTTTGTTTTGAAACGGCATTGTTATATATAAATACCAAAATGGAATTAAAATTAAACTAAAATTTTTACTGTGAACGGATCATTCATTCATTTCAAGACAAATCTAATTACATTAACCTTAGTTTGTTTTGAAACGGCGAACACTGAAATTATTTGTTTTTTTATCAATATCGCTTTCAAATAACCCTTTTATCCGAAATGGCTACAAAAAAAAAAAAACAAAACAACAACAAAAATATCAAAACCATGATTTTTCTTCACGGCAAAAACACATGCCGGTGGCTCGTTGCACGCTTTGCTTGTTGTATTGTGGCTTTTGCCTTCGCACGCTTATATCCAGCTTTAATATGCTGCATACCCACTCACTCTTCCTTTGTTTTTCATTCATTATTATAATCGCACACATCTGCCGGCGACAGAAGCCAAGCCAAAGCAGAAAACTGTTTGCGCAACGGAAATGACAAGCCGACAACAGAAAACAAATGTGCGTGGGTGCGTGAGAAGAGGAAGAAAAAAACACAGAGGAAGAAAAAGGCAGAGTAAAGCGAAACAAGTTGAAGTTGAAGATAATATAAAGATGGAGGATTCTTCACAGGAGGCAAAAGACGTGTCTTCGTCGATGTAACAATAAAAGAGAGCAGAAAAAATTTAGCAAAAACGGAACAACCGTGAACTGAAGCATAATTTCAGTTGCTTATGCACAATTATTTTAATTTGATGAAACGTTGCTTTTGTTTTCGCGTGCCACACACACACACACACACACACACACACACACCAATGATATGCCACTTTTTGTATTGCCATTTCATGGCGGTGTCACCACCTCCGTTTTCACCGTTATCACCGCGAACGCTGCTTTTTCTTTTGTATTGCTTTCATTTATTTATTCTTTGTCATACGCATGTTGTTGTGGTGTAACTGTTACTTATGTATGTATGTACATACGTGCCTCATGCCATTTTCGGCAGGTGGAATGTTTGTATTTTGTGGCATATTAATTTTTGTTATTATAACCAATAGCACTGGTGTCCTAAATATACACAACTCTCTGTTTCGAAGGTTTAGGTCATTCATTTGGGCTTCTGAGTAATTTTCTGCCTCGGCGGTAAACGATTACTGGTGGCATGCATCAATCAGAAATATATTTCTTTTCTGACAGTTAAAACTCAATGCAGGGTATATATCATAATTATACACATTCATCACCATAAAAATACCCCAAAAATACAACTTCTGTCCCCCTTGTCTATTGCCTTGTAACGAAGCTTTCTTGTTGCCCCGTTGCTTCTTTAATAGTTGCTGGGGTATACTCGCCGTGTCCAGGGTTCGGTTACAATAAATTTGTAAATTTGGGACGCCGTGCAAATTGTCTTCATGTAATTTTATTCACTCCTTAAATCATTAAATATGTACAATAAATTAACCACATTCTCTTTTCTATAACTTCAATTCATTTCTTATATTTTCTATTTTATTAGGGTATGAGTTAACGGGTCGGTCGTGTTCCGTTAGGCGGATCCCGTTAGTAGGTGCGTGTGTTGGTGTAACCCTGACGCTGGCGTAGCTGTCCAACGATGACGTTAACGGGCCGGTCGGGTTCCGTTAGGTGGATGCGTGTGTTGGCGTAACTCTGACGGTGACGTTGCTCTGTCGCACCGGCGTAGGTGTCTCTGCGCTTTGGCACTCGGGCGCTAGCGTCGCGGCTTCGTGGTATATTCGCGGCGCGGTTTACGTCGGCACGTACGGGCGTGCGTCGCCTGTCTATAGTCGCGGGGGGACCTTTGCGCGTGATCTAAAGCGGTGTTTGGAGGTAGAACCGTCACGCCCACAAACTTTAAACCACGACTCGCTCTGTGAAACTATTCTTGATTGCACTGGTAGAACCGATCTACAATCAAGAAGCGCTTCACTAGTAGCTCCGGTCGCAACCACGGCTCCGTGCTGACTGACTGCCGTAGCGCTGTGTCGCTCTATTTATAGCTATTGTGTCCGCTGTCGCTAGCTCGGATGGTTGCGTTGACTTGTTGTGTTTGATCGTTGTGTTGCCGCGACGTGTTGTGTTCGCTCTTTGTGTTGTTGAGACTTGTTGTGTTTGATCGTCGTGTTGCTGTGTTGCCGTGTTAGTGTCGTGGGCGGCTGTGTTGCTTTTCCATGGGGTTTGTTTTGTGTGGGCCAAATTGTTGTTGTTTAATTTGGTCCTCACAGCCTTTATAAATAGACTTTTGCTCTTTTCATTACAACCAGTCAAGCAGCATTTTGTCCGGCAACCAACTTCCTCCAGCTTTACAGTTTTGTGGTTGTTTGGTGAAAATTGTTTCGCTATAATTTAAAACTTGACATGCCATTGCTTTTGTCAGTCATATTACCATTTAAACCGAGCAAAGCTGAGTTTCCTCATTTACTTTGCATCATCTGCCTATTTCATTCTCAATGTGTCTTGTGTTGCAGACTAAAACTTTTATTAAACCGCATTTCGTTCGTTGGAAAATGCGGCGGCAGAAGTTTTCATCAGCATCTCGTTCGTTTTGTTTTTCATGTTTTCATATACGCAGTTGTATGTACGTATGTATATTTTTAAGATTTACGTTGCCATGTCACTTATAAACATACATATTTAATCCGACTTGTATGAGCGACCTCGACCTACGCCGTGTTCGCTGGAAATGCGCAGGCAGATAATCTTATGCTGATTGCCGTCACAGCAAGTGGGCCAACTTGTCTTTTTAACTGTTCACTGCGTTGTTTTTTGGGATTTAACTTGTAATTGCCTAAGCGTATTGCTTTCAATTTGAAGGATTTTCTGTTTCTGCTGATTGTGTGAAGGTAAGTATACCTAGCGCATAAATCATGTCTGATTTAAATTAAAAAGGCTAATAAATAAATAGGTGGAATACAAAAATTGAAGATAGAAATATTTTCGATGAGACCGCCTAGTAAAAAAGTCTGTTGAAGAGATGTGGTGATCTGCGCAATGTATCCATAACTTCTACCAAAAAATTTTCTTAAATAAAACTGGCCAATAGCTCATACAACTCGTTGTCTGCTCTTATTAGACAATGAATACGCGATCGCAAATATCTTGGAAGATAATTTTATCAACAAAAAGAAACGGATTATGATTAACTTTACTTATTTTAATAACTACTTTATTATTGAGCTCTCAAGACCATTTTTTTTTTTATTTTTTTTTTTTTTTTTTAAGGAAAAATTGGTATGAAAGATTAATACTTGTTTGGTAGAAGTTATAGATCCATTTCGGAGACCACCACATCTCTTCATCAGACTTCTTTTAACATTTTTTTATTCATTGGCGTCCGCCGAGATCGAACCTTATTACTTATTTTATTTGACCTTCAAGACTGGCTTTCGAAGCAGCGTGCGGCCCATGGAATTTTAGAATGACTCCCACATTAGAATTTTGCCATGAGACTGAAGTTATTTGGGGCTGAGCTTGATAACAATGGCTTACTATGAGCAAGCATTTTGAAGAATGTCGTAATATATTGTGAAAGTGGAACGATTTTCCGCCATCCCTTGACAAGCCAAACCCAATCCAATTCCCTCCAAAAAAGCAACTCGCCTTCCCTCTCCCATCAAAGCTTAAACAGACACAAATGGGTTTCCGCTCATATGCACCAGCATCAGTGTCTTTTTTCGTTCTGCGTTATAGTAAGTTCGATAGTAATTATTAGGGCAACAGAAAATATGCCCTAAAAAACTCGTTTTTAGCGCTAAAAATATGTCCTTAAAAACTTGGTTTAAGCACTGAAAATATGCCCTTAAAATTTTGTTTATATCTATTATATAAAAATGAATTTGTGTGTGTGTCCTTTATGGACTCCCAAAGTAATCTTTATCTTTATGAAATTTTCACAGTGGATTCATATGGTATTAGCGCACATAATAGGGAACTTCCCGGAATATAGGCCCAAATGTGGACCCAGAGTGACCCAGCAAGTGTTTGAGCAATATGAGTATCAAATGAAAGGTGCTGAGCAGGCCTTCAACATAAAGTTATTTTCATTGCGACGCCTAGGCCGGGTCCCCAAATATGGGTCAAAACGTGGACCAAGATGACCCTCGAATGTTTCTAAACGATATTGGTATCAAATGAAAGGCGTCGAGCAGGGCTTCAACATACTGGTATTTTCATTTTTATTTTTTAAGTCGGTTTCCCAGAGATGGTTCAAGTAGTGAGCCCGGATGGTGATGGATGGTCCCGGTAAAAGTAAAGGTAAAGGTAAAGATAAAGGTAAAGGTAAAGGTAAAGGTAAAGGTAAAGGTAAAGGTAAAGGTAAAGGTAAAGGTAAAGGTAAAGGTAAAGGTAAAGGTAAAGGTAAAGGTAAAGGTAAAGGTAAAGGTAAAGGTAAAGGTAAAGGCAGTGGCGGATCCACGGGGGGGGCGGGGTTTTGGGGGTTCAAACCCCCCCTTGTGGTTTATCATAGATCCCAAATTAATGCCTTTATAGATTCTGCGCCCAAATTTCCCAAACTGATCAAGGAAAACTCTATCATTCCAAAAGCAATGGTTGGACCACATAACATCCAAAATATGTACCTAAATGCGAAAAAAGTTCATGTAGGTACCTTTGGACGCACGTGCATAAAATCAAATTTGTCAAATGCTATTCGCAAATTGCCAAATCGCAAATTTATTTTCTTTTCTTTCTTATCCCTATTTTTATCGGGATTGTACAGAATTAATTGGAGAAATTGCCTTTTTCAGAGGCATTTCGCAATTCTTGTTTAAATTAATATTTTAAAAATTTGAGTATATAAACACAAGAACTCCAATAAAGTATAAAAATTCTATTAAAAATATAAATATAACCAAAAAGTACTACATACATATATTCTTATTTATTTTGGCTTTAAATGCAAGGGTAAGTGAAATTGATGATCAATTTGCCACCAATACCATACGATACTCATTCGCACGTACCAATGCAAAAATATACATACAAACGTTATACATGTTATTTAGAACTTCAATTGAAATCTCCTGCACTTTATGTGATGACATACATATTAGGTCCGTTTATTATTAGCTAGTTATGAATAGTTAGCCAAGTTTCGGCTGGAAAATCATTTCTTGAGTCAAAAAAATAGCAGAAGAGAGCCATAGACAGCTCCAAATTTCAGCTAGTAAAATTTTCCCTAGCTGAAATTATTTGCTGCCAAAGTAAGAAACAGCTGTTGAAAAAATAAACAAACGAATACTTTTGATTTTTATTACTTTTGAAATTTTCTGAATTTTTGAAATAGAAATAAAGAAAATTAAATGTTTTTTTTAGAGAAAATAACCATTAACAGTCAAAAAAGGCATTCAAATTACTAATCGCTAATTTTTACTATTATTCCGTTTCTTGATTTTCTGTTCGTTTCGCTCTTTATGAGCGCAATTCTTTCCGTTTTGCTCACTTCACAGCTAGTTTCTAGTTTAATAAGAAACAAACCTATTGTTAATTTGGAGGATTTTGAGCTTGGTGTTTTTAAGGTGCGGGAAATGGCGCAACTAGTATATAGAATAATAATAGTAGGTGGTATTAGTCCATATTTTCACCAGCGCACATAGGTAGATTTTCAAGTTTTATGCGGCCAAAAATATTTTATTGTCTACATCTATTCCAAATTGCTTGTTTAATGCAAAATTTTAATAATTTGTGTTAAAAGTCGATTTTATTGAAAAATATATACAGTGACTCAAAAAAAAAATCATACGCCAAAGTTTTTAAATTTATTTCAAAGAGTTCTGTCGAAAATTTTACTTTCTTATTTTAGTTTAAAAATATAGAAAATTTTTCAATAAAAATCGTTTTAAGCAGGATTTCTGAGCTTATGGGAAAAATCTGAAAAATCGTAGAAATTTCTGAAAGTGGATTAAAAATTTCAATGCAAGGCCATAATTTATAAAAGAGTTTGAGGAGACAGTGTACTGTTATGTAGCCAACAAATTTTAGTGTAAAAAGTGAAATTCTCAATGCTGTGAAAAATTCCGTCAATTTTAGAAGTTTTTTTCTGTAGGGTGTAGGGTGAGACCGTTCCAATTAAAATTTCCGAAAAGCCAATGAAAATTTTCAAAAAGTTGAATGTTGCATATTGCTATATTAAAATTGAATGAGCTGCAAAATTGCATACTCAAAACTCTTCTAAAAAATGTAGCTTTAGGATTCTTAGCCCCTTTTTATGATAAGTATTTCCTTGACTTTGAAAAATTGGAAATACTAAAAATACGAAATCAGGTAATTTTCCAAATAGGCCAATTTTCAATCCATTGTTGACAATTTCTGGCTTTGCATTTTTCCGTAGAGAAATTGACGGGTAATCGATCGGAGGCGATAATATAACTAAAATGCTTTTGAATTAAAAAATTAACAATATTTTTTCAAGAAAGGCCAATATGCTTAAAAGCTTCAAAATGGTGGGTCTTTTATTATGCTAGGTTGACGATTTCTTCAATAAATAATGATATTTACCTGAAGCACTCGAATCCATGATGTTTACTTTGATAACTGTCTTAAAACTGAAAATATTGACGTTTAAAAATGGGTTACTTAAAATACGTAAAAAATAAAAATCGAAAAAGTGGGAGAATAATAAGTTTCGACTAGCGGCAGGGACACCCCCGGTCTATTATAAACGTAGAGCGATTTTGGATTTTGTATTTGCACCAATTAAAAAATTTTCACTTTTGGCCGCATAAATTCGTAAAATCTACCTATGTGCAGCGTCTGCCCTTAAAAACATCTTCCAAAAAAAGAAATTTTCAAAACCCCCCCTTGCCGAAATCCTGGATCCGCGCCTGGGTAAAGGTAAAGGTAAAGGTAAAGGTAAAGGTAAAGGTAAAGGTAAAGGTAAAGGTAAAGGTAAAGGTAAAGGTAAAGGTAAAGGTAAAGGTAAAGGTAAAGGTAAAGGTAAAGGTAAAGGTAAAGGTAAAGGTAAAGGTAAAGGTAAAGGTAAAGGTAAAGGTAAAGGTAAAGGTAAAGGTAAAGGTAAAGGTAAAGGTAAAGGTAAAGGTAAAGGTAAAGGTAAAGGTAAAGGTAAAGGTAAAGGTAAAGGTAAAGGTAAAGGTAAAGGTAAAGGTAAAGGTAAAGGTAAAGGTAAAGGTAAAGGTAAAGGTAAAGGTAAAGGTAAAGGTAAAGGTAAAGGTAGAGGTAAAGGTAAAGGTAAAGGTAAAGGTAAAGGTAAAGGTAAAGGTAAAGGTAAAGGTAAAAGTAAAGGTAAAGGTAAAGGTAAAGGTAAAGGTAAAGGTAAAGGTAAAGGTAAAGGTAAAGGTAAAGGTAAAGGTAAAGGTAAAGGTAAAGGTAAAGGTAAAGGTAAAGGTAAAGGTAAAGGTAAAGGTAAAGGTAAAGGTAAAGGTAAAGGTAAAGGTAAAGGTAAAGGTAAAGGTAAAGGTAAAGGTAAAGGTAAAGGTAAAGGTAAAGGTAAAGACCCATCATAACAGAAAACTTTTGTTCTTCGCTGCGAAGCGGGACGCGTATTTGCTAGTACTTAATAAAAAGATATACGGCATGGTAGGTTGTGTGCCCACCTTTCATGTAAGAGGTTCCAGGTTCAAACCCTGGCTCGAACAAATATCAAAAATTAGTTTTAAATAAAATTAGAACACTTTGTAACAAAAAATTATGTTTATTAAAGGTACATTTTATAGGTTCAAAAGACGAAATAAAAAAATTCACATTTGCGAAACACATTTTCGTTACCAAAAGAAAACAAGTATTTGTATTTACGAAAATATATACATACATACATATATTTATCTGCATGAATTTAAAATTTTATGTGTGGATGGCAATCAAAATTCCAGTGCAAAACTTGAATACTTATTTATTCAAATTGCTGTCAACTTCAAAATTTTGCGATAAATTTTCAAATAGAAAACTATGTCGATTGGCGCGGTAAGTTTTTAAGCGTAGAAAAAGATCTTTCCACGTCAACTGAAGTTATCGGGGCGTATTTAAAAGTAAGAATTTCAGTCACTATGTAGCGTGTAGTGCTACACGTTCAATATGAATATTGCGATATTTTTCTCGCTCTGAGGTACAAGATATTTTACTTCCGTCCTTTTCGCACTTTCACTTTCAATTCGCTTATTGCCAATATTGCGATCCGAATCGCGGATTTCAAAATTTCTAAACATTCTGCGATCGAGAATCGCGATCCATCAATACTCGATGCTACACTGTCAATATGAATCGCGATCCACAGATTTCATCAATATATGTTGACCGTCTGACGTATGCCTATGTACATATGTAGATACACAGCTGATTCGTGTAACACATTTGAATGAAGCATTGCGAAAATTATTAAATTCGCCTTGAGATTGTCGAAAAAGAGGAATGGCAAATAGTATGCGCATATACAAAACAAAGTTGCCAGAGTAAAAAATGTAAATAAAAACAATTTTACGAGTGAGATGGAAAAATATGACGAAATACTATGCTAAAATATGAATTTAAAGCAAAATATGCCAAAAATATGCAAATAAGTCAAAATATGCAAAAATAAGCCTTTTGACCTAAATATGCGAAAATATGCCCTAACAAGTTAGGCTTATTCTCTTCGTCTTGAGCTAAAACGCCTATATATATTTATCATATGTAAATAGGACTGCAACAGAAAAATATGCATTTGCATATCTTCTGTTGCCCTAGTAATTATAGTAACTAATTTCCATTATTTGGTCAGGTAATTTGTATTCGTGTGATGTGTTCGTGCATTCGTGCGTTCGTCCGGCGTGTGTGTGTGTGTGTGTGACTGTGCTGTGCGTTTATGTATCTTTATATATATTATCTACGCTAAGCGATTTTTTGTACGCACCATAACTTTTACACCTTTATAACGATTTTTGAAAACGGAGTGTCACATGAAAGGGCTTGACCTGCAGGAAGGTTTAATATATCTGAAAAGGGTTGCCACCTCTTTAAAAATTTAATTCTCCTGTATATTTTGATTGACTTTTAAATTTCAGGTACCATACGAAAGGGCTTGAGCTGAAAATGAGTAATTTATTAAAATTTTTACACAAAGGGTTGCCAGTGGCAACTTGCCACCTGTTCAAAAATTAAATTTTACGCTATAGTTTGTTTGATTTTTAAATTTGAGGTATGAAAGGGCTTCAGCTGAAAATTAGTAATTTATTCAAATTTTTACAAAAAGGGTTGCCACCTGTTCAAAATTTCCTTTTTAAGATATAATTTGTGTGTTGGGTTTTTAAATTTCAGGTAACATATGAAAGGCCTTGAGCTGAAAATGAGTAATTTATTAAAAATTTTTACAAAAAGGGTTGCCACCTGTTCAAAAATTCAGTTTTACGCTATAGTTTGTTTGATTTTTAAATTTGAGGTATGAAAGGGCTTGAGCTGAAAATGAGTAATTTATTAAAATTTTTACAAAAAGAGTTGCCACCTCTTCAAAATTTCATTTTTATACTCAGCTGTACTAGTACACAGAGTATTATAGTTTTAATCACATAACGGTGGATTGTAACAGAATGAAATAATCGAGATAGATATAGACTTACAAATATCAAAATGATCAGGGTGAAAAGAGAAATCGATTGAGCCATGTCCGTCCGTCCGTCCGTCTGTAAACACTCTAACTCGTGCAAAAATTGAGATATTTCGATGAAATTTGAAATGCAAGTTGGTATCGAGACTGGGACGGTTGTTATTGAAAATGGGCGAAATCGGACCATGACCACGCCCACTTTTCCTATATAGAAAAATCGGAAATTTGGTATCTCAGTCACTAATATAGCTGGAGCGATGAACCTTTACCCACGTGTTGAGCTCAGGCCCCTATGAAGAAATTTTATGAAATCTTGGAAAATGGGCGGTGCCACGCCCACTTATTAAGGGGCAAACATTGAAAGTTTTATGAGTCATAACTCAGAAACCGTTAAAGATATTTTGATGAAATTCGGTACACTTGATATACTTACTTAGGCAATTGTTTGGACGAAAAAGTTCCAAAATCGGTTGACGGCCACGCCCACTTTTATATATGGGTCTTATAAAGTGACCTAATAAAAACATTTTTAGCGATATCTCTGTCACATATAAAGATATATCATTGAAATTTTTTAGCAGGAGTCCTACTGCGGACATAAAACGAAAAACACAAAAATTTTGGCAAATGGGCGTGGCACCGCCTCTTTTTAGAAACAGGAATATACGAGATTTCTCAGCCTATAACTCGACAAATAATTTATATATATAGTGACGAAACTTGGTGTGTACACTTTTATTACTTGTAGTAATACATGTTTAAAATTTTAGCGAAATCGGTTTGACGACCACGCCCACTTTTATACATGGGAACTATAAAGTGGCCTAATAAAAACATTTTAAGCGATATCTTTGTCAAATATAGAGATAATTCATAGAAATTTTGTGGCAAGAGTTCCACAATAGACCGGAAACAAAAAATAGACAAAGGAATATACGAGATTTCTGAGCCTATAACTCGACGAACAATTGAGATATTATAACGAAACTTGGTTTATACACTTTTATAACTTGTGTTAATAGACACGCAAAAATTTATTGAAATCGGTTTATGACCACGCCTACTTTTTAACAAAGATATTTCTGGAAAACCCTTGGGGAATTTGTAACGTGACATCTTTGTAACTAGAAGTCATAAAGGAATGAAATTTTGCACAAAGAAAAATATTCATATGCTTAGTTGGATGACTGATAAAAATGTTGAAAATGGGCGTGGCTACGCCCACTTTATGCAGCACTCGCTTAATATAAAGTACACCGTGTTTCCATCAAACGCAAACAAACAATGAAAGCATACAGCTGAGTATCTAATGTTCGATTCCACTCGAACTTAGGCTTCCTTACTTGTTACGATATAGTTTGTTTGATTTTTAAATTTCAGGTACCATATGAAAGTGATTGACCTGAAAATTAGTAATTTATTAATATTTTTACAAAAAGGGTTGCCACCTGTTCAAAAATTCAGTTTTACCTATAGTTTGTTTGATTTTTAAATTTAAGGTGTTATATGAAAGAAAACTAAAAACAGAAAGAGGACTGCGACAAATGCCCTTTTGGTGGTCGCTTTAAAGTTAACATATTCTAGAAAATTATTCGGCATAAAACTTCACTATGGGGTTCTTTGCAGAAAATCTTTGTATAAAAAATCTAGGCCCACAGAAAATAAAAATAACCAGTAACTATCTAGGTATATGCTTCATTTTATGGGCTTACAGCCCATTCATATTCTGCCAATTTTGAGGGGAAGTCAAATTTAAAATGACAATTAACCCTAATCCTCTAAAGTGAGCCTCTCAGTCTCACTTTAAAGTTTAAAAGCGAATTATTCCTAAACCAAAAAAGCTTTTTGTCTGAAATTTTGGGTATTCCTCCATTTGTGTTCATAAATTATGAAATAATTATGATCTTTGGGCTATTTATTTATTTTAACAATTTTTTTTGCAATCGTATAAAATTGTAACGAAAAACCGAAAGTGAGCCTCAAAGACTCACCTTAAGTATCTTTAACGTAATAAGCTTACATTTCTAGAGTTCAACTAAATTTTGAATCCGTTGTTCACAAGGTTTATCCAGTGAGGTTTTTACATTGTGAACTCACCATACTTCCCCCGGATTTTGGAGACCGGCAAAGTCAACAATTTCAAAACAATTAACATTTTATCATTTTTCTGTTTACTGAGATTCTAAGTTACGGAAAAGATGCGTTTAAATAGAGAATCGAACGATGAGCTGCTTTATGCGTAAGTAATTTCACCACGAACGTCGCGTTTTAAAAATTTTGAATTTGGTTGCGAAAAATATATATTAGCGGCGATCATATGAAAAATGTATTCATATTCATTTGATTCATAGCTTTTCTCATTGTGTGCACAAAAACAAATTTATAACAGATGTAATAAAACCATTTGTAATGAACATTCAAACAACTACAAAAATGTGTGAAAATTGTAGTACATTAATGTCTCCTATTTTACGGAATTACGTTTTTTATCTTTATATACTAAACAAATTGCCATAAACCGTTATAAGAATGTATAAAAATGCTTCAGAATTCATTGCTGCATAAATAAAAGTAAAAACCAAATACCGAAATAATGTGTTTCAAAATTTCCCCATAGGTGAGCCTCAGAGTCTCACTTTCGGTTTTACGTAACTTTTCAAAATTCGGTGATTAGGATTAAAAGAATTGTCAAATTTGGCAATATGTGGTCTTCCACCCTCAAATTGTCTCACAGTGTAATCGAAAGCCACAGTATCGCGTTTCAGGGTTTACTAGTGTACATTTATTCTCCTGTCATATTTTAATTATTGTAGCATCGCTACGCAGGTAGGTAAAAGTCGTAAAAGTAGTTACCTTTAATTTATCTTATGTATGTACTCTCTATTTACTCAATGTGAGTTGACAGAGCTATTTTTAAAGTGGAAAGCTGCGTACAACTAGTAATAAAGAAAAACTCGAACATTTTGGCTTACGTGCTGCTAACTGTTTCACCATCATTCTTGTTCTATGAATATTTTATGACAAATTGAAAAACAAAAACACACTAACGTTCTTATTCTAGCTGACATTCGCTTTTGCGCGAAATTTTTAATAAAGAAATGTCGAGTATCCCAAAAATTTAAATCAAACTTCTGACAGCTCGTTAGTTAGTTAAATATTAAATTTTATGCTTTACACAATTAAATTAAATTGCTATTTGTGTATACATATGTACATCTGCATCTGCAGTCAAGTATTTACTGCATGTTTACTAACTTTTCAACGAGAAAGAGTGTACGAAACACGAACTTAGCAGATACCTACCTACAAAATAAGTATCTACAAATTAAGTGAGACACTTTTGTTGCTTTAATTAAATGCGAATAGACGGCAAGAACTAGCACGAAGACGCAGAGCTGCAGCTGCAGTAATTATTTCGCAAGTGGCAAAGAGCATAAAGTAATGTCGAGTGGCAGAGCTGATAAGGAACTACGTACACATATATGTGTACGCTGTGGTGCAGTGGGTAGAGTGCTCGCCTGCTATGCCAGAGGTCTCGGGTTCAAACCACGGTCCGAGCAAAACACCAAAACAATTTTCCTAATTAGTAAAAATCCAATTATTGGGGCGGTCACCTCTTGGCAGTGGGCGGCATACCCTCCGAGAGTATTTCTGCCATGAAAAAGCTTCTCAAAAACTATGCATTCGCCGTTCGGAGCCGGCATAAAACTGTAGGTCCACCCAATTAGTAGGAAAAACAAAAAGGAGCACACCTCGAATTGGCAGAGAAGCTCGGCCATAAAACTCGTCAGAGTTATAATAGCGCCATTGTATTATTATTAGTATTACACATATATCGCACACTAAATCAAAAAGCGTTACAACTCAAAATTCAAAACATTTCAGGAGAGGCAAAAAACTTTTTTATTTTTATAGGCAATGATATGGGAAAAGGCTACGTATAATAGTTATTTCTCAGTTAAAAAAGACTCTGCTGGAAAAGATTTTTTGGCAGCCGCTAGAGATATATTCTGTGTACCAATTCATGGAAGAAACCCGATTTCGAAAACTTTTGAGTTGTGACGCTTTTTGATCTAGTGTGCGATATGTACATCCGTATCTACGTAGATGCATAAAAGAAGCAATGAATAAGATCAAGAAGAAGCCGCAAAAAAGGCGCCAAGCTATAAAAGGATGCAAGGGTAATGCGTCAAATAAGAATTCGTAAAATTTTTTCGTGAAACTTATTTGTAATGGAATTGTGTCATCAAAGGCAGCCGTTGCCAAGTAGCGGAAAGTGCAAGTGCCAGAAACAACTACAACAGAAAGAACAGCAACGACAACTATAAAAAGTACAACAACAACAACAGCAACAATAAAAACCGGTGAATTTTCGACGCATTTGCTGCTAATTAGAAGGTGAGTTTATGCAATAGTAATACAGCAGAACTTCCAGAACTAAATATACACGGAAAAAACTATATTGATGTCACATCCATATTTATGGATAATCCTGTCTGATCCATAAACTATGGCTGTCATATCCATATATATATATATCATGCCAGAATACTTGTTTTGTTAGATATACCGCAGGTACTCCTAAAATATGTTGAACGGCACGTAGAAATTGAGCAAGGATCATTTCTTCACTGAATAAAGTAGGAGTTAAGAAGAGTAAGCCGAAACAGAAAAATTTATACGAATGAAGTACACAAAAAAATTAGATGGTAGGCAGCTGTCTATTCAGCACTACAATACGGCTACAATGCATGACAAATGCCTAACAAGAATATAATAACGACCAAATGAAAAAAGCATGAGGTTTGTAATGAAAGCCCGAAGCTTTCGCTTCAATGCTTTTTTAACACGCTTTTATTAGTTTCACCTGTATGTATGTATGTTTGTATGTATGTATGTATGTATGTATGTATGTAATTCCTAGCTGCTGTCTAAATATATGCAACACATTTTACTAATGAGATTAGGTTATAACCACCGCTATGTTCCAACAGATGGCGCGCGTGAATTTTTATTTTTAAAATATTCACTTATTTTTACTATACAAAGTCATTCATGCGAAGGCGACTATCGCCGAGCGATAATCATGGGGCATTGTCATGTAAGTTGTTATACTCCCTAAAGGAAATGTAATGAGGAAAGTATTGATGATTTGTAGATCTTTGTGCCTGCTGGGGTGTTTCATTTTAGTCACTATATATATATTTTCAGGAATAGTTTCCCAATTATTGCTATCATCAGAATCCGAGTTATATATGATATCAACACAGGTTAGACCACTGTTGGTCCTCCTACTCCCTCTTAAATTTCTAAAACAGCACAATTTTCTTACAAAATTTTATTCCTCCAGCAAATTTGTGCAATTAAGACCCCGCTACACAAACCCCGGGTAAACAATTTATTTGACAGCTCATCATACGATTTACGTCAACTTAACCAGCGATTAAATTAACCAGATATTATGATATCGGCCCCAATTATTAGATCCAGTGATTAGAAGAGCATATTCTTGCTAACATAAAGCAAGTTAGGAAATTTAATAAATTACCTTGGTAATGTAAAAAATATGTATGAATGTAAAAAAAAAACAAATAAGTATGTAAATAGGAACTTGCCAACAATAATTTTTTTGTATATTTTATCGGTGCAAATGATGCTGCAGCTGCAAGAAAATAACCTTTGGACGACTACAAACTTGAAAAACTTGCCACAGCTGTGCCAAAACTTGCAAGCTAACAAAGTCAGCGATTGAAAGTGGGAAATCTCCTTTACAGGGTTGATGGGATGCTACGTCAGAATTTGCCGCTAAAACTTCTACGAATGTGCTAAATGAGGAATGCGATGCCTCATAATGCGACTTTTTAAATACGCATGTCCTATTTTTGTGCAATTCAAACAGGTTAAATTCAAATAAGTACAAACCAATTCTCTGTCTCAAAGATATTCAGACAAAGTCGCGTATACGCAAAGGCGTACCTACCACTTTTAAGAATCTCTCGCATTAATTGCATATAAGCAAGGTTTTCGTTTTTTTTTACTAGGAATCTAAGATGCGACGTTTGTATTCATATGCACACATACAAGCATATGCACATACATATACATATATATGTATGCATATATGCAAGCAACACTGCAGCATTTACTATTCAACTTGACCCAAATCTTTAAAATAGTTTTGCCAGCGACGATTTGCTTTTATTGTGGCTACTGCCAGCTGTTCCTCTTGTTACTCTCGTTGTCAGCGCTGCTGTTTTTCATGTGCCACATTCGCTTATTTAGGAGAACCTTTGCCTTTGCCTTTGTTGAATTTGCACTAAATTATGTAAAATACTGCGATGTTTACGCATAGCTAAAGAGAAGCAAATATAACAAAAAAAGAGCGACAGCAACAAAAATTCACGACAATGGCAATGACTAGAAGAAGAAGCAGAGGCACCAACCAACCTGCTCGCATAAACAGCGGCAGCAGTTAAGTGGTGTGTGTTTAAGCAGCGAGGGCAACGCAAAGGAAGCGCGTAATTTTAAGAAATTATCATAAGTCGGTCGTTTGCTGGCATTTGTAGAGCAAAACTTGTTTGCCGTTTCGCTGTTGTTGCTGATACTCTTGTTGCTGTTGCTCTTGTTGGTCTTGCTCTTGTCGTTCGTTCGTCGACGTTGTATGCTCTGCATTTAGGTTAATATTTTTAATAAACCAAGTTAAGAAGGCGTTGCACACACACACACACACACACATCTACACATACATACACATATGTACGTACATCTTGGCTCAACATCAGTGTAAAGAACTGATGACTGGATGATGTGCAAAGCAGTATAAATAGTAAATACAAACAAGCTGAGGAACCGCTACACCATCAAACAGCAGCACAGCTCCTCCGGTCCACCACCAGCTGGAGATAGGCGCATGAACGAAACGAAAATGAGATCGAGTGGGTGGCAAAAATCGCAAAATTACTGTTAAAGTTTTCGTTATACCCAGTTGTGTTTTTTGTATTTGTATTTGAATTTGAATTTGAATTTGAATTTGAATTTGAATTTGAATTTGAATTTGAATTTGAATTTGAATTTGAATTTGAATTTGAATTTGAATTTGAATTTGAATTTGAATTTGAATTTGAATTTGAATTTGAATATGAATATGAATTTGAATTTGAATTTGAATATGAATATGAATTTGAATTTGAATTTGAATTTGAATTTGAATTTGAATTTGAATTTGAATTTGAATTTGAATTTGAATTTGAATTTGGATTTGAATTTGAATTTGAATTTGAATTTGAATTTGAATTTGAATTTGAATTTGAATTTGAATTTGAATTTGAATTTGAATTTGAATTTGAATTTGAATTTGAACTTGAATTTGAATTTGAATTTGAAGTTGAATTTGAATTTGAATTGAATTTGAATTTGAATTTGAATTTGAATATGAATATGCATTTGAATTTGAATTTGAATTTGAATTTGAATTTGAATTTGAATTTGAATTTGAATTTGAATTTGAATTTGAATTTGAATTTGACTTTGAATTTGAATATGAATTTTTACTTTAATTCCAAATTCAAGC
This sequence comes from Urophora cardui, assembly GCA_960531455.1. Classification (NCBI taxonomy): domain Eukaryota; kingdom Metazoa; phylum Arthropoda; class Insecta; order Diptera; family Tephritidae; genus Urophora; species Urophora cardui. The sequence continues at coordinate 52,293,970 of OY482673.1, forward strand.
TCAACTTCAATTTCAATTTCGTTTCAGTTACAATTTCACTTTCTCTTTCAATATCAGTTCAAGATAATTTCAATTTCATTTTCAATTACAATTTTAATTTTAATTTCAATTTCAATTTCAGCTTGAATTTCATTTCCAATTTCAACTTCAATTTCAATTTTAATTTTAATTTTAATTTTAATTTTAATTTTAATTTTATTTTTAATTTTAATTTCAATTTTAATTTTTAATTTAAAATTAATTTTAATTTCAATTTCAGCTTCGTTTTCAATTTCAATTTCATTTTCAATTACAATTTTAATTTTAATTTCAGTTTCAATTTCAACTTGCATTTCATTTTCAATTTTAACTTCAATTTCAATTTTAATTTTAATTTTAATTTTAATTAATTTTTATTTGGCGAAAAGCGAACAAGTTCAAAGCTACGTATTACCAGCGATGGTAGAAATGATAGCTATTTCGAAGAAAACCTATTCTTCATCATCAGATTTCTTTTCGGGATCAAGCCGGGAATCGAACTTAGACCCACCGTGAGAAGGTGTAAATGTTAGCGAGGCGCTAACCCACTTGCTCGCTTTTCGCCAAATAAAAATTAATTAAAAATCTTCTGTGTCCACACAATAATTCAACAATTAAATTTAATTTTAATTTTAATTTTAATTAGTTAATTTTAATTTTAATTTTTATTTTTATTTTAATTTGAATTTTAATTTTAATTTTAATTTTAATTTCAATTTTAATTTGGTTTTCAATTTCAATTTCAACTTCAATTTCAACTTTAATTTTAATTTTAATTTTAATTTTAATTTTAATTTTAATTTTTAATTTTAATTTTAATTTTAATTTTAGTTCTAATTTTAATTTTAATTTTAATTTTAATTTTAATTCTAATTTTAATTTTAATTTTAATTTTAATTTTAATTTTAATTTTAATTTCAATTTTAATTTTAATTTTTAATTTAATTTTAATTTTAATTTTAATTTTAAATTCACTATCAATTTTAATTTTGATCTCAATTTCAACTTCGTTTTCAATTTCAATTTCATTTTGAATTTCAATTTCAATTTAATTTTTATTTTATTTTTTATTTTTATTTTAATTTTAATTTCAGTTTTAATTTTGATCTAAATTTCAATTTCATTTTCAATTACAATTTTAATTTTAATTTCAATTTCAATTTCAATTTCAATTTCAACTTGAATTTCATTTTCAATTTCAACTTCAATTTCAATTTTAATTTTAATTTTAATTTTAATTTTAATTTTAATTTTAATTTTAATTTTTAATTTAAATTTAAATTTTAATTTTAATTTTAATTTTAATTTTAATTTTAATTTTAATTTTAATTTTTAATTTAAATTTAATTTTAATTTCAATTTCAGCTTCGTTTTCAATTTCAATTTCATTTTCAATTACAATTTTAATTTTAATTTCAATTTCAATTTCAACTTGCATTTCATTTTCAATTTTAACTTCAATTTCAATTTTAATTTTAATTTTAATTTTAATTTTAATTTTAATTTTAATTTTAATTTTAATTTTAATTTTAATTTTAATTTTAATTTTAATTATATAATTTTAATTTTAATTTTAATTTTAATTTTAATTTTAATTTTAATTTCAATTTTAATTTCGTTTTCAATTTCAACTCCAATTTCATTTTCAATTTCAACTTCAATATCAATTTTAATTTTAATTTTAATTTTAATTTTAATTTTTAATTTAAATTTGATTTTATTTTCAATTTCAGCTTCGTTTTCAATTTCAATTTCATTTTCAATTTATTTGAATTTGAATTTTAATTTTAATTTTAATTTTAATTTTAATTTTAATTTTAATTTTAATTTTAATTTTAATTTTAATTTTAATTAATTAATTGCGATTGTGATTTCTATTTCATTTTCAATATCAATTTAATTTCGGTTTAAATTTAAATTTTAATTGCAATTTCGAAATCAATTTCAATTTCAACTTCAATTTCAAATTCAATTTCCACTTCGTTTGCGACTTCGTAAAACCCAAAAAACTTAACTTAAACTTCCTTACATGTGTTGATTATATTTACCAAGCCACTTTGCCGCTCTGGGTCATATTTGTCCTTGGCCGCTTCTTGGCACATTTGAGCATGTCGCTTATGCGGCACATAACAAAGTTACTTTTGCGAAATGAGTACAAGTAGAGCAAAAAACCACAAACACACGTATACTTAGATTGTATGGGCGGTTACCTACTGCTGATTTTTATACTCAGCTGTACTAGTACACAGAGTATTATAGTTTTGATTTCCTAACGGTGGATTGTAACAGAATGAAATAATCGAGATAGATATAGACTTATATATATCAAAATGATCAGGGTGAAAAGAGAAATCGATTGAGCCATGTCCGTCCGTCTGTCCGTCTGTCCGTCTGTCCGTCTGTCCGTCTGTCCGTCTGTCCGTCTGTGAGCACGATAACTCGCGCAAAAATTGAGATATTTTGATGAAATTTGAAATGTAAGTTGGTATCAAGGCAGGAACGGATGGTATTGAAAATGGGCGAAATCGGACCATGACCACGCCCACCTCCCCTATATAGTAAAAATCGGAAATTTTGTATCTCAGTCACTAATAGAGCTGGAGTGATAAAATTTTACCCACGTATTGAGCTCAGGCCCTTATGAAGAAATATGGTGAAATTTTGGAAAATGGGCGGTGCCACGCCCACTTATTAAGGGGCAAACATTTCAAGTTTTATGAGTCATAACTCAGAAACCGTTGAAGATATATCGATGAAATTTGGTACGCGTGATATAATTACTTAGGTAAATGTTTGGATTAAAAATTGCCAAGATCGGTTGACGACCACGCCCACTTTTATATATGGGTATTATAAAGTGGCATAATAAAAACATTTTAAGCCATATCTCTGTCAAATATAAAGATATATCATTGAAATTTTATGGCAGGAGTCCAACTGCGGACATAAAACGAAAAATACAAAAATTTTGGAAAATGGGCGTGGCACCGCCTACTTTTAGAAGCAGGAATATACGAGATTTCTGAGCCCATAACTCGACAAATAATTGAGATATAACGACGAAACTTGGTGTGTACACTTTTATTACCTGTGGTAATATATGTTAAAAATTTTATCGAAATCGGTTGCCGACCACGCCCACTTTTATATATGGGTATTATAAAGTGGCCTAATAAAAACATTGTAAGCGATATCTTTGTCAAATATAAAGATAATTCATTGAAATTTTGTGGCATGAGTTCCACAATAGACCGGAAACAAAAAATATAAAAATTTTGGAAAATGGGCGTGGCACCGCCTCTTTTTAGACAAAGGAATATACGAGATTTCGGAGCCCATAACTCGGCAAATAATTGAGATATTATGACGAAACTTGGTTTATACACTTTTATAACTTGTATTAATAGACACGCAAAAATTTATTAAAATCGGTTTATGACCACGCCTACTTTTTCACAAAGATATTTCTGGAACACCATCTGGGAATTTGTAACGTCACATCTTAGTAACTAGAAGTCATAAAGGAATGAAATTTTGCACAAAGAATAATATTCATATGCTTAGTTGGATGACTGATAAAAATTTTGAAAATGGGCGTGGCTACGCCCACTTTATGCAGCACTCGCTTTATATAAAATCCATCAAACGCAAACAAACAATGAAAACATACAGCTGAGTATCTAATGTTCGATTCCACTCGAACTTAGGCTTCCTTACTTGTTATTATCATAAATGATACTGCTAAGAAAGTAAGAGTCAGTAATAATAATAAAGAAAGTAGCGGAGGAAGGGCGCGGTGCGGACACGTAAGACGAATAGCGCTCAAGCAAGCAGTGAAGCAAAGTAAGTAAGTCAGGTGTGTCAGGCTTATAAGTGTTCAACATCGAAGGAAAAAGTACGGGGGCAGTGAACTTAGCATTTAGTGTAGGCGATTTTAAGTCATACAACACACACAGTCGCATAATCACCTGTTGTTGGCCAAACAACACACACTAATAGCTCAGCGGTTGGTCTGCCGTTTGCCATAGTGTTGTTGTTTCTCTTAATGTGGCATGCGCTATTAGACACAAGGTAAGTGAAAAAGTGTATTTATGTATGTATGTATGTTTTTCTGCACAGCTACGTTTATCTAAGCTTAGCGCACAGAATCTTTGTGTCGGAAGTGGAAAACATTGTAATTGAAAATAATGAAGGCACTTGTAAACACCGAATAATTTGCAAAAATTGTCCTTTCCTTGTTTTCATTTACCCACTTTTATTTTGTTTTTGTTCTTCGCTGTTTATTTTTTTGTTTGTTGTTTTTGTTATGTTTCCTTTCTAGTTATTATCAATTTGTATTTTCGCTTCCGTTGTGGCTGTTGCTGTTGCTTCTTGAGATCACCAAAGCCATTACTATTAATGGAGGTCAGTCAATGTGCGCTTCCGTTGCTGCACAGGAGGTGTTTTGTTTTTTCCTTTTTTCTATTAGATACTAAAATTCATTTCGCTCGTTTTGACTAGGGTATTATGGTATTTTTTTCTATTTGCTTGTTTTTGTATATAATTTTCTTCTCGCTTTGGGTTTATGTAGAATTTAGTATTTTGTCATGTGGGATGTTATAAGTTTTATTTTGAACTCACTTGGCACTAAGATATGATTATGAAAATATGACATTTTCTGTACTGTTGAATAAGTATAAGCAAATTCTTAGCGAGGCATAAAGCATTTTGAGAGATTAAAATAATATGATGGACAGAGCAGAACTTTCGGTGAGCATTTAGGCAGACCTTAACTTGCACTAGCCCCACTTTGACACCATTAGTTCTGAAATGCTTATGAGGCATATTTTACGTTTTTATTGGAAATTAAAAGCTACTCAATTACCTGGATGACATGAACGCCTTGAAGGTGCCCAATAAACCGGCGCGGCGTCCCTGGCGATAGCACGCAAAATCAGCGCCCCGAATGCCTTGCAGATCACCAACGTAGGGCTCGTTGAGCGCAGCGACGCGCAGCTAAAATTTATTGGATTAAAAAATTGTTAAAGTCATTCACGAAAATTCAACAGAAAAATAATTTACAATTAAATTTACCTATATAAACTAAATAAAATGAAAGAGTGTTTACCCAAAGATAAAATTATAAACAAAACTAAAAATGTGTGTGTGTAAAATATAAAGGAAATAAAAAGAAAACCACAACAACCAAATTAAATTAAAATTAGATAAATCAAATAATTAAGTGAAATTGAATTATGCGACTATTCGTGCGCTTTCATTTATTTTACGCATTAAATATACAAAATGAAAAATGATAAATCGTCAAATGGAAACCGCACACCGTATAAACAATTATGATCATTTGTAAAGCAATTAAATTGCGCTGATATTGGCAAAAAAAAAAAACAAAAGTAAACATCATGTTTAAATAAAAAAATATATAAGACAATAATAAGAACATAAAGCAAGGTTGTAATATAATTCATCAAAAAAGTGCACCTTAACAAAAAAAAAAATAAATAAAATTCAAAATCTAATTTATTGTGAAAATTTGAAAATGTGGTTGGATTTAATTTTTCCCTCTCCACTTTTTGTTGTATATAAAACTCACCATGCGCGGATACCACTGTAGAGTAGAATGACAATTTATGGCATGATTTAGATATTAGATTTGTTGATGTTTTTGTTTTTTTTTTAATAGACGCATTAAATGATTTCAACGCGCGCACAGCATAGCGAAGGGGCGACGCGGAGTTTAACCAAAAAACGTTGCATTTAATTTGCGTTTTTTTCGAAATTTATGTGATGCGAAATGGAGTTGTTGTTTATTAATGGGTGGAAAAATAGCGAGGGAGAGAGAGAGAGTAAGAAAGATTAATATAATAGTTCATTTTGGATTAGTTATTATTTTATTATTATATTTTGTTATATTTTGTTAGACAAAAAAAAAATTACATTGACTTTTTTAAGTTTCCTTTTTCATTGACATAAAGTATGGTTAACCGTAAACAAGATATAAACACAACAATTACTATAAAATTAAAAATACTAGAAATTGCATAGCTGAATGAATAAATTAGTTAAGCTTAATTATGCACATTTAGACATTTAACAGCAATATAAGTTAGCTAAAGCGGAGATTAAGTATGTCATACAAGTAAACATACAAGTAAACATACAAATGCAACATGTAATTGAATGAAAAATAATGAAATTTACTTTATGTAAAACTTTTTCTTCTTTCTAACTCATTTGGGAGAAGTCGGTATGTGTTTGGCTGCAATCTAACTCCGTGTAAGCTCTTTTGCCCAATTGATTTGGCATTGATTAAAACTAGCAACTCACATTCACTCTGCATACCTACACTCAGGGAAAAACAGCATTTTAAAATCAAAAATAAAATTTTTGTTTTCATAATGCACGTTTTAAACCAAAACCATTTTTATATTAACAATTAAAATTTTTCAATTACAGAAGAAATTTTTGAATTAAGAAAGAAATTTTTGAAGTAAATATGCATTTTGGATTTAAAAAGAAACATGTTAAAATTAAAAATGAAAATGTATGTTGATTCAAAAGCTCGCTCTTTGTTCAAAATTTTTTTTTGTGACAAAATTTTTTTTTGTGAGAAATCCAACAAAAACAATAATGAGAATCGATTTTTTTTTTATACTCAGCTGTACTAGTACACAGAGTATTATAGTTTTGATTTCCTAACGGTGGATTGTAACAGAATGAAATAATCGAGATAGATATAGACTTATATATATCAAAATGATCAGGGTGAAAAGAGAAATCGATTGAGCCATGTCCGTCCGTCTGTCCGTCTGTCCGTCTGTCCGTCTGTCCGTCTGTCCGTCTGTCCGTCTGTGAGCACGATAACTCGCGCAAAAATTGAGATATTTTGATGAAATTTGAAATGTAAGTTGGTATCAAGGCAGGAACGGATGGTATTGAAAATGGGCGAAATCGGACCATGACCACGCCCACCTCCCCTATATAGTAAAAATCGGAAATTTTGTATCTCAGTCACTAATAGAGCTGGAGTGATAAAATTTTACCCACGTATTGAGCTCAGGCCCTTATGAAGAAATATGGTGAAATTTTGGAAAATGGGCGGTGCCACGCCCACTTATTAAGGGGCAAACATTTCAAGTTTTATGAGTCATAACTCAGAAACCGTTGAAGATATATCGATGAAATTTGGTACGCGTGATATAATTACTTAGGTAAATGTTTGGATTAAAAATTGCCAAGATCGGTTGACGACCACGCCCACTTTTATATATGGGTATTATAAAGTGGCATAATAAAAACATTTTAAGCCATATCTCTGTCAAATATAAAGATATATCATTGAAATTTTATGGCAGGAGTCCAACTGCGGACATAAAACGAAAAATACAAAAATTTTGGAAAATGGGCGTGGCACCGCCTACTTTTAGAAGCAGGAATATACGAGATTTCTGAGCCCATAACTCGACAAATAATTGAGATATAACGACGAAACTTGGTGTGTACACTTTTATTACCTGTGGTAATATATGTTAAAAATTTTATCGAAATCGGTTGCCGACCACGCCCACTTTTATATATGGGTATTATAAAGTGGCCTAATAAAAACATTGTAAGCGATATCTTTGTCAAATATAAAGATAATTCATTGAAATTTTGTGGCATGAGTTCCACAATAGACCGGAAACAAAAAATATAAAAATTTTGGAAAATGGGCGTGGCACCGCCTCTTTTTAGACAAAGGAATATACGAGATTTCGGAGCCCATAACTCGGCAAATAATTGAGATATTATGACGAAACTTGGTTTATACACTTTTATAACTTGTATTAATAGACACGCAAAAATTTATTAAAATCGGTTTATGACCACGCCTACTTTTTCACAAAGATATTTCTGGAACACCATCTGGGAATTTGTAACGTCACATCTTAGTAACTAGAAGTCATAAAGGAATGAAATTTTGCACAAAGAATAATATTCATATGCTTAGTTGGATGACTGATAAAAATTTTGAAAATGGGCGTGGCTACGCCCACTTTATGCAGCACTCGCTTTATATAAAATCCATCAAACGCAAACAAACAATGAAAACATACAGCTGAGTATCTAATGTTCGATTCCACTCGAACTTAGGCTTCCTTACTTGTTTTTTTTAATTTTATTTTTACAATGATTCATATAATTCATGGATTCTTTTTTAGGAAAAGGGAAGTATAAATAGGTTACTACAATTCAATATTATGTTTAATGTTCCACTATGTGATGGCGTTGGATTGAATTTCAGGTAGATGTCATGGTTCGAATTCAGAGGAAAATATAATATAAAGAAAAAAAAGGAGAATAAGAAGAATAAGAAATAAAGATAGCAAAAGGTTAAGGCGAAGTAGAAAAGAAGGGGAGAACCAGCGGAGGCTATATTTTTGTAGTTGGGACTCGGATTGAGAGAAGATGAAGAGAATGCCGTTGGATACAATTTCGAAACCGGAAGAGAAAATGATATAGAGAACACTGCAGCGTTTTTTCTCTCATAGTGCTTAAAATAAAAATAAACATTTTTAAATTTAAAATGTTTTTTCTTGATTTAAAAATTTTAAAATGAACATTTTTAAAATAAAAATGTTGTTATTTACATCACTTTTAAATACGTTTTTACCCATTTTAAGTACGTTTTCATATGTTTTTATGATTTTTTTCCCTGAGTGTAGTGCACACTTTTAACATAAATTGTTTAAGCAATTATAGTGTAGCGATTATTGAGGAATACGATACAGCTAATCGCATGTAAAATGCCTTGATGCCCTCTTTTAGGTTCCTTATACGAGCATTTTGTCTGAGAAAACCCCTAGTGAAATTTTATGGCGAATAATTTTCTAGAACATTTTAACCCTCTAACGACATTCAAAATGCTATTTTTGTCGAACTTTATAAAACAGGAGTGGAAACTAACTCTTCGTGGCGGTGTAAGAAGGTTAAATATTCTACGAAATTAAAGCTCGCGCAATTTTACTATATGTTTTCTAACATACCACCAACACGTCATCAATTATTCCCAGATAATGTAAATAGATTAAATGCCTTCGTATAAATATATTCACATTTTCATATTATAGTATCTTCTAGTGATTTTCTATTAACGCTAAGGATTTATTCTGTCTCTGTGCGGTCATTATGAGGCAGTCAGTTTAATTTCATTTAACCTAATTCATATTAATTTTATTTATTCCCTAATTAAGCACAGACTTGGCACATCACATATTAGTAAGTAAATTACGGTTAGTGTATAAAAATATATGAATAGCACCCCATCACTTAAGGCCTACTATCAATCTAAAGTCCATCATAATGTAACAAAAAATCCAGCCTTTCCATCCATCGCTGACCGTATGTAGCAAACGGAAAATAGTTAGTTAATGGAGAAAACAATACAGCAGAAGGAAGAACAAATAAATATTGCATGTGCAACACTTTCATGTGGATAATTGATTACAAGTTGTTATCTTGCCATATTTTTCCGCGGAAATAGGTACAAGATAATTGATTATGTTATGTTAACAAAATGTTACGTATACGATGTGTAGGTCGACATGCGATGGTTAGCTTGTGCTAACAACTAAATATCGCTAGCTTAGAGTGCAAATTGTGTAAGTCCTTTTTTTCCAAACTTTGTAGGAGAAACAAAAAACAAAAAATAAAAAAATTTAGAAATGAAAAAAAATTTTTCTGTTCATGTAAATATTTTGGACTTACACAATTTTCTTCGCTTTTTGGACTTACACAATTTGCGTTTCACTGAATAACATCGAGAAGAAATATGACAAGTATCACAGACTTGTTTATCGTGGTGCGTATTAGATATTTCTAGCGTTTGAAATAAAAATATACTCTTTCATAAAAGTGGACTTACACAGTTTGTACTCTAAGCAAGCGATATGCAAATGAATTTATCATTCTTTTAATAGATTTATGATTTATTTAATAGATATACACAACTTTGCTTTATATACATAAGCTAAGGAAAATTACGAATACATACATACAAAAGCGTGCTGGGTGTGTGCGCTACCTAAACAAATATAATTTGCTCACGTAGGCGCGTATTAGTATTCTTGAGTGCTTCCCAAACAAATATTTAGATTTACTGTCACTGTCATAGAATGAGTAATTGCCAATTTTCCGCTTGTTAACAGCAGAATAAAAATGCTAATATCAAATGGTAAATACTAAATGGAAAAGATAAAAATAGATCAGAGCGTATTTGAAAGGCTATAAGCATTTGCACAGACATCTGAAGATGTCTCATTAACAAAAAAAAACAGAAAACTGAAGGTATCTAGGGAGTTAAGAAGGCGTTAAGAGTTGATTGTTTTTTGTTTTGCTGGTTGCCAAGTTGGAAGTTGAAAATACATGTAAATTGTGCTTGATTTTGGTTTAAACAAGAGCTTATGTTAAAAATATAAAATGTTGGAAAAAATAATAAGGGCATTAGATGGTTTCGTTTTATTGATTCATAACTAAGTCAATTGTGCAAACATTTTCGAAAAAGTACATACATTTTCTAAAAAAAAAAATTGAAAAAAAGATAAAATGCGTCGTGCAATACATTGCTCGGAAGTCGAATGGAGACAATAAAGAAACCGAGAAAAATGGACAAACAATTAGCTAAATATCAGAATTAATATATTTCTCGAAAAGAATGGTGCATAAGCGTTCCAAGAGAAAGGAGAAAAGAGGAAGAAAAGGAAAACAACGCATCAATTTGACCATTTGCTGATTCGTGAGTCTAAAAGGAATCCGTCTTTTTATCCTCGAATGGTATCAAGTAGCTTTTAACTGCTCCAGTATCGAGTAGAAACACACTTGGATAAGCGGTACTAAATGGCAGAAGTACCCGAAAAGTTCCTTACCTGCGCAAAAATAATATAAACAAACGAATGGATTTCGTTAAAAGTCACATATTGCGGGAAAACTGGAATAACCATCTGTGGTATGATGAGACAAAATAAATTTATTCGGATCATACGGCAGAATATTCGTTCGTCGTCCACAGAATGCAGAACTTGAGCCCAGATACACCAGGAAGACTATCAAACACAGTGGCGGTGCCATAATGTTATGCGGTTTTACCTCGGTTAATGGTGTTGGCCCAATCTTTTGGATGAAAGGCAAAATATACGCAACGTTCGTATAATGAATAATATAATGTTACGCTATGCTGAAGATGACATGGCGATTTGATGGAAGTTCATGTATGACAATGAGCCCAAACATGTCTCCAGGACAAATGCCAAGTTTGTCAAAAATTCGATTATGGTTCTAAATTGCATTTACAAATAGCGTTTGTGACTTATTCTTGGCGGTAGGTTGTTGGCAGTGCTGCTGCCTTGAGTTTGTGGTTCTCTGAACAGACCTATTTTCTTATTGTGTGCGGTCATATAGATAAAAAAAAAATAAAATAAATAGTTAAGATACTTTACTGGCTAAGCTATCTGCTATTAAATTTCCTTTCACTCCACTGTATGTGAAAGGAATCCGACCACTCCTTGAGGATGTAGGACTACTTAGAAGTCACTTGCCTTAAGTTTTAAGCTATAAAATTATATTTGATGATTTTTTAATGTGTAACTTTTGCTTTATTACGCAGCTGCAAGTAAGAATTGAGTTTAGCAATTTACTCAGCAGCTAAAATTGCCTACATAAAGAGAAATCACAAAATTGACAATTTTATATAACTAGAGCTCGGAAAAATAGGTGAAATCAAGCGCCTAAAAAATTTTGTAAATTTTGTTTGTTTTCAGTGGCGGGATTACAATTCAAGCATAAAGGGGTGACATATTGGTATGGTGGGTGAAGATTTTATTAGAAAAGTTCTTAATCATGTTTAGGGAAGCTAAAAATATGCAAATGCATATTTAGACCTAAAATGCATATTTACGGTCAAAATGCATTTCGAGCTTATTTTGGCACTTAGTCGAGCAATATCGAAAAATATTAAGCTGGCAACATCTTATCTGTGATTAATTCAGATAGTTGCGTATACATACAAACAAGGCTATTTAACTATTGATCTGGGCCCCGGAGCGGAGCATTTTCCCTTATAAAAATTCACCACGACAAAAACTAAGTTCTTGTATGCTGATCAGAGCCTCGAAGCAAACCCAGAGTAAAAAAAAACGGTACTCGATGCTACACGGTCAATATTAATCGTTTTGCCATACAAGAGCTTTTTCACGGAAAACCGCCAAAAATTCACACTGGAAAATATAGTAAAGCATACAATAATTCAATGCAACCCTGCGCAATATTAATGGAATGGTTTCGTTTGCTTTGTAAAAAGATCTCACATATTTACATAAATACAAATCTAAAATTAATTTAAAGTATTATATAGTATTTAAAAACAAATTTTTTAAATGGGGAAAATGTTAATTGTACGTTTCAGTTCTTATATTATTAGATATTATTTTGCAAAATTCGTTAAATAAAAATCTAAGCTCAAAATGAAATACATACATTTTCTGAGCATATTTCAGGTATTTTTTAGGCATATTAGCATGCATATTTTGAAATTTTTCGTGCATATTTTTAGCTTCCCTAATCATGTTACACAAATTTGCTGTTTGAATAAACATACAGTGGTGTGTGATGAAATAAAGCCAAAGAGGGATTTAGTTTCTTTGATATTTTTACTGAAAAAAAGTATGAAAAACACTCGTACGTCTTGCGTTTAGAAAAAAAAAAAACAAAATTTATTATACTCAGCTGTACTAGTAATATCATCTAATATCATTGAAATTTTATGTGATTAGTCCAACTGCGGACGTAAAACGAAAAACACCACCCTTAAACTTGCCACTGGATGAGCCCACAAACATTACGTAGCATAATTTTAGGCGTTTGATTTTCACCTATTATCCGAGCTCTATAGATAACAAAAAACATACCGCACACAAACTTTTGCCAAACAAAATTTAAAGTGTTTAAAAATTGCTTTGACTGACATTTATATTATCACAATAAGCGTAGGTACTTGTGCGGCAATAAATTTTTTTTTGTGACAATAAATGCATTTAAAAAAGAAAAGAAAAACTCAAATCACGTAGAAATGAGATTTGCATATAAACGTTAACGAAAATATAAGTGTTTATTAGCTGTACGTTTTTCTAATCGACTTTTTGAACATTACAAAAACCTTCGGCGAAGTGCTCTTATTGCCAAAATGAAATGTTATTTTTTTTTTTTTTGTTTTTTTTTTTTTTGTGTTATTGGTTTATTTTTTGTTGCTGTTTTAAGTAATGCAGACACGTTTCACTTATGTAACTTCACGCAACACACCAACAAACACTGCTGGTTTTTATTTTTATGCATACTCATGCTGCTAAACTCGCATACTTCCCTTACTCATCCTTTTTCGCGCACAAAATCTCTGCTATTTTTATACTCAGCTGTACTAGTACACAGAGCATTATAGTTTTAATCGCATAACGGTGGATTGTAACAGAATGAAATAATCGAGATAGATATAGACTTATTTATATCAAAATGATCAGGGTGAAAAGAGAAATCGATTGAGCCATGTCCGTCCGTCCGTCCGTCTGTCCGTCCGTCCGTCTGTCTCTAACTCGCGCAAAAATTGAGATATTTTGATGAAATTTGAAATGCAAGTTGGTATAGAGACTGGGACGGTTGGTATTGAAAATGGGCGAAATCGGACCATGACCACGCCCACTTTTCCTATATAGAAAAAATCGGAAATTTGGTATCTCAGTCACTAATATAGCTGGAGCGATGAAATTTTACCCACATGTTGAGCTCAGGCCCCTAGGAAGAAATTTGATAAAATTTTGGAAAATGGGCGGTGCCACGCCCACTTATTAAGGGTCAAACATTGAAAGTTTTATATGTCATAATTCAGAAACCATTGAAGGTATATCGATGAAATTTGGTATGCGTGATTTACTTACTTAGGCAAACGTTTGGACGGAAAATAGTTAAAATCGGTTGACGGCCACGCCCACTTTTATATATATGTATTATAAAGTGACCTAATAAAAACATTTTAAGCGATATCTCTGTCAAATATAAAGATATATCATTGAAATTTCATAGCAGGAGCCCAACTGCGGACATCAAACGAAAAACACAAAAATTTTGGAAAATGGGCGTGGCACCGCCTCTTTTTAGAAACAGGAATATACGAGATTTCGAAGCCCATAACTCGACAAATAATTTATATATAATGACGAAACTTGGTGTGTACACTTTTATTACTTGTGGTAATACATGTTCAAAATTTTAGCGAAATCGGTTTGACGACCACGCCCACTTTTATACATTGGAACTATAAAGTGGCCTAATAAAAACATTTTAAGCGATATCTTTTTCAAATATAGAGATAATTCATTGAAATTTTGTGACATGAGTTCCACAATAGACCGGAAACAAAAAATTTTGGAAAATGGGCGTGGCACCGCCTCCTTTTAGACAAAGGAATCTACGAGATTTCGGAGCCCATGACTCGACAAATAATTGAGATATTATGACGAAACTTGGTTTATACAATTTTATAACTTGTTTTAATAGACACGCAAAAATTTATTGAAATCGGTTGATGACCACGCCTACTTTTTAACAAAGATATTTCTGGAACACCCTTTGGGAATTTGTAACGTGACATCTTTGTAACTAGAAGTCATAAAGGAATGCAATTTTGCACAAAGAATAATATTCATATGCTTAGTTGGATGACTGATAAAAATGTTGAAAATGGGCGTGGCTACGCCCACTTTATGCGGCACTCGCTTTATATAAAATACACCCTATATCGAACAAACGAAAACAAACAATGAAAGCATACAGCTGAGTATCTAATGTTCGATTCCACCCGAACTTAGGATTCCTTACTTGTTTTTGTTTGATTTTTGTTTGTTCGAAGCCTATTAAATGCGGTTTTTTTTTAAGTCAAGTCTATACAACTTTCATAAAATATTGCGTTACGTATACGCGTTATGGTGCACATACATATAAAACGCCATTTTAAGTTGTCATCGTAAATAAAATGTGTAGACATTTAAATTTTTATTTCCTCTGGGCGTCCATTTCTACTGGCACGTTCTTGGCTCAGCGTGCCTATGCGCCGGTGTGTGTGTGCGGTGCGTAAGTGCGCATTAAAATTGTTTGCATAAATTTATGCATCTATATATATATATATATATGATGTATGTATATGAATAGGTATTTAAAAGGCAGTCCATAAATGCAGCTTATCCTCCCATAATTTTCGGCTTTGCTTTCACAATCACCTACCATTCACTCCATTTTTTTCCCATCTTTTCTTTATTCCATTGTAATGCAAAATCTCTTTTTTGGTGAAACATGTATATGTACATCAGTGGCGGATTATCGAACAAATTTTGGGACCATTGCCCCAGGGCCCCGGACTCAAGGGGGCCCACGAAAAAAAATATTCATATGTAAATATGATAGATTTTTATTTACATATTTGCCCAACAAAATTAAACCACAACTTTTCTGCACTTGAGTGTTACGAACTTATCAATAATTTCATCAAAGTTTAATTCATCCAACAAGTTATTTTCAATGGAAAGAACTGATAGACTGTTCAAACGATCATCTCCCATAGTGTTACGCAAACAATTTTTTATCAATTTCAATTTTGAAAATGATCTTTCATCTGTAACATTAGTGACAAACATGCATAAATAAATGCGTTATAAAATGTCTAAATGCCAATCACGTTCGGTCTGTGTTCCATTTGGTAAAACCCGATGCAAATGATATTCAGAAAAGTTTCTTTGTCCAGATTTCTTTGCGATCAAATCAATATTGCGACACGACGAGGGACCTAAATAAGAGTATTCTGTGTTAATTTTTTACTCTTATATTGAAATACCAACGATAGCATACCCTTCTTAATCCAATAAGTTTGAACGATTGATTGATTGAATTGAATAGGCCACAAACCTGGGTCATTAATTGAAAACACATTGGTGGAACTTTCATCAATTTTTGATACATTCACCGAACTTTCGACATCGTCTGGATTTTGCACACCTTCGATCGTGCTGTCAACATGTTGGAAATTAACCTCCTTTCACGTTGATGGAATTGAAAAAGTATCAGAAGTAGATTCACAAAACTCAGGATTGTCACAATTTGCTTCGTTTACAGTTGTCGTCGCATTAGCGAAGTGGCTTGTTAATTTCGGTATTTTAGAAAGCAGTTGCCTATCGCGTTCGTCTTTATTTTTTTTTTTATTTGCGCTTTTCAGCTCCACTCTTATATTTTCTAGACTTATCCATGTTTACGAAATGACTATAACCAGTGTTTAAAAAACTTGAGTCGAAGTAGCAAAAGTCGTGAAAATGTTGATTATTTTTGATTTTACTTATCGTCGCTTTTTAAAATGAGTAATTGCGTGTGCTGAAGTTTGATTTTCATATTTCACGACTGCTTCTGAATACAACGTGCAAAAGCAAACCTTACTTACTTACTTTGACTTGTTGCGCTGACGAAATCAAAATCAAGTCAAAATCAAAATTTTTAAAAGGCACTACAAACACTACGACTGCTTTGTTGTTCAGAGCAGTAAGTTTAAGTGATAGCAAATGAAATCGACGCTTCCAAACAAAACTGTACTAAGTCTGAAAACTGTGTTTTGCAGGAGAAGCTCTCAAAGTTTAAACTCAGATATGAAACTTCAGTTATATGCTAAGTATATTTTCACTTGTAAAACTCGACAATATCAAAGCTAGGGTACGCTTCATATAAAACCGTAAGAAAAAATAAAAATTTGCTGCGTGGTTTTTCATGGCAAGCTCTCAAAGCTTTTATTCTGTAAAAATCTCGAGTTGTATTATATGTACACTTTTGCTCATAACTTTTGATTGGATTGTCCGATTGATACCAAAATTAGATAGCATCTAAATTAAGACACGTAATACTTGTAAACGCCAAAAACGGGAAAATGTACTAAGTCGACTTAGTACAGTATTGTTTGTAAGCATCGAAATGAAAGTTATTGCAATTTTTTAAACACTGACTATAACAATAACCAAAAAATGTCAATATAAAATGACATCAATATTATGGAGTAGTGCGTTTAATGCACAGAGAAAAACAACGTCCAATGATCAATTATGTTACATGAACCGCAATTTAAATTTATAACGATCAAACTGTATTCTAATCGCAAAATATTTATATGGAAAAGGGCCCCCCAAAAAATTTCGCCCCAGGGCCCACCAGATTGTTAATCCGCCACTGATGTACATATATGTATATTATATTATTTCTTTGTGGTCTTTGTTCTGTTTTTTTTTTTGGTTGTTCATAAAACATTTCACTGTCATTATTTCGTAATATATTCACGCACTACAATACATGCATGTACGTATATATCTAAGCTTGTATAAATTTTTGCTTAAAAAATATATTTCGTTGAGAAAAGTGCCTGTCATTTACTGACATTGAAAGCCTTTTCTTATTCCGTGCGCCTTTGCTTCAATTTGTGTGGTCATAAGGTCAGCACATGAGTGTTTTATGGTACATTAAAAATACTTGAGGGCAACACATGCTTGTGCAAAGGGAGAAATATGCTTGTGATATGCGTTAGTGGCTTAAGCATCATTTTTCTTCTGATTAACCATTCCACTTAATTTCCTTCTAGGTAAATATAAAGCGCCTTATTTAAGCTATAAAACTTTGGAGAATATTTTTATGATCATCAGTACAGCCATGTTTATGCAGGAAAAAGCTGAATCAAATTAAACTCAAAGCGCAATTTTCAAGCCTGTCATTCTGATCCACATAACTTTAATTGCTCAACCACATGTCGGCTTTACCAGAAAATGAAAATGTTTCATTTGGTTGACGTTAAAATGTGATTTGCGTGAGCAACAGAGCAGTAAGTTTTAAGCCGTGTCACATTTTAAAATTATTTTAAATCATCAGTCTCATTCGCTGGTAGAGCGTTCGCTCAACACCGGCATAACAAAAATGTTTGCCTTTTGGGA
This sequence comes from Urophora cardui, assembly GCA_960531455.1. Taxonomy (NCBI): domain Eukaryota; kingdom Metazoa; phylum Arthropoda; class Insecta; order Diptera; family Tephritidae; genus Urophora; species Urophora cardui. The sequence goes on from OY482673.1 coordinate 52,312,017, forward strand.
ATTTAAAAATAATTTTTTTCAAGCTGCAACATTACTTTGACATTAATAACCTTTGAGTGACAATCGACACAAGCATTTAATTGAAAATATTGCAGATTGTGGTTATAAAATAAATACATATGTATGTACATATAAATGCACAAGAGTATGTGAACATTTGCAGCTGACGCCACAGCTCAACCAAAAAATAAATTTGTTCTTTCGCAATGTGTTGCTTATACGCCACGGTCCTCCACGTACACATATGAAAAGCAGTGCACCGCATTTGCAAGCACCAATATGCAATACAACAGCTACGAGCGCGCGGAATTTAATAAAATAATCGGTAAATCGAGTTATAGCAAAAAAAAAAAAGGAAAAAAGGAAGCACCAAATAAAATGATTCGTAAGCGTTAAATGGAATTAAAAGTGCAAATAAAACAAGTAAGGAAGCCTAAGTTCGAGTGGAATCGTATGTTTTCATTGTTTGTTTGCGTTTGATGGATTTTATGTAAAGCGAGTGCTGCATAAAGTTGGCGTAGCCACGCCCATTTTCAACATTTTTATCAGTCATCCAACTAAGCATATGAATATTATTCTTTGTGCAAAATTTCATTCCTTTATGACTTCTAGTTACAAAGATGTCACGTTACAAATTTCCAAAGCGTGTTCCAGAAATATCTTTGCTAAAAAGTAGGCGTGGTCAAGGCCGTATTTAGGGGGGGGGGGTTTTGGGTGTTTGAACCCCCACGAAATTCTGGTAGATACATTTTACTTCTATCATATTCAAAGCTATATGTTGAAAACACTAGTTTACGAATAATTAATTTGAGAAAATACCAAGAATTTCAGGTATAGGGGAGGGCTGGTATGAACCTGCTGAGATCAAAACCATTTTCTTATGGTTAGGGTTTTGAGATAACGTAATTTTGAGTTTTTTTGGTCACAACTTCAATCAAAAATTCTTTTCGCTGAAGTTACAAATACCCGCAAACCGTATCTACTCCGTTCGAAAGATAATTAAAGTACGCTATTAACGACATACCACTTATAAATTAAATTATGTTACATTTGTAAAATTTTAGCATATTTCCTTATAACTTCATAAAGTCATGGCTGAAAATTCATTACTCGGGTTATATTAGTTTCTGAATTATAGCATTTTGTGTGTTTTTCGAAAGATGCCATATATGGGATGTGTGCGTTTTTATATGTAGTCCGATTTCACCTACATATTTTCAATACTAACTTTGGAAAGTCACCATTTTTTGATTTTTTGCGATTATTGAAAAAAATTGGTTTTTATTGGGGTTTTTATAAAAAGTTGTAAAAATCAGGAAAATTTTATTCTTTTTAAAATTTTTCTGTTTTATTGCAAACATTTTAAGCGTAATATTAAAAAGATGCGATAAATACTTTATTTTTGGCGATTTTTTTCAAGTGAAACAAAAAGGTTGTTTTATGGTCGAAAAACTCGGTTAGGTGACCCAACTATATGAAAACGACTTCACAGATAAAAGGACATTAGGAGGAAATATAAAGCTTCCCAAGCACTGTTTGCCAGCATAACACCAACAGTCTCAAAAGTAAGCTGTTGCTGTTTTGCGAAAGTTATCATAATTTTTTGAGAACTTTTGAATTTCGATTTCCTTTGAAAATATCTGAAGTCGAAGCACAGAACAGTCGAATATATTTGTTTATTTTTTGTGCTGTTGCTTTACTGTGTAATTTCAAACAGATCAGTCGACAGTAAAACACAGATAAACAGAGTTTTAGTTTTAAGTGCGACTTTTTGAAATAGGTTTTTTTTTGTACATTACAATTTCGATTGTGTTCCCATAAATTAAAAAAAAAAAAACAATAACAACAGTGCTGTAAAAACTCGAAATTATGTTTGCCCTTTGCTATGCTGTACAAATTTCCACAATACAGCAACAGTCGACTATAATTTTTTGAAACCTAAGGCTGCGCAATTGCATTATAGTAGAACTTTTTATTTTTTATACTTCTGCTGCGCTGTTCATTTTTTAATTTTCAAATGAAAATGAAATTCAATGGAAATGAAAAAAAGTTGAAAATAATTTCAAACCTTGCTCAAAAGACTAAAATAATGACATACCCAATAAACACAACGGATTCGCCTCGAATTCGTGTCGGATTCGCTTTCTCTGATTATATTATCGCGGCAATAGTTCACGGCGATAGATCGGCGAATCCGAATTCGTAGGCATGTCACCTATCACTAGCGATTCGAGAATTTGTTCATTCTCGGATCGCTGGCGATTCGAATTTTTTATCATTAGCGATTCGAAAATTTGTTCATTCTCGGATCGTTGGCGATTCGAAAATTTGTTCATTAGCGATTCGAGATTTTTATAAATGGCGTTTCGAAAAATTAGAAGTTCAGAGTTTGGTTTACTGGCAATGGGTTAACTCCGTATAAAATAATACAAAGCACTTAAGATATTTTTATAAGGAAAAATTTAAGCAGTAAATAAAGTCCCCCTATTAAACAATTTTGAATTGGTTTTTCTACATACTCGTATCTATTTGATTATAAACCGATTTGATCTACTTTCGCGCTCTCGCCTAGAATTCGCCACGATAACATCTGCGGAACTTTGATATTCGTGTTCAGGTATAAATCTAAAATTTCAGAACTATAATGATTTTTTAGTGCAAAACAACCTAAAAAAAAATAGAAAAAAATTATATCGCGAAAATTGATTTTCTCGAACTTGCCGCGAACTCGAGGCGAGTCCGAGAAATTACATTCGCGAAAATCTGCTTTCGCGAACTCGCCTCGAATTCGCCGCGACATCATCTTCGCGTCTGTGTTTATTGGGTATCTATCAATTTTAAAAATCGGATGTCAAATAACAAAGTTGCAAAAAAAAAAACAAGTTAGAGTCTCAACCTAAGCTAAAAATCTTGAGGCGGACTTTTACAGCTGAAAAAAGCTGGATAATCTAACCGAGTTTTTCGTCCATAAAATATTATTTTTTTTTACTTGGATAAAATCGCGAAAAATAAAGTATTCATCGTATTTGTAATAAAACAGTCTAATTTTTAAATGAATAAAAGTTTTCTGATTTTTAAAACATCTTATAAAAATCCTAATTTGAAAATCAAAAGTTTCGTAAAAAAAATTTCTTCTAAATAGCTCATGAGAAACCAGAATTTTTTTTTTATTATTTTTATTTAGTGCGCGAAATAAGTTATATATTTTTTTCAAAAAAAAAAAAAAAAAAATCCACAACGATGTAACCCCCCACGAAATAAATTCCTGGGTACGGCCCTGGGCGTGGTCATAAACCGATTTCAATAAATTTTTGCGTGTCTATTAATACAAGTTATAAAAGTGTATAAACCAAGTTTCATCATAATATCTCAATTATTTGTCGAGTTATGGGCTCCGAAATCTCGTAGATTCCTTTGTCTAAAAGGAGGCGGTGCCATGCCCATTTTCCAATATTTGTCTATTTTTTGTTTCCGGTCTATTGTAGAAATCATACCACAAAATTTCAATGAATTATCTTTACATTTGACAAAGATATCGCTTAAAATGTTTTTATTAGGTCACTTTATAATACCCATATATAAAAATGGGCGTGGCCGTCAACCAATTTCTCTAGAATTTTGAACATGTATTACCACAAGTAATAAAAGTGTACACACCAAGTTTCGTCATTATATATAAATTATTTGTCGAGTTATAGACTAAGAAATCTCGTATATTCCTGCTTCTAAAAAGAGGCGGTGCTACGCCCATTTTCCAAAATTTTTACGGTTTTTGTCTTATGTTCGTAGTTAGAACTTGCCATAAAATTTTAATGATATATCTTTATATTTCACAGAGATATCGCTTAAAATGTTTTCATTAGGTCACTTTATAAGACCCATATATAAAAGTGGGCGTGGTCGTAAACCGATTTTGGAAATTTTTCGTCCAAACATTTGACTAAGTAAGTGTATAACGCGTACCGACTTTCATCCATATATCTTCAACGGTTTCCGAGTTATGACTCATAAAACTTTCAATGTTTGCACCTTAATAAGTGGGCGTGGCACCGCCCATTTTCCAAAATTTCTCGATATTTCTTCAATACGTGGGTAAAATTTTATCACTCCAGCTCTATTAGTTACTGAGATACAAAATTTCGGATTTTTACTATATAGGGGAGGTGGGCGTGGTCATGGTCCGATTTCGTCCATTTTCAATACCATCCGTCCCAGTCTTGATACCAACTTCCATTTCAAATTTCATCAAAATATCTCAATTTTTGCGCGAGTTATCGTGCGCACAGACGGACAGACGGACGGACGGACATGGCTCAACCGATTTCTCTTTTCACCCTGATCATTTTGATATAAATAAGTCTATATCTATCTCGATTATTTCATTCTGTTACAATCCACCGTTATGCGATTAAAACTATAATACTCTGTGTACTAGTACAGCTGAGTATAAAAAAGAATGGTGAAAATAAAATGTAAAATCTGCTGTGCGTGGCTTAAAGGTACACCTGCTTTGCTTTGCAGTGGCACAAAATGGCAAAAGCTGTCATTTGGTATTTACGTATTTGCATTAACCAAACGAAAAGCGCTCAAATCACCTGCTTTAACTGCGCGCTTCAATAAAAAGTTTATACATTACATATGTACATAAATATATGTATTACGTAAATGGAAACATCATTTTGACATTTTCGCATAAACACCAAAAAAATCATACACACATGCATATATGTAGATATGTCTGCACATACAAATGCTTTGCGGAAATGATAACGAAGAAAAAAAAAATATTCGTTTAAAATTACGTGTTACTCATACGCCACGGTGATTCACACATATTCACATACGAAACTCATATGTGAATGTATAAGCCACATAAGCCATTCATGGGCGTCTGTGTGTAGCTGCGGCGATAAATACAGTTATTGCAAACATGCTGAAGCGTATTAAATTTAAATGTATTTGCAATAAAAATGCTTTTTTTTAATTTGGAAATTAGGGTGGTGCCCAAATGTATGAAGAAAAATTGTTTAGCATATTTGCTCAAACTCTAGACAGATGATAATATAGCCGCAGATACTAAATTTAGGTTTTTGTACCGATCAGAGATGGTTAAGGGGTGTCGTACAGGGGTCGAAGTTCATATTACCATATGTGATCCCTGTGCGACACCCCTTAACCCCCCTCCAGGCGGGACCAACATTTATACATATTTGATAACTTTCATTGTGCTGTTGTCGATGGAGGGGATGAGATGGAAGAAAATCTGAAATTTAATATTGGGGATATCCATAGTGCACGTGCATAAATAGATTTATTTGTGTGCAAGTAAATATGGTGGTGCATATTTTAGCAAAATCTAACGAATGCGCAATTTAATTTGCTTTACTTGAATTGATGAATTGTGAAGGAAAAAATGAAGAAAATGTATGTAGGTACATATTAATGTAAATACACTGTTATAAATATTGGAATATTTTTTAAACTTTGATTTGGTTTGAAAGAAATTTAAAACTTTTTTTGGGTTAAATTTTGAACATTCGAAAGTTGAAAAATTTCTTATTCCTTTTTGATTTAAAATTCAAACTTACAAAAGTTCAAATATTTTAAAGTATTTTTTGGAATAAATTTCATACTTTTTTGGTTTAAATCTTAAAATTTTTCTCATTTAAGCGTTTAAGGTTTAAATTTTATACTTTCATTGGTCAACAAAAAAATTTTAATTTTGGATTTGAAATTCCAGCTTGCTTTTTCGAGAAATGACCAATATAAAAAGCTCATTTATATCTAGATATTAGATAATTTGAATGAATGAATGCAGAATTAATCACAAAATAATTATGGAAACAGATAAAATGAAGAAGGAAGAAAAGGAGAAGAAGAGGATAGGAAAAAGACACAATATGGAAAAGGATTAAGGGGATGTTGGGGGGAGAACAATATGGGAGAAAGGGAGAAAAAAAGGATAGGAAAGAAGATACAATAGGGAAAAGCATGAAGAGGATTTGGGAGCAGAATTTTTTTTTTTAATTCAAACCAAAAAAAGGTTTAAATTTTAAACTTTTGAAAGTCTTAAAATAAATTTTAATTTGGAATGAAATCGAAACCGAATCGGAAAGATTTTTAAACTTTTCAAAGTTTAAATTTTAATAATTTTTCGGTCGTGTCCTATATATCGACCAAAAAAGTTTAAAATTTATACCAAAATTTATTTGAGTGTAGAAAATAGGGACCGGAAATAATAAAATAATAAAGTCTATAATGGTTTATTATGTTTACATTCGCACAACGCGTCAAAATTATTGTATGAATGGATGCGGGCGGATCCTAGGAATGTGTCTTTGGGGAAATTTCACTTTTGGCAAAAATCTCACATACGCGGTTTTAAACTATTAACGATGATATGCGTGTATAGGTTGTTAAATATACATACATATTTACAGATTTTGCAACTACAGTTCTACTGAATATGCAGTAGGAAATATGTGCTCTTTTGCAGCTGATCAATACTACTGGGTAGTTGACACTTTTCGTTTAGCGTTCTTTCCTTTGTCATTGTAAAGCCGTATTTATTCTATCAAAATAACTTGGTTGTAATAATTAAATATTGGGTAACCCTACCAAAAATAAATGCAACGATAATTATTAATTAATGCCTGCTAATCCTTCTTAATTTAGTACATATATTTCATTATTTTATGCGTTTGCTCTAGTTAATGGAAATTAAAATTTTCGCATAAACATACATATGGCAACGCTGCAAAAAATATTTGCTATAATAATCTTAAATTTTCAAAACAGGTGGCAACGTTGCCAAAAATATTTCAAGCGTTCAAACCTCTCCAGTCTGATAATATAATAATAATATAATATAATACAATGGCGCTATTATAACTCTGACGAGTTTTATGGCCGAGCTTCTCTCCCAATTCGAGGTGTGCTCCTTTTTGTTTTTCCTACTAGTCTGATAACAATATTATAATATTGTATTTGTAATATTTCATTAATTTTTATTAAGCTAATTGAGATTTAATTTTTTAAACAGGTGGCAAGCGTCGAAATAATTTTTGCTTTAATTTCTCGACGTCGTAAAAATTTGTAAAAATCCTTTTACTTTATTAAATTATTTAATTTAAATTTTTAAAAAAGGTGGCAACACCCCAAATTTCGGTGTTATGGTGAATATTACGTAAAAAGGAGTTAGTTTAAACTTTAAACACACATTCAATCTCTAGTTTTTTAAGCCTACTACAAGCGTAAACAACATAAAACAATAAAAACTTTAGCAATAAAAGTAAAAAAAAAAAAATTAAGGAAAAACATTATTTCCACGCCTTTTAGCACATGAGCAAAACTTTTCAACGCATTATATTTAACAAAAAATTTTTTGGTAGCAACAATTTGCATTCTAAATATGAATTGGTAAATAATATTTGCATAACAAACACCAACAACAATAACTACAAATTTTTTTTTTAGACCTCAGAAACACCAACAAGAAAAACTACCATTTTTTTAGACGTCGATAAAATTCATTTATGGCATTCAATTCAAATTAATATATTGTGAGCTTGTATGTATGTATATTTACCGTCTCATATTCTGGCGCTGTTGTAAACTGCATTTTTGTGGGAAGCGAAAAAAATTGTTAGAAAATATTAAATTTTAAAACGAGCATAATTTTTTTCTGGTAAATACTTAATATGCAAATACCAAAATGGCTACATGTATTGCAAGTGTTTTTAATTTTGTTCAATATTAATTTGGGTTTGCCTTTTCTTTTTAGTGAAATCTTTAGTATAAAATGTTTGGCGTTTGGTATTCGCGAATGTTTTTTGTGTAGTTTTTATTGGTTGATGAAAATGTAAGTTGCATATTTTATATTAAATGTTGTTTGAGTTTGAGTGATGCGAAAGTGTTGTTTTTTTTTGTGGTTGTTTTTGTGGTTGTTGTTGTTGCCGTTGTTATTATTTTTGTTTTTTGTTTGATTGATGGTGTGAATTTTCATGTTGATGATAATTATAAAATGAATTTAATATCTTTCAAAAAAGCCATTGCAATTAAGTTATACGCCATTTTTACTTAAGTTAATTTGTTGAAGTTTGAAATTTGATGACTTTTTGACGTTCACAACTCAATTTATACCAGTTTATACAATCGAAATAAAATTGAAAATAAAAGAGTAGAAATGTTAGTAATAAAACCCTATCGCTAAAAAGCATAGAGGACCACACCTGATATTGTAACCCTCAAAATCTGCACTCCAAGCAAGAAATATTCTTTGGAACATTTTTTGAGTTTCTAAATTTATTGGTAAAGATGAAATGAGAAAAATCGAGACATGGCCTTGAAAATGCATAAAATAAATAGTTTAGTAAGCACCAAGAGTACCTGTACGTAGTTTGCATCCAACAAAAAAGGAAATGATACATAACGAAACTAAACTTCATGCGATAAAATTAGTCTTTAAACATCGCTTATTTGATTGAAAAAGAGAATCAAGTTGGAGTACGTAGATACACAGCAAAAGGCTGATGATTTAGATGCATATACGAGGCAAACAACTGGCACGAAAGCAAAACAAAAGCAATTTAAGAAGAGAAGAAGAAAACAATGGCTTGCCTGAGAATTATTTACACGTTCTTTAGATGCTCATGAAAATTTAATGCAATTTCTGGTAATGAGCGGATAAATTGGAATGCGAAAAATCAAATCAAAATAAGGAAACTATAAAATTTAAAAAAAACCAATTGAATGGAGAGAAATGGCAAGTGCGAGTGAAGAAGAAGGTAAAAGACATGTGATGGCTTGATTGGCTGTAAGAAAATTGAACTCAAATAAAATAAACAAAATAACGAGCGAAAAAGGTTAATAGCTTTGAGCACCTTAATCAGCTTTGTACTCGTATGTATATAGATAGGAGCAAACATTTGCTTGCGCACAAACACCCTCGCTGTATCTACAAAAACCCTTATCTCCTTAATCAGCTGTCTACAGCCAAGCACTTGAGTTGTATGAATTTTGCATGGAAACAAATTGTCTGAGCGCAAATTGAACGCAAACAAACTTCAATTTAGTTACGATATTGATTTAGTTTTTCGACAAAAGTGCTGCACTGTCAACTGTTGCCTCTTGTTATTGACGGTTGGCCAAGTGAGCGTGGATAAATGCTATCAATGTTGAAAGAAGCTGAACTTGGCAGAAAAGGGGTTAAATTGGCGAGCTTGGGCTACACCCCACTTACTTTTTTCTTTTTCCTTGGAAGATACAGATTGAAATAATGTGTTACTACATACGGTAAGTACGAGTATATTGATGCTACAATAGAGGCGGAGAAAGATTGTAAATATGAAAGAAGACGCCATTAGGTATACAAACATGGGTCTAGGATATCGGAAGGAGTGGGAACTGCGGTTAATTGCACTGAACTGGATATCAGCACCCGTTTAGGCTGCCGAATGAATAAAGAGTCTTTCAGGCAGAAGTATTAGCTGTAAGTGGGGCAGCAGTGATGTTAGTATGTAATCCCTTATGAAGAGCACATATTAATTTTTATATAGATAGTCTGCTGGCTATAAAGTCGATGCTGTCACATAGAACCATACCCAAGTGTGTAGCAGACTACAAGGAAGCCTTAAGTGAAATATGTAGGGATTGCAATCTCAATTTATACTGGATTCCAAGCTACAAAGGAATAGATCGTAATTAGAAAGCTAATGAGCTGGCAAAGAAGGGTGCAGGTCTTGGAGCAGAATACTCCATGGACTGTACTTATATGATGCATGAGGCAGATAAGGGGCGGAAACAATCGAAGGGCTGTAGAGTGTCCATAATTATGTGTAAATGGTGCGATGCAAAGCTAACGTAATGCTTGCTATTCCTGGAAAGGGCAGAATGAAGACTTCTAATCGGAGTCCTCACAGGGCACGGTCCAAAACATAGGTGGCCAGGATTTAAGCGTAAGTGAGCCACACGACAACAACATCAATAAATATTGCAACAACCTTCCTATGTATGTAAGACGGCGTAACTACGCAATGAATGTCGGTCGATGCTGGACCGTTAGGTTTAAGTGCTCGCTGCGACGAAGGTTTCTGTGAAAAAAGAAATTCGCGTTATTCTGTAGAAATTGATTTGCTTGTTGTTGGGAGCCACTCGGAGCCACAGCGATGTTGTTGGGAGACAAACGGAGTCACTGGAGCCATTGGCTGGCCATCTATGGTCTAAAAGACACATGTGATCAAAACGGGACTAGTTGACAAAAGTGAATGTAGGACATGCGGATTGTAGGAGGAGATTGGGGAGCATGTTCTCTGCTTCCGACCTACGTTTTCAAAGCTCAGACTTCGGTAACTAGGAAAGTTTTATTCAGTGATCTCAAATCTGTATACAAAATAAGAGGTAAGGAAGCTTTTGGTATCTGCCAAAGGAAAGGGGTTGTTCCTTACTTTGAGTGCAGGCTTTTAATGTAGAGGCGTTCATGTTCAATAAATTTTCTGGTAACACTACGGACTCACTCGGTGTATGTGAGGCCATTAATGGCCAGCCAGTCTCACCTAACCTAAACTAATGTGTAAAAACATTGAATTAATTATGGTTGGATCTTCAGGACTGCTTTTTTTTTGTACATATATATATTTTTACTGGCAACTAAAACATATTTTTATCCTTTTGTACTACTTTTACTACACTAAAACTAGCAATTAAGTCAATGGAAAAAATACGCAAAAACACATTAAAAAAACATAAATTTCTGTGAATTCAATTGATATTACCACAAAAATAATATAATCATATCTTTAAGAGAAAGAGAGCGTAAACAAATACCCAAAAATAGAATGAAATTAAAATTTAAAGCGAAAGAGTAAAAAAGCAGCACTAAGTCATAAAAGGAACTAAAAACAAGTAAGGAAGCCTAAGTTCGAGTGGAATCGAACATTAGATACTCAGCTGTATGCTTTCATTGTTTGTTTGCGTTTGTTCGATATAGGGTGTATTTTATATGACACGAGTGCTGCATAAACAGGGCGCAGCCACGCCCATTTTCAAAATTTGTATCAATCATCCAAGTAAGCATATAAATATTATTGTTAGTGCAAAATGACTTTTAGTTACAAAGACTTCACGTTACAAATTCCAAAAGGGTGTTCCAGAAATATCTTTGTTAAAAAGTAGGCGTGGTCATAAGCCGATTTCAATAAATTTTTACGTGTCTATTAACACATGTTATAAAAGTGTATAAACCAAGTTTCGTCATAATATCTCAGTTATTTGTCGAGTAATAGGCTCGTAGATTCCTTTGTATAAAAAGAGGCGGTGCCACGCCCATTTTCCAAACTTTTTTTTATTTTTTGTTTCCGGTCTATTGTAGAACTCATGTCACAAAATTTCAGTGATAGATCCTTATATTTGACAGAGATATCGCTTAAAATGTTTTTATTAGGTCACTTTATAATACCCATATATAAAAGTGGGCGTGGCCGTCAACCGATCTTTCGTCTACACATTTGGCTAAGTAAATATATCATGCGTACCAAATTTTATCGATGTACTTTCAATATTTGCCCCTTAATAAGTGGGCGTGGCACGGCCCATTTTCCAAAATTTTTATATTTTTTGTTTTATGTCCCTAGTTGGACTCCTGCCACAAAATTTCAGTGATAGATCTTTATATTTGACAGAGATATCGCTTAAAATGTTTTTATTAGGCCCCTTTATAGTTCCCATATATAAAAGTGGGCGTGGCCGCAGGCCCGCAGAGAGCCGAGCAGGGCCCCTGGGATAGTTCGCGTTTACGGGCCCCCCTAAAAAATAAATTCAATCTAGTAAAAGAATAACATACAAATATTTTTCAATTCACATTGTCAGTTTTATTTCATATAAAACTAGCTAACCCGGCAAACTTCGTTCTGCCAAAAATAGATTTTTTTATTAATTTCATTTCAAAAATTGTTATTACACCGGTATTGTTTTTAATAGAAAATTAACGATTTTTCACTACTTCATTGTGTATACAACTTCAAAAATATATAATTTAGTATTCAGTTTAAGGCTGCGCGATACACAACATTTTTAGTTTTCTGTTCCGGATATTTATTTTCACTGAGTATTGGCTATTTTAACCAATTAAGTAAGAGTATTGATACGTATAGTATACCTCCATAATGGTTTTCAGGCCCTTCCTCCAACCCTTTTAGATATATTCAGCCTCAAAAGTTTAGTACGTATGGGAGGTGCAATGACCCATTTTTCGATAAATCTTTTCTTTTTTTGGGTGAATATGGTATTGATATCGTATATCTGGATAGTGATTTCTATGTACATGCCATAAACGCTTTTAGGGATATTTAGCCTTAAAAATTAAGAACGCATGGGAGGTGCCACGCCCCCTTTTCCCAAAACTACTGTTTTTTTCATAAGCATGCTATTGATATCGTTAATCTTCTGATAAATTTTCAGGTCCCAACCTTAAACGCTTTTATAGATATTCAGCTTGAAAAATTAAGTTCGTATGGGAGGTGTCACGCCCCCTTTTCCGATAACCTACACTTTTATGCGCAAAAGTTGTTTTGATATCATATAGCTCTGTACCAATTTCTAGGTCCCTGACTTAAATCCTTTTAAAGATATTCAGCTAAAAAAATTAAGCGTTGTTGGGAGGAGCCACGCCCCCTTTTCGTATAACTCCTATTATTTTGCGTTAATATGGAATTGTTATCGTTTATCTCCACACCAATTTCCAAGTCCCTAGCGTAAACAATTTTAGAGATATTCAGCATGAAAAATTAAGTTTGTATGGGAGGTGCCACGCCCCTTTTTCCGATAACCACCACTTATATGCGTGGGAATGGTTTTGATATCACCTACCTCTATACCAATTTTCAGCTCCCTATCTTGAACTGTTTTAGAGATAATCAGCTTTCAAAATTAAGGTTGTATGGGAGGTGCCACGCCCCCCTAACATTTTTTAATTTTTTCTTCGTCTAAACCTTCGCGGGGTAACAACAAACAAACCCCCCAAAGAAGTATTTTATTTGGTTCAGCCGTTTTCAAGTCTTAGCGTTACAATTAAATACCAAACCATTTTTATATATATAGATAAGATTTACTAGAGCACTTACATATAGGGTCTATGCACGATGCGTCTGATTCAAGAGTCAGTTTAGGTTTTTTTTTTTTTTTTTTTTTTTACGAGGAGGAAGCATCGAAAGCCTTTACCCCGTCAGTGTGGGACTCTAACCCGAACTAAACCTCCTACTGTCATCGTACCGAACCCCCCGGTACTACCGTCAAGCTACCGTCGGGAGGTGGGTTGAGCACTAGGCTCACAGTCCGTAATGGTCGCGTTATTGCCCTCAGTCTGCCTTAAAAGGCTTCACCCATATATTTTTATAAAAGTGGTCAGTGTTAGGTGGTCTACGGAGGCCAAAGCTCCGTACCACGCGCATTGACGGATGCAGGAGGCCTAGCTCCTGTACGTATCCGTAACGGATGCAAGAGGCCGAGCTCCTGTACGTATCCGTTTCATTCAAAGTTCACAATATTAGGTGGTCTGCGGAGGCCAAAGCTCCGCACCACACGCGATGACGGATGCAGGAGGCCTAGCTCCTGTACGTATCCGTAACGGATGCAAGAGGCCGAGCTCCTGTACGTATCCGTTTCATTCAAAGTTTACAATATTAGGTGGTCTGCGGAGGCCAAAGATCCGCACCACACGCGATGACGGATGCAGGAGGCCTAGCTCCTGTACGTATCCGTAACGGATGCAAGAGGCCGAGCTCCTGTACGTATCCGTTTCATTCAAAGTTCACAATATTAGGTGGTCTGCGGAGGCCAAAGATCCGCACCACACGCGATGACGGATGCAGGAGGCCTAGCTCCTGTACGTATCCGTAACGGATGCAGGAGGCCGAGCTCCTGTACGTATCCGTTCCACTCGAAGTGGTTAATGTTAGGTGGTCTGCGGAGGCCAAAGCTCCGCACCACGCGCGTAACGGATGCAGGAGGACTAGCTCCTGTACGTATCAGTAACGGATGCAGGAGGCCGAGCTCCTGTGCGTATCCGTTCCACACAAGGTGGTCATTGTTAGACGTGCCTATGATTAGAAGGACACAATTAGTGCTCATTTAGTCGCCGTTTGCTCGCCGTCTTCTCTCTAGGCTTCTCAGTGTTTTCATGGTGTCTGCTATTACGTTACTCGCTGCAGTCCATTTTGCCTTGCTTTCTAGCATATGCTTCACGAACGACTCAGGTGTATAGTCACCTCCAAATATTCTACGGAGTTTGTTTCTAGATTCGTAAAATCTCGCACACTCAAAGAATACGTGGTATGCATCCTCTATTGCTTGCCCCCCGCAGTGATCGCACGTTGGGTTCGACTCGTGCTTAAAGCGAAAGAGATAGGCCTTGAAACAACCGTGCCCAGATAGGAACTGCGTCAGGTAGAAATCGACTTCGCCGTGTGCTCGTTCCAACCAGCAGTCAGTTTAGGTGTATTAGTGCAAATGCGCATGTAGTAGTTACACCGACATGACTCTGGCACGACTCAAGAAAATCAAAATTAGTTTGATATTTTGCTGTGACTCGCCTGTCAAATTTTGTCAGTTAATTTCCAAACCGTTTAAAAAATAAATAACGAAAAGAAAAAATATATTTTATTTTCAAAAATGTTTGCCAATAAGTTCGATATTGAGGAAGACAATAGACTGAAAGAACGCTCCCCTTCAGCCACACTGACTGGAAGTGTGCAAAATATTCTTAATGCTATGCAGATGTTAGGAAATAATACTTCTATCTTCAAGTTATAAAGTTTGTTCAGAAGTTGTAATGGTGGCAGCGAATCACATCCCAAATTTGTTAAGTGAATGGCTTTGAGATAAATGATTTCATCTATTAGATCCGTAGAAATATCTATGCCATAAATCGTGCAGAATGCCGTTGCCTTTTCTCTGAGCTCTTCTTCCGACAGATCCTGATACTTCCACAAAAAACTAAATTTAATCGCAATGTCAGGTTATTTATTTAATCCTTCTTGCACTTGTTCCTGGTAATAACTCTAGTATCTAACTATAAAATCATGGAAATAATAGTAGATAGATAATGGTATTGTTTTTAAAAAATTTTTTAAATTTTGTATACCTTAACTCTTTGAAATCAATTTAAACAGGGTTACCAACATCTTTCATTTAAAAAGTAAATATTTCTGAGAAGCTTGGTTCACCACCTTACCAATTGCGGTACTTTGGAAACTCTAAATCAAAGTCGATTTTCCTCAATTTCAACTCACTTTTCTAGGATTTGCCCATGTATAAACAAGGTAAATATTTGATTGGATGCTTATAATTTTAGTTTGGCGATTTGGTTAAGTTAAACACTTCAATTTTAAAACAATTATTTGTAGCAACAAAATACCTATGTATGTATCTATGAAATACTTTCCGGGCCCCCAAAAACCTTCCGGGCCCCAGGGCGATTGCCCTGGCTGCCCCCCCCCCCCCTCTCCACGGCCCTGCGTGGCCGTCAACCGATTTTGATAATTTTTCGCAAAAACATTTGTCTAAGTAAGCAAATTACGCATACCAAATTTCATCGATATATCTTCAACGGTTTCTTAGTTATGACATATAAAACTTTCAATGTTTGACCCTTAATAAGTGGGCGTGGCACCGCCCATTTTCCAAAACTTCATCAAATTTCTTCATAAGGGCCTGAGCTCTATACGTGGGTAAAATTTTATCACTCTAGCTATATTAGTGGCTGAGATACCAAATTTCCGATTTTTTCTGTATAGGAAAAGTGGGCGTGGTCATGGTCCGATTTCGTCCATTTTCAATACCAACCGTCCCAGTCTCGATACCAACTTGCATTTCAAATTTCATCAAAATATCTCAATTTTTACGCGAGTTATCCAGCGTACGGACGGACGGACGGACATGGATCAATCGATTTCTCTTTTCACCCTGATCATTTTGATTTATATAAGTCCATATCTATCTCGATTATTTCATTATATTACAATCCACCGTTATGAAATCAAAATTATAATACTCTGTGTACTAGTACAGCTGAGTATAAAAATATCGCAACTAAGATACTTTCGCTCAAAGGAAAAGTTTAAAGTAAAACGCTGAATGAATGAAGAAAATGTATTTATGATAGAGAGATAGTGGAAAGGCAGTGAAATGGAAATAAACAAACTTAGTAATTTTTATAATGAAAATGAAGACTCATTTTCGCTCGCGAAAAGGAACTAGAAAAATATTCAGAACAATATTAGGAAACCGAAGAAAAAATAGTGAGGCAACTGATAAAAAAAATAAAATAATTTACTTCGAAAATATTTTTGTTGAGTGCATGCAAAAATGGTTTATGAGTGGGAAAATATAAAATTAATTAAAAAAGTGTGCTGTGAATATATTTTGGGTTTAGGTGGTGGTGGTGGTGGTGGTGGTGGTGGTGGCGGAATAAGAGTAATGAGTGTCGGTTAAAATGTTTTTAATTTGGAAGCGCTGGTTTCGTTTGTGTTTTTTGCTAGTTTTTTTTTACAAAGTGGTAAAGTGGTAAAAAATTACATACATACTTATGTGATCGGGGTATTTTACACACTTTCTTGGTATATTTTTACAGCAAATATAACTGATTCATATTGAATCAATATCGACTGTCTTACATATCTACATATCAAAAATTCATATTCTCCATATAATGAAAAAAAAAAAGAAATTTTGCATAATTTATCTTCTTCTTTTTTGTTGGCAAATTTTACTTACCGTTGGCGTATTTAATAACGGCGGCAGATTATTGAGCAAATTCGATGATTGTATGTCAACACGTACGGGCGGTGCGACTGTGGTTGGTGGGGCGGGTGTAGCAATGGGCACCAATGTTCCAAGCTGCAAATGGAAAATGAGACAAAAATGAATAAATTAGGTATAAAAAATATATTTGGATACATATGTACATATGTATATTAAGGTGGAGTGAAAACATATGGAGATTTTTTTTGTTCTTTTTTTGAACGTACCAGCAATGAAAACTTGCCTTTATACGAGTGAATGAACCCCACAAAATTTTATGTTGATAGGACGACGTTTTGAACTGCCCCCAGCCCCGCAATGTTGAAAGCATTAAGCACGATCTAGTACAAATATGAAATTTTCAAAATTATAAAATCAAAAAACGAAGTGTGAGGATTGATAAAGAAGGCTAAGCTTAGTATTAAAGTGAATTTATTTTTTTTTTTCGAAATAACAACAACAAAAGTTATTAAAGGTCAAAATTTATATTATGCATTTTTTAAATTGCAATTACCTAAAAACTACTGAACCGATTTCTAATGTTTTTATGCCGTTCAATAGGTATTTTGATTTCCTTTAATTTGATGTTATTTTATATATGAAAAGTAAGGGGGGTAAAAGGGGGGTTGACCCCCGCAGGGAGGGTGTTATGGAACCCACACAAAATGTATATCAAATTAAAGGAATCAAAATACCTATCGAATGGTATAACAAGTAAGGAAGCCTAAGTTCGAGTGCAATCGAACATTAGATACTCAGCTGTATGCTTTCATTGTTTGTTTGCGTTTGTTCGATATAGGGTGTATTTTATATGAAACGAGTGCTGCATAAACAGGGCGCAGCCACGCCCATTTTCAAAATTTATATCAATCATCCAAATAAGCATACAAATATTATTGTTAGTGCAAAATTTCATCCCTCTATGACTTTTAGTTACAAAGACTTCACGTTACAAATTCCAAAAGGGTGTTCCAGAAATATCTTTGTTAAAAAGTAGGCGTGGTCATAAACCGATTTCAATACATTTTTGCGTGTCTATTAACACATGTTATAAAAGTGTATAAACCAAGTTTCGTCATAATATCTCAATTATTTGTCGAGTTAAAGGCTAAGAAATCTCATATATCCCTTTGTCTAAAAAGAGGCGGTGCCACGCCCATTTTCCAAACTTTTTTATTTTTTGTTTCCGGTCTATTGTAAAACTCATGTCACAAAATTTCAATGAATTATCTTTATATTTCACATAGATATCGCTTAAAATGGTTTTATTAGGTCACTTTATAATACACATATATAAAAGTGGGCGCGGTCGTCAACCGATTTTGGTAATTTTTCGTCCACACATTTGGCTAAGTAAATATATCACGCGTACCAGATTTCATCGATATATCTTTAACGGTTTCTGAGTTATGGCTTATTAAACTTTCAATATTCGCTCCTTAATAAGTGGGCGTGGCACCGCCCATTTTCCAAAATTTTTGTAGTTTTTGTTTTATGTCCATAGTTGGACTCCTGCCACAAAATCTCAGTGATTGATCTTTATATTTGACAGAGATATCGCTTAAAATGTTTTTATTAGGCCCCCTTATATTTCCTATATATAAAAGTGGGCGTGGCCGTCAACCGATTTTGATAATTTTTCGCCAAAACATTTGACTAAGTAATTATATTACGCGTACCGAATTTCATCGATATATCTTCAACGGTTTCTGAGTTATGACTCATAAAACTTTCAATGTCTGCCCCTTAATAAGTGGGCGTGGCACCGCCCATATTCCAAAATTTTTGTGTTTTTTGTTTTATGTCCATAGTTGGACTCATGCGACAAAATTTCAATGATAGATCTTTATATTTGACAGAGATATCGCTTAAAATGGTTTTATTAGGTCACTTTATAATACACATATATAAAAGTGGGCGTGGCCGTAAACCGATTTTGATAATTTTTCGTCAAAACATTTGTCTATGTAAGCAAATTACGCGTACCAAATTTCATCGATATATCTTCAACGGTTTCTGAGTTATGACATATAAAACTTTCAATGTTTGACCCTTAATAAGTGGGCGTGGCACCGCCCATTTTCCAAAACTTCATCAAATTTCTTCATAAGGGCCCGAGCTCAATACGTGGGTAAAATTTTAAAACTCTAGCTATATTAGTGGCTGAGATACCAAATTTCCGATTTTTTCTATATAGGAAAAGTGGGCGTGGTCATGGTCCGATTTCGCCCATTTTCAATACCAACCGTCCCAGTCTCGATACCAACTTGCGTTCCAAATTTCATCAAAATATCTCAATTTTTGCGCGAGTTAGAGTGTTTACAGACGGACGGACGGACGGACGGACGGACAGACGGACGGACGGACGGACGGACGGACGGACGGACGGACGGACGGACATGGCTCAATCGATTTCTCTTTTCACCCTGATCATTTTGATATATATAAGTCTATATCTATCTCGATTATTTCATTCTGTTACAATCCACCGTTATGTGATTAAAACTATAATACTCTGTGTACTAGTACAGCTGAGTATAAAAATAGTCGAAATCGGTTCGGTAATTTATAAGTAATTGAAATTTAAAAAATGCATAATATAAACTTTGACCTTTAATAACTTTTGTTGTTGTTGTTTCAAAAAAAAAAATAAATTCACTTTAATACTCAGCTTAGCCATGTTTATCAATCCTCATACTTCGTCTTTTGATTTTATAATTTTAGAAATTTCACATTTGTACCAGATCGTACTATTTTTTTCAACTTTGTAGGGGGCACCTTTAAACATGAGAGTAGGTCAATAAAATTTTACAGGCTTATTACTGGGCTAGAAAGGTGCCGTTATGGCTTTGGAACAAGTTGAACTTCCAAAAAAAAATTTTCACTCCACCTTAATGTATATCGTCGATTGAATGTATGTTTGCATATTCAAATATGTTTAATTGCATATATGAGTGCATATAAATTTGAATTTTCATTTTACAAAAGCTATAATTTACACAATTTTCGCGCTTATACACATGTTCCTTTGCAAAAGCATATTACGGCATACATATGTGACATGGGGCACATGGCAAAAGTTATACTTGAACGAACGATCGCAGTCACTGCGGTGCTGCACAGTCCGTATTGGTATCAGAAATATGTATACATGAAAAAATTTTGAAATAAATTGTATATGTGATGCAAATAATTTGGTATTTATTGTACATACATATGCAACTAAATATCTTGCTTGAATATTATTTACGTGATTACATTTTATTAAATCTGAAAGTATTCTCCTCTCCATATACATATTTTACAAATTGATATCTTAGGATCTAACAGAGTTCGGCTTTTGGAATGCTATATTTGGAGTCTCAAAGATGCGGATGCGATGGAGTTTTAAGGATGAGCTTCTAACGCGGTGTAATTGTATTTTTGGGAGCTGAATAATTTCAACTCGGAATGAAAGGCATAATTAAACTATTTAGTAAAGCACTCGCAAATCTTTTTGCACTTGAGGTCAAACATTTTCTCTATTGAGTGCTTTTTGATAAAAACAGAAAAGGGCTGAACATACAGATCGCATCTAAATAAGATTCAGTTGATAATAATAAAATTATATGGATTTTACATCTCGTATTTTTTGAGGTTCGTATAAAATTTGGAAGTCGCTATTTAAAATGTGTTAGAAAAGTGTTTGCCGAAAATTGCATAGGGGCATTTTCGTTTCCGTAAAACCCAGTCTTCCTAGACCCCCTTAATGGTCAAAAACTGACTAATAACCTCCGTGTTTAGAGAAGAGAAGATACAAATGAGTCAAACCAGCTACTGAAAAATTATTCTTACATTTTATCTTATAAAAATCACCATAGAGAAAATAGCGGGTCCTTGACGAATGCATCACCTTTCACATACATTTTCAAAATTTATTTATAAATATTGTTTAACGCTTTTACAGGTTGATAGACCACTGAGTGCATTATAGATATCATAATCATCGTTGTAATTTGAAGCAACATCAAACATGATACCCACTTGTAGCTCCACTGCTGGTCAAACTGTTTCCTCTTCAATATCAAGATTTTCGTCCAAATGTTTACTCCACCAACAAAATTCCTTAATTGTTGCATAGGCCATTTTAACTTATTAAGAAATTTTGTTTCTTCTCGAAAATTATATACTAGGCTATTCGGGAAACTGTCTTTCCTAAGAAACCTATCTTTCGAGAGGATAAAGGTTTTTTTTTCGAAATGTCTTCAGTTGCCAGAATAGCCTTAATAGTCACCAGAAGCATGAATATGAACAAATTAAAATGTGCAGAAATCGAGTCTTAAAGTTTTATTTTAAAAGCCGAACTATATTTGGTGGTTTTACTTATATTTTAATGAAACAGAACAACCAATCAACCCAAATTAAATAAAATTTTTAGCTCAATTTTAGAAAATTTGCACATTCGCACATTGGGTGATAGCGGCCAAAAATAAAATCGAAATTAAAGTATTAGCAAATCAAATTTTTTTGAAAGTGATTGACAGATATAACAATTTGTAAAAAAAAAGCTTATATAAAATTTTTTGAGTCTCGTTTTGTTTAGCCGTACAGGGTGTTAAAAACTGAGCAAAAAATAGGTCCTTTTATTTCTCAACAATTACACCTTATACAAAATGCTGTAACTCATTCAATTATTAACGTATGTAATCGAGTGATACATCATTACATAGATATTGATTTGGCCTTTTAGAAACAATAAGCCTTTTGTAACCAGCGGTAACTCTTAGATTTATATGAACTTTCAAATATTGACAAAAAAAGTCGTAAAAAAAAATTTTGCTCAACTTTAAACAAAAAATAAAAAAAATAAAAAATATGACCTCCCCAATTTTTTCATATGTTTTGAAATGATATATTTTTAATCAAACTGCATTTTAATTCTTGAAATCTACCTGCGCTTTTCGCTTAAATAATCTTTTTCCCATTTGACTAAAAGTGCCTTTTTCAAAACGCAATAATTAGGCTACTTTTGACATTATGAAAAATCTTATTCTTAGGCGACTAATCGAATAGTTTGTTCACCGTGTTGTAGGCAATGGTTCACACTTTCAAATTATGAAAGAATTTTTTTTATCAGCTTTATCATTATTTTTTTGCAGCCTTTTTCTTTTCGAACAGAAAAAAAAATTGTGTAAAAATTGGAAAATTTCAACATGAAATAAAAAAAAAATACAAAATATGACCTCTCCAAATTTTTAATATTTGGTGCTAGTGAACGTGCTTTATAAACAGGTGAAGAAATCTTAAAAAATCGTTTGCGCTTTTTTGTTTTATGAACTTTTTTATGGAGTGAGTTTTTCTAAGTTTTCATACATTTTTCCCATACAAAATCCCCAAAAGTATGCTTCAAAAAGTATTAATAAATTTGTATGGGGAAAATTTGCCAAGTTAATGAAACTTAAACAACAATTTCTCCAATTCTAATAAAGATATCTGAAAAATTTAAACGCCATATTCAGGGGGATGGTTTATGCTTTCTAACGGTGTATTTGATTTTGAATAAAAAAATATTACATACAAGATATTAAGCAGGGAATATAGTCAAAAACGTGTTTTTTTGCCTAATTGGACATGAATATCTCAAAAACTAGAACCAATTTGAAAATTCTGACTTCAGATTCAGATTCAGCACACTGAAATCCTTTAGAAAAGTATAGTTTCATTTGTGGTATAAAAATTTTTTTAAATGTGATTTTTTTGAAGGAAAATTTTATGATGAATGCTTATAAAATGCTCAAAAGTGCATATATTTTTAATTTGAAAACCATGGAATACTTTGCGCTTTTTCCAAAATGATTACTGTATATTATTTATATTTAAAAAATGTGTGCTCTTATTAAAATTGAGCATTTTAGCTATAATAGTTAACAAAATATTGAAATTTCAAAAATACCGTTATATGGGAGGGGGTGTATTTGTGGGCCGATTTTGTTCAAATTTTCACAGTTTACTATCTTCA